>VTGB01000055.1:28508-334578 GCA_013403855.1 Calonectria honghensis
AAAAAACCGCAACAGACAAACGCTCCAACCCAAGAGTAAATGATTAGAGACAAAAAACAAAATCACAAAAAGCCTCCACTTTTGTACATGAAAGCCAGGAAAGAGAGAAAAGAAAAAACATGACCAAACTGAACAGAAAGGAAAAGGCAGGAATACAATGATCAATGTCAATGTCCGCGAGACGGGCCAATGCCAACCCAATGGGATAAGACCCAAGCGCAAAAAAATGTTCAGACAACCGACCGCGAAAGTAAAACACACTTTCGTACTGAGAAACAACTCCCCCGTTATCGCTGGCCGATAGCCAAGCGTCCTATTTTCCGACTCCGTGTGACATCTCCCTGTCTTTTTTGTATTTTCAATCTGCTGCAAAACACAACAGAGACACACAGCCGACCCCCAAGTAATAACGCGCCGGGTAAAGAAAAAATCAAAAATAAAAGAAAACAAATAAACTGAAGCAAATAAAATCATGCTGTTTGCCGCCGTCGCTGTTCTGTTTTCTCCCTCAGGTGCCGGAATTGCTGATTAATCCGGGATATCTTCAGTGCTTCTTACTGTAAAGCCAGTAGGGTCCCGATAATAGGTACCCAGAGCATTCGTGATCATCATGCCGTCGTTAAGAAGATCCGCTCAGTACATTCGCTCAGTGAAGGTCATCTCCCGAGCATGCTCATCCTCGTACATGAGACCAGGGTTGGATTGCTGGACATGGTGCTGCTCGCCTTCCATTCCAAACATCTCGTAGGCACTTCCATGGTGCTCTCGAGACATGCTGTTGATCATGCTAGGGTGGCCACGGCTCATGCTGTAGGCTGCCAAGCTGCCGGCGTGAGACATGCCGTGGTGCTGCTGGTGAGGATGCGCCTGCTGTGGGGGAGCGATCTGTGGCAGGGGGTATTGAGCGGTGACAGTAGTGGAAGGTGGCGAGTGCACGGCGTTCTTGCTCTTGCGCTCAGCGACAGTGCGTGCCTTGCCACGTCCCTTAATACCCTTGTTGCTGTTCTTGTAGTGGGTTGAGAAGTACTCAAACATTTCACGGTCGACCTCAGGGACCTCTTCGTCGTTGGCGAGAATGTGGGCAAATCTGGTGGTAAGAGTCTTGAGGGTCTTCTTGTGGAAGTTGTTCTGGTGAGTCTTCATGTTGCCCAGCTGGGAGAACGTCTTGTTGCAGTCGTCCAACTTGCAAACAAAGGGCTTTAGACCCTGGTGAGTCTGCTCGTGGGCGCGAACATTGCCTCGCTGGGCGAAGCGTCGGCCACACTTGTCGCATGAATATGGGCGCTCACCAGTGTGGCGGCGAACATGAGTCTGTAGTGTGTCAGAGGACTGGTTTTGGATATTCTGAAAGACTTGCTTACCTTGAGATTGCCAAGTTGGGAGAACGTGAGCTTGCATCCGGGGAAGTCACAAGTCTAGAGCTGTCAGTGTTTGAATTTTGTGACCTATGTGGTGTGTACATACGTAGGGCTTGTCACCGGTGTGAGTTCGACGGTGGATATCGAGGTGCGTCTTCTGAGTGAAGCTCTTTTTGCAGTTGGGTCCAGTGCAAACATATCGCTTTCGCGATACCTTGCCCTCTGGCTGAACTGAAGAAGACTGCTCGAGGCAGGGCTCAGAAGCGGGAGTGAGTGGCTGCTGTACCTCAACAGGTTGAGGTTGAGACTGAGGCTGCGACTGGGATAGCTGCTGCTTGGCATCTGCCTTGCGCTGGATAGCCTTCATGAGCTCGTCGACGTCGGTGTCGAAGTTGACCTGGTGCTCAGGGTTGATAGTCTCGTTGGAAGTAATGGTCTTGGAGTTGGCAGCGGGGTTGCCGTGGGCGGATCGCGCTGTGGAGGCTTGGGAATCGCTTCTTGCGGGGGAAGGAGCCTGCTCTCCATATGGGTGCTTCAGCTCCCGTGGGTATGGTAGTGTTCGGCCGTTGTCGGTTTCGTGTCCCATGACTCGGCGATCGTGGTATTCTGCCTTGAACGGAGGAGACTGGTGAGGAGGCGTAGGAGGGCCGTGGTAGCCGCCGAATTGGTAAGGGTTGGGAGCCTGGTAGTGGGGAGCCGCGATGCTGGTCAATGGCGCCGAGCTGTAGTTGTTGGGAACCATGTACTGAGGAGCCATAACTGGGCGCTGAAGAGGAGCAGATGTGGTGGTTCGGTTGTCAAAAGGCATCATGGTAGGGCCCTCCATCATGGAGTATTCGCCTTGCATTTGCTGAGGCCAGCGTCCCCAGTTGGACGCCGCCGAGGGTTGTGCGGTAAGAGCCAGTGTGATGATGAAGGTCAGTCTTGCCGTTATTGCAAGACTGACAGATAGAATGAGGTGGTAATGTCCCAAGGGGATACACTGGAAAGAGTTCCGTGTAGGTAGAGGTCTTCAGTTGGTGATGAGGACAAGAGGTGATGGTGATGAGTGCTGGTGTCGCCTTGGAGTGAAACCAAAGAGCAAAGGAATTCTTGACCAAAGCAAAGGGTGAGGGGGATATATGTATGTGAAAAGGAAAGACGATGTCGCAAGTGCTTGGTCGTGGTGGCTGACGATGTGTTGTGTGAGACGAGATCGACTCAAAGGCAAAGATCTGGGGAGCGAAGCCCAAGTACATATATCCGATGGATTTGCGACGCCGCTGGATTTGCGACAAGGGTGGAATCTCTTGAGCCAATCGAGCGGTAAACCTCGGAGATCCTCTCAGCGGCGGGTCTAGCTCTTTGGTGCCTCTTTGACCAGCACCAGGATAGCAAGAGAAAGCTGATCCAGGTCTCGTCATTATGCTGGGCGGCCAAGTTGTGGACTTCAAGTCAAACCCCCCACCAGGCAGGACGGCCTACGGGGGGGGTGGAAAGGAGAGGGCGTGAGGGAGGCTATCCCACCCCACTGTGCAGGAGACGACGGCAAGACCAGGGCCAGGATGGGGTTTCTGGGTCGCTGCGAGGAGATCAAAGGAGGGGAGCAAGGATGTCACCGAGAGGCTTGGCCTTTGAGGGACGGACTGGTGGACCCATGTCAAGCCTTTTTGTGTCTGCTATATGCTGGATGTTTGTCTTTCTGATAGAAGAACTCGTCGGCGCGGATGAGACATTTGGAAATCCAACAAGGGGCACCTCCCCAGAAAAGCACCTCTAGAGCATGTTTCTCCTGGGTATGCTGCTCAACTTCCCCGGCTCGCGACGCTACTGGGCGGCCGCTATACGGTGGAGGCCGAGGAGGAGGAATGAAACACCAGTGACGAGGGCTCAAACAGACACCAAGCCAGTGCCCCAGCGGTATTGCTTCTGCTGCGGCGTTTCCTTGGTAGCTTGCTATCAGGTCTCATCTTTTGATGCTCTCTTTTCGAAGCCAGAGGTGAAGTCAAGTTTAGGGACGTGGGTGTGGCATTCAGACGCGGGATCTGGACAAGGGTCTTGAGACGCTAAAAAGCGCGCCGGCGCTGATGAGCTTGGACGGTGGAGGGGGCGTCTGGCAGGCGTGAGCCCAGGCTGTGATGGGTAGTCTTGAGCGAACCGGGGACATCCCTGAGTCCTTGTATCCAATCTCTCTCTGATTTTTTTTTTCTCGACGCTCTCCCAGCCAGGCATCATCGCTCAGCCCGGACAGGACCGGTGCTAGGCTCTGACTTGGGGCCGGCTGTTGCTGCCGGTTGCTGTACCGGCAGGTCTAGACGGTGCTCTCCGTCCATGGTGAATGGTATACCGTTGCGCGACCAATGCCCGGTTCAGTTGGACCCTCCGTTTTGGGCCCATCTGGCTGCGGTAGAGTGTCTTGCTTTGACGAACGATGTCTCGCTGCTCCTCGGCGCTGATTTGAATCCCACAGACAGCTCAATGGCTCTGGCAGAGGTCTCAGGCGGGATAACCCCCAATCAATTGCAAGATCGCGGCGGCGACAACGCCGTCGTCAGCTGGCCCAGTACTTGCCTCCACTGCAAAGCCAGCCGACCTGGTCCCGCTCGACGGCGCCGGTCCTTGGGTTTGGCGCCCTCTCCGTGGCCCACGAGATGACGGCGGCTTCCGCAGTGGGCAGGCCCTGTTGGTTTGCACTGCGGGCCCGATGATCCCGTCACCCGGGCTCTTGCGGTAGTTGCTCAACCCTGGAAACTGTCGTTTCTCGTGCTGTGCTGAGTTGTGCTGTGGGCGCTGTGCTGTCCCTGCCTTGTTCAGGGTAACCATCGTAATGCTGGATGGAGCCAGCCTTGCCACAGGACTATATCGCCCGACTCCCTTGCGCATCCGCCTCACTCGACCTACAACGTGCTTGGCATGGCTCTCTACCTAGCGGTATGGGCCCCTAGGGCTTCGCCATACCTCTTTTTTTTTTTCTCCGGTTGTGTACCGATGCACTGGCAAGGGGAGGGATCGCCATCATCTCAGCTCTCCACGCAAGCTCGTGTTCAGGCGTGCCGCGCATGTAAAGTTTCACGGCAGGAGGCAGGAGGCAGGAGGCAAGCGGGGAGAAGCGTCTGGTTTGGAACGCCTCTCAACTCCTCACAGCATATACGCTGGGGCAAAGTTCGAGGGGCTCAACGGTCGAAGCGTTTGTCCTGGCCGTGTACGCATGCTGGCTGGCTGGCTTCAGTGGCTGATGGCTCCGCAATATCCTCGGCTTAGGGGGGGCACAACTGCTGGGTCCTTCCAATGAGCCGGCCAGACAGCCTTGCTGCCAATATTGTGGCTACATTGTACAGCTGCTCCGAACTGCTCACTAGGGTAAGTGCCAACGTCGGTTCCTGCTACCGTGTGCACGAGTCCTCTCCGTTCCCGTCCTGCCCGTTCTCGCAATGCCATAGGCCTGATTGTGCCGTCGGTAGATGAGATAGGCAGATGAGGCGCACAGTCACGATCAGAAACCCGACAGTAGAGATAGTAGCCGATCCAAAAGCCTACTACGTAGACCTTTCAACGTTCGACTCCTGCCACTAGCACATGACTGGCTACCAAGCAGAGTCACTGGACCAAGGATGAACGCCGTCGTTGTGCTAAACTGGTCGGAAGCTCTAGAAAGTGATGAGAGAGACCTTGCCCAAATCGGGCATAGCCTACTTGTCTCATCCCTCGTGGCACCCCATTCTTTGTTTCCTCGCACACAGAACCTCGCAGCGCCATACGTAAGGCTCATCTTGGTCTAACACTCGCAAGAAACAGAGTTGGCGCCGGCTTCTTGAAAATCAACGGACTCTACCACCCGAGAGCCAACCGCCACCATGCTACAAAGAAGTCCTCCATCTTGCCCCTCCCAATCACCCCGGGCACTGGCAATCCCAATACCGGGTTCGGAGGGCTGTCAATGCAGGCACAGCCAGGACCAGCTTTCTAAATAGATAGCCCTCGTGGTCTTTGCGTCAGCCGTGTTCCTCCCCGGCCAATACCCGGCCGACATACATGTTGCCTCTGTCAACAGGTTGTCATTTGCCATGTGCCATTATTCAAGGTCATGGTCGCGAGAAATACCAGTGCAACCTGCCAGACTGGGCCATCTGATATGCCGGAGCTGTCAAATAACCTCTGCGAGCCTCGTCCACTCTCCCTCAGCGGACGCGCCGTTCTCAGGTCTACCGGGGGTCAAGTTGGGGAGTGGATAGTGGCGTGTGCCAGGGCGTGTATCAGCCACAAGGGCGTGTCGTCTCGTTTTTCTCATCCAGATGTGGGTTAGATAATGAACAAGGGTTGGTCCATTTGTGCACACGGGCCATGAGCTAGGATCATGCATATCCGATTTGTTCAATCACAGATTCAAGATGGGCTTCTTATGACTTTGGATGCGGACCAATGGTAGGCTTGCAGCCCAAATGGGAGCACGACACCATGCAAGCGATGCGGCCGCCCACCAGTTCCCAACCAGCGGTATCCGAGGGCCAGGGCTCGTCCGGCTCTCACGAGTCTCGGATTTCTCACTTGTCGATGCTGCGGCGATATACCAGCCTCGTCCCAGTCTGGCCTGGGATGAAGGGTCGACACAAACTCAGCACTTATCGAGTATAACGCCTTGCGTCACTTTGACTGGCGGGATGCTTCTGATGAGCTGTGAGCTGTAAGCCAGCCAGCAGTCTGGACCGCGAGGCAAGGGATGCTAACAATATGATGATCATATTTCGCAACACGATATCCATTTGCTCGACCGAGATGACTCAATCTAGATAACCCCCATCAGCCGGGCCCTGTCTACTTTTTTTTTGGCGCTATGTAAATGATATTACAGCTCCTAATCGATTATGCTCAAGGTTTCGACTGGTATCGGCATCAGAGCGGGAGTCGAATGTGGGGGTTTCGCATCCAATTGAGCTCTCCACGTCCAAGTTCGTCCCAGACACAACCCTGAGAGCGCGCCCGGCGTTGGCGTTGAATGGCCCGCGCCTCGGTCCGCACTGAAGTGTGCTGGGCTGGGGCCAGCTGGATTTGGGCTCCGCCACGATGGCTCTGCCGTCCCCGTTCAGGCCCCAGGTTGTTTCTTTTCTGAGCCTCAACGTCAGAGACGGTTTCCCCGGACGCCTTCCTGTCTTAATCGACGACCTAGGAACGAGAGCTCCAAAGGCCATTTGCAACCAAAAACCAGGGTCCAAAAAACCAGACAAACCCCGCCAGCTACCAACACCATCCCAACGTGAACACCAGTAAAAGCTTTTCCAGGTACCCAACGGTCAGGGTGGACTAGTGTGAGCGTGGCGTTCGACGGCGGCGGATGGGAGGTTGCTGTCAGCGGGCACGTTCCCTCCATCAAGTGTCGCACGCGCACACACTCGTTTTACTGTCACGTAACACAACGACTTCTAAATGCCTCCATGTTACATTCTACATGATGAAATCTATCGTATTTCCTCTCACATTTCACGGCGACAGCGATCGAACTCAAAGCTGAGGGTCGTGGCTGAGCCCGAAGAATTTCGGGCGGCCCCCAAACCCCAGATCGGGGATGACCCTGGTCGCCCAGCGTCTCGCCCCTACGGCATCAGGACGGTATCACGGGACACAGTTTTATTGACGGATGGCGGACGGCCTTGCACGCAAATTCATAACGGTGCCCTAAAACGGGGACGGTCTTGTTTTCTCGGCCGATGGCGAATGAGAAAAGATGGGAGTTTGGCGAGGCGCTCAGTTCGGCCAGGGTCTATGCTTGTCGCCCTGAGGCGTGAAACGTGGGGCGTGGCGTTTCTATTATAAGCTAAAGCCGCCTTCTATGAAATAGTGCACAAATGTGATATATCATTCCAACATCAAACCGGGATCCAGTCAACGATTTCCGCCTCAGACTGAACCATTAGCATTCGCGCATCTGGTCGCGGATCCCGCCGCAGAAAATCTCGATTATGCTCTCTGATTATCCAGAGCCTGGCAGTGGACCCAACAATGATGCTTATCAAGGTTCATGGTCCTACCAAACTGCGGCCACTGATTTGCTCCCCATCGAGTTAAAACTGCCGAGGGAGGTCTCCCAGCCGCACCTCTTGCCTCGTGGGGTTCCTTCAGATCCGCCTCAGCTCTCAGGCGGTCCCGATGTATTGCGTCGCCCCAAGGAATTGCAAATTCTCTGTCTTGATCTATCACAAATGGTGGGGAAGGACAAGTCCGAGAGCAGATGTACGATGCGAGTCCGGGTCCCGACCTGAGAGTCTATCGATCCAGGATCTAGGCTGAAAGATGGGCATCAACAGCCACGTCGAAACGTGCTCAGATCTGCGGCCCAGACTTGCTTTGTGATTCCAACGATCCGGTCTGGGTGTTCGAGGCGACATCCCAATCCTGCTCTATCCGAACCTTGGATTGGAGGCCGTCTCCCACTAGCAACGTGCAAGAAGATGGAGGGCGACCCGGTACCGTGGTAAAGGCACTTGGAGGCGCGCACTGCAGCCGCCTCATAGGCAAAAGCGAGACAAGGCTTGCCAGCGCTACCCAATCCGAGTCGCTTTCAGACCACGGCGGCGCGCCTCTCGGTCGCGGGGAAGTCAGAGCGCCAGCCAAGCGACTCTGTGATTTCGCGAGCACACTCGTGGGCACCTCCAGTTCGAACTGCCGAACAGAGGTACAGCACAACGGCCTGGTCATCGGCGATAAGCGTCGGGTCAGGATTCCACTGGCGCGGCTGCTAAAGTTGAGGTCGCCGGGCCGCATACACTATTCCCTCTCATTAGGGGCCGCCACTGAAGTGATAGACAAGCAGGCGGGGGGTGCAAACCGGCTCGGCGTAGGAGAAATGTGATGAGGCGTCTCAACCTGTGATTGCCAATTTTGGGCAAACAAAGTGGGAGTGCTGGGCAAGCCTGGTCAAGGGTCCCATCAAGGCCCTGGCAAGCCCCAGACCAGGGTGCGGCAGCGGCGGGCGGGTACGGCGATGGGAAGCGGGGGTGAGCGCAGCTTAAACGCCCTCCCTCACTTGACTGCCGCGATGCTGCAGCACGCGCCCGGCGGGAAGACCGGGGTGTCCAACAGGGCGATGTGAAAAGCACGCCCGAACTCCATCCAAGCATAGAGGCACCGACAAGTAGGACCTTGGCACCAAGGGACATCAGGGTCGCGGGAGCAGAGGCTACCGAGACTGTTTGGCAAGTGTCAATCCTCATACACGTCCGACAACGGATGGGAAATGAATGGCCGAGCCGGCTCTCTTCAGACCCCTCGGCCCATGGACAGGATCGCGGTGCCACCGGTTTACTGCGCCAACTATGGAGACAAAATCGCCAGGCCACCCGACAATGTCCAAACCTCTGCCTTGGCGAAGCGGTGTTTGCCCTACAGTACAGTGACAGGCTCCCAAGTTCGTCCGTGACGGACGACAGAGACATTCAAGCCTTGAAGACGACAAAAAAAGGTCTAGTGGGACAATGCACCCTGGTCAAATTCCAAGAGTGTTCCCAAGGGTCTGGATGGGAGGGCGATCCTCCAGTTGATTGGATGTCCCACTCCTTTTGATGAACCGGGTACATGGTCCCATACATGGAGGCCCTGGGATAATGAAATGCCCATGTTCTCTCCCATTCTGGCCCGGAATATGATGAGGATAGACCGGTCTTCCAGCCGTGGCATGTTGGAGGCAAGGGCAAACATCAGTTTGCCCGTCGCCAACGGCTCAGACCGGAATGCCGTGCCACGAGGCATCGTTGAGAGCATGGCAAGTACTGGGTGGCAGACAGGGGGTTTCTTGATCCCAGGGGTCAGCAGTGGACAAAAGTGGAGGGCACACGCCGCCTCGATAGTTCGGGCGACGGAGACGGCTACCCGACAGTAAATTCCGGGCATTTTCCAGAAGACCACCAAGAGCATGCCATGACAGCGAGTGCGGATGAACACGGCAGTGGGAGCCACTTGACTTGGGTGCATCCCGAGGGATGACTTTTCTTCTTCTTGATTTACTCTATACGTTCTCTCCTCCGGCTACAATGCTCTGCACTGCAGACGACAATGATACAAATATGTGCGAAGTCGTGGCGCTATGCTGTCTCAGCCCCCAGGGTAAGGCTGATGTCAAGCACTTCGGCATCATGCAAGGCACAGAGGGAAGGCGACTACTCGTTTCATGTTCTCGATGGCCACCAACGGGAATTACAGGCCCGAGTTTAAGTCTAGCTAATGAGGATACGAGATGTTGACATGTCCACACAACACGCGATTCCCCAGACTCAGTTTTCGTGCCAAGGGCAATGACTTGTTTTGCAGCCGGTGACAGATAAAACTGGGCATTGGCGAGGGGTGTGAGGGACGCATGCCTGCTGACCGGCTGTACGATAAATGTACAACAAAGTGGCTCTATATGTGTGTAATTGAATGGGGTATTGATGTTTGTTGGGTGACGCGAGCTGTGGAGAGAAAGCGGAGGGCGGACGAAACGCAAGAAGGCAACTGACCAAGCAGGAGCATCAATTGCCGAACAGATGTGGGAATATGCGAAGCGATGTGATGCGAGCCCGCTTCCTGCCAGCATCTCTCGCATACTTGCACAGCAACAATGAAAGAAGGGGGCAGGAAAAACATACCGAGTTGCATCGCTGGTTGTCCGTCAACCAAGTACGAATACGTGGACGTGTGACATGCGCCGGAATCGTATGGAGTATCTCCAGCCGGACAGCTCAGCAAAGAAGGTCCTTGCTTCTCCGTTTCGTCCAGAGTTGGGTTGGGAGTTCATGGCAAACCAGGACCAGGGCTGAGGGCACGGAAAGAAAGAAAAAAAGTGCGTAGCCCAAACCCTCCCCTCTCTTCCTTCAATCAGCCCAACGGGCCAATCCCCATCGCGAGTTTCATGGCCAATGCGGCCCGCGTGACTAGCAGCACGGGTGTGTGGAGATAGGACGACATATGACCTCAATTACGGAGAGAAAGCGGCCAATAGCGTGATAGAATTGAGGAGCCGCAGAACGAGGTTGGAAGACCAAAATCGATCCCGATTTTTTCCCTTACCCCACGTTTGAGAAGAAAAAAAACACCCCTGCTCACCTGGGTGCGGCAATGGCACAAGGCGAGGAAACGGGACCAGGGCATGCCTTCTCAGCACAGCCATTATTCTCACTCACATTACATTGCAAGTCAGGTGAAAGTGCCGGCATGCGAAAAATTTCAGCCGCAATATCCTTTGCGATAGAGGGGAAAAAAAAATGTTACAGCCAGCTGTGCAGGGTGACGGCATGTGCCATGGCTGAATTATGCCTTCAGCCTTAGAATATCCCCACTTCTCGCTTGGATTCGTTGTGCTTTTTTTCATTCCTCTTGCATTATTTCTTTTTTTAATTATTCCCCTTGCTACAACTACTTTTTACTTTTCACTCGCCTCGCCATCACTTCCTTGAGCTGATCCTCGGCCCGGTCGTCGGCATGATCCTGGATTCGCTAGACCTGACGCAGGGCACATGTAGGGGAGAGATAAGAAGCAGGAACACCTGCTTAAAGCTGGATACTTGAAACTTGACGCTTGGAATGGAGTGCTTTGCCTCATTTCACATCCCCATCCCATGTTTGATCGCCCAATAGCAGACCCGGTGGGTTACCAGAAATATCCTATCCCTTGTTTCCTTTATGACCATGTGCAACCCATGTGTCGTGTGTGATCCGCTCCCCCTGTGTGGAGTGACCCAAGGTGCCGGCGAAGGGGCGAGAACGATGAGCAGGATGAAGCTATGAAGCTATTTCAGCCCCCAATGCACCCCTGGTCTGATGTTCTGATCAAGAAAAGAAAAGCAAAGAAAAGCAAAATGGCGAATACATGGGACTCCATAGCAGCCATGGGATATGCAAGGTACCTGGATGGCAAACTGAGAGGAACCCACACAGTCGGATGGGGCCAGGGGGGCGAGACCCGGCCGGCCCATGGAGATCCCGAGTGCAGCATCGTTACTTGACTGCTCCATCCGACCATACAACTCATCAAAAGGTTAGGAATCAAACTAGTGATTCCATCTATATGATTACATATGACTCTAACATGGTCAGGAGCCGGCTGTTTTGTCTTGTGACTCCGCCTCCCTCCCCCTCTGCCCGGCGGCTTTCATGTTTCGTTTCTCTTTTCTTTCTCTCGTCACACACATACAATCACGGCCGGGCTCGCATTTCGGCCCAACTAAGTCTACTACGCATACGCTCGTTTTCATTTTCATCTTGTTCGCTCTGTATTTTTCAAACTCATGCCATCACCACTCGGTGGCCACTGGTGTTCTCCCCGGCGCACTCCCCCCCCTGGCTCTCATCTTTCCTCGGAACCGGATTTAGCGTCGCGCCGGTCTACCAAACTGCCGACGGCGCGCGGGACTCAAGGGTTTGGTTCCGCGCCATTGATGGGTGGCCATCTTCCCAATTACGACGGGGGGGAGGGGGGTAAAAACGCCGGGACTAAGCAACGGGCCCTGGGAGAGAGAAGATAGATTCCCTCGCCTCGTCACGCCCGCCGCCGCCATGGCGGTTCACTAGGGGAAATAATCTCAGCAGGCCCCGGAACCGGGGAGCCAGCGATCCGTCCCGTAGGCACCGGCTTGCTTGTCAATCGATGCGCCAAGTGTTTGCCTCTACTCCGATAGAGCCATCACCGTCAGTGCGGTCGACGCCGTCGCTGCGGTGGTGGCAGCACAGTGATCATTTGTTGGCCAGAGCTACCATGGCTGTTCCGGGGAAGCAACAGGCGAAGCGTCGGCACTGGCACACGCGAAAGTGATTGGCAGGCGCCGACACGCCAGGCGCTGTGCCTCCCGCCGCCGTCGCCTGTCGTCCGGCGAAGCCAAGACGGTGGTATTACGTCGTCGAGGTGAGAGAAGAAGGGAGCGGGGGGAGGGGATATGTACGTACCGAACCCTCACTTACACCAAGTCTCGGTCTCGGACTCTGACTGCCTATGTCTTGTGCTATGCAGATTATTCCACAGCATGCTCTTCGGCTCGGGGACTTTATCCTCCCCCCAAAGCACGTTGAAGCAATTGAACAAAGACTGAGACACAGGGCACGCAGTCGCGCTAAGCGAGGACATGCACTTCCCGCTAAAACCTGCCGTTCCAGGGTCCTGTTCCCACAGCATTGCAAGTCAGACAGCGCCCCCGTGCTGGAATGGCAGATGGTGCGGAGAGAACAGCGCGAGTGCCGTTTTGAGGCCATGATGCTGCGCGCGTCTGCTTGATGCAATGCCATGTACACCAGCTTTGGTTTCGCGGGCATCACAGCATGCGCGTTGTGTGCAGCCGGGCTGGGCCTGGAATAGCGCCTTCAGCAGGGTCCATCAGGTGCCCCAAGCCCTCCCGTACCGAGCGCCGGCCGCGGCGGCCCTACGCAAGTTCCATGCTATTCTGGTATTTGATAAACTCTGCCCGTAGACGATATTGGGGAACTCAGCCAGCCAGTCATCGTTAGGTGCACCACTAGGTTCGGTGCCAGAGCCAGAGACTTGGAGCGCTGTCTAGCAGTGTCATGGGCAGCTAGAGGTCCAGGCACACGGGTGACATGGCCGCTACCGGGCCAGTGCGCCTTCCACATCCCTGGGTCGTCCCCATTTCCCTCCTCCCCAAGGGACGGAACCCCCCACCGGAGCTTAAAGTGTGCCAAGTTATGTGCCGAGCCAGCCAGCAGTGAGCATGGCATGGCGATCTTCCAGTCTACTCGATGCTGGCGCGCGCCCTGCTGCGGCGCGCTACCCGACAGCAAGGGTCACGCCCTCCCAGGCCTCTCTTTCCTCGCTCCTCGAGAGGGTAAACGAGCTTTAGCTTCGTTTTTTTTTTTTTTGGCACCGACTCGATGACCCTGTGATGGATTAGCCCGCCATAGTCATATCCACTCGGTCCGAGGCGACGCAGAACCAACGGGACGGGTTTTGTGCGGTAGTGGTGCGTCAAGCAGAGGAGGGAGGAGGGGGCGTGGTTGACGGATGGAATTTTCTTTTCTTTTCTTTTCTTTTCTTCTAGAGATGTCTGATGAGCGTTTTGCTCTCAACGAGGGGGGGCGTGAAACATGGCTCGTCAGGTCAGGGGTCAGGAACACCGAAGACTTGGGTTCACCCCAAAAAAATTTTATGGGTCGGGTGTGTGCGACAACGGTTTGGCTGACCTCGCTGTCGGGATTTTCGGGGGGTCTCTTGGGAACCACGCCCAAGGAATCTTCCCGAATGGATGGGAACTGCTAACTAGCTACGGTGCCTAATCTTGGGGGGGGGGAAGATGGGGGCACGCTCATGTCCGCAACGCCCTTACGTACACGAAGCTTCTTCCAGGGGTTCTGTATTATTGGAAATGGGGGTTATTTCTCGCCTCTCGGAGCAAACGCGGCGACGGTCTCAGCATCGCCCCGTCAAACGTGGTGCTGGGTACCGAACGGTGTTTGTGTGTATGTGCTCGTATGTGTGCGTGTATTTAGCATAATAGCACGTCTTAGTTGAGTATGCTTGAGGTAATGAAAATGCAATCTGATAACATACAAATCAGTTGTGCAACGTGGGCAAACCTTGGTTATCCCACTTATCCAACCCTACCAACTTTCCTCCCCCCCCCCAGTGTAGGCCCCCTCCCCCATGTCGGTTCATTATGAGCCAACCAAGCCCCCAAGCTGATTTAGAGCATCACAAGGCTTTTGCCCTGCCTCACCACACCTTGCCTCACCTTTCCATCCTTGGCCATGCCTCGCCTCCCAATATTGGTGACCCCCGCCGCATCTCGCCCACCCCTTGTTCACTTTCCAGACTGTTGGGTAGCCGACAAGGAACCCCCAAGAGCGAGATTCCTGTGATCCGCATTCAGGTTTGCCCAGGTGGGATGCCTATGTAACCCTAGAGGGGGCCATTACCAGCCGCACGGATTTTGACCCCAGGGCTGTGGCTTGGGGGGGGCGTTTCGCTCCTCGTTCCCTCCCTCTCTCCCCAAGGCCGGATAACACCCACCCACACACTCGAGCACCCACGACGGCTTCGTCGTCTCCCAACCCGTAGCGCACCTTTGCGTCGCATTGTGCCTTGCAGCCCAACGTCACCCTCTGGGGGGGATTGGAGCGGGATGCTGGTACGGCCGTCCCCGGGGGTCTCAGTTCACACATCCCGTGCTCATGGTCGGGCGTCATCATCAGTGTCTGAGAGCGACCGCAGGATCGAAGCAAGGGACGAGATAGATGATGCGGTTTGATGCGTGTGGGAGGGGCGCGTGAACGATGATCCCCCCCTTGGTGTGTTGCTGGTGCAAGTGAGTGCGATGGCAACTGCAAGCTCGCTGCCATGCAGCCAAGCGACTTGTGTGGAACCGCACCATACATCGAACCAATGCGGGTGACATCTCTTTTCTTTTCTTCCTTTTCTCTCTTTTTTTTCTGATTTATTCTTTGCATCTCAGCGGGGAGAAGAAAAAACTTGATTGGCATAGGGTATGTAGGTCACCACCAAAGATGTGTGGCACCAACGTGCCGCCCTGCGAAAGCCATGTCTGTCTGGTTGGTCGGTTGACTAGGTGGTGATGTAACACGTTCTGTCCTGAACCTGCCCACATCCGCGTGCCCTGGTTGTCGGCAGGAATCACATCACAACCCGCGAACTATTACCCGTCGGCGGGCCTCGATCCCGCACTGTTTGTCTTGCATTGAATCCACCCTGGGATGATGGTTGAGTCAACAACGGCCGCATAGATGCGTCCTGATATTCTAATCTCCTTCCTGAGACTGGACCCTTAAACAATCAGCTGTCTCTCGGGCTGACAATCTCCAATATGTTTGTTTGTGATTGATTCTTCATGGTTCTGTTATCTCGGCGTGTTGGACGCGGGTGACGAGCCCCACACTCACGTACGTCTGTGTAAGTCGCCTTGGTCGTGGCTAACTGCCGCCGTCCGTCTCAACCTGAGCCTTCCTCCCCTCTAGCCCCGCGATAATTTGATCAGTCACATTTTTTAACTCTCCGTCAGACACAGGAGCCAATGCACCGCAAATCAAACCCTCGTCACTTTCGGCACCCACCGTATCATTTGCCCGCCTTAGGCGCAAGCAGCCCCGTCACCACTCCATCTTTCCCCCGGCTTAGGTTCGTTCACGACCTGCCTTCATTGGGTCCCCTTGGCCCCCCTCCCAGGCGTCGAAGAGCGTCCCAAGAGTTGAGTCGCCGCTTTGGGAGACTGCTGCAACCATGATCATCCCTCCCCCCACCCCGACCGGCCCGCCGCAGAGATTTCTTGAGATGAGATCCGGCACTGGCCGAATTACCTGTCGTATTTGCCAAGCCCAGGGTGCCGCTCAGCTTGACGCGATGATGGCATTCAACTCAAGCTGAGGCTGAAATCTCTGGTATAACCGAGGGAGCCCTGTTTCCGGATTTGACTTTACCTGCCTATTCCCCAGGGCCTGGTCCCTGCTGATCCCCCTCGCAAGGAAGATTATTTCGTCGTCAATTAATTCCCCGTGTTGCATCATTCTCGGCACCACTCGGGCATCATTGTGACATATACACTCCGTGTCGTGTATCTAGATGCTACGGCAAAGCAATATGTCGCTTGCGCCAGCGACACTAGGGCGGGATGCACATGGATAGTTCTGGGGCAGGTTTTTCGGTGATGCGGCGTCTGTGGTTGCTTTTTGGCCTCGGCCGTTTTCCTTTTCTCTTTTTATTTTTATTTTTTCCTCTCTCTGTTGTCTTGGCCCCTCATGCCGTTAACAGTCAAAAACTTATTTTTTTCTATTCTCCCTATGGGTGGTGTCCATCGCCGCGTTTCTGGTACCTAGAAGCGGGAGCGGGAACTAGACGCCCCCCCTGCCCACCCCTGGCGCGGTTCTGATGGGCATACGTAGCAGGCCTGGAGCGCGGCCACTGAGCCACATAGTCATTGGCGCGCGTGCTGGTTGGGCTGCAAAGCAATTGCGGCGGACGTGATGTCTCGGGGTTCGCAATCCGCTTGGATGAGCGAACAGCACGTCGCCCGATTTAGATGCAAAACAGACGAAGAACCATTAGCGCGGGTCGGTTCGAGAGCCTTATGCTCGTTGTGCGGCATCGAGATGCATCTTGTGCGGCATCGTGATGCACCGTCATTTCTTGCACCCACCGAGATGACCCGGCGATCCTGTGGCCAGTTACCAAAGGAAAGGGCAGATGCGGTAGGTCAGGTGGCGCATGGCCGCCACCTCCAATCTCAATATGACGAGGAGAAACCTGTAGGAACTGATGTCGAGGATTCGAATAGGAAAAAGAAAAGGTGGAGAGATGTCTATCAATAACTTATCAAAGTCTACTGTCTCAGTGGCGTTCCTGTGCTCCGAGTGGTCAGTTCCTTCAATAACGATGTTCCTGGCATGGATATCACCGGACTTGATTCGGTGTGTTCTCGCGTTGAGTTGAATACAATCTTGTCCAGACCGGCCCATGATCGAGGTTTTTTTTTGAAACGTAGCTATCATGGGCAGTATTTTTTGTGCATGGGGACGCGATAGGCCCTACTTGGTCTGTGCCGTGCCGTGTATGTCCGTAAATTGGATGGATCAGCAGTTTACATGGAGATGATAAACGCCTCCGGGGAGTATGCGTACGGCCTCCATCCTCCCGCGTCCTGTGAGTTGTAAGCTGTTAGGCTGGTGGTAGCCCAGTCGCCTGCAGATGTTCGCGGCTTGCTAATGCGTAACACGACGACGGGTCATCCAGTCTGGATCCAAGACAAACGGGTGGACTGTCCACCATCCGTACATGACAGCACACCAGTGCATGCCAGTCAATGAAAAAGGAAAGGAAAAAAAAAGAAGTAAAACGGGCGAGTGGACTCCTGTCCGAGCGCAACAGATACATACATACAGATGGAGACAGCGGCTGCTGGATCCGATAATGCAATGCATTGTGGACATTGGCTCCATGCTCATGCTGAAGGAGAGACATACATGCAGCAACGGGCTCATTCAGAGACATAAGGCCGGGGGCAATTGCGGGTTTAGTGCTCTGATAGGCCATACCCAGAGGATCCTCAACCATAGAGGCTCTAAATCTAAGTCATTGACCTGGCGTTTCTGTGTCTAGAGTGTAAGCTGGAGCCGGCTTATTGGGTATGTGCACGCCTGAGCCACAAGCCGCCCCCTCCGCAACTACTGCAGGTTGAGCAGTGGTTCAGCTGCCAAAAGAACAGACCCCACCACCACGATAGACTGGTAGGGAATTAATAACATGCAATAATGGGCGGAATAAGGAAAAAAAAGGAAGATGCTCCAGTATTTTGGTTCACTACTGACGGGCCAGATCGTTGAGCCACGCCACTGACAGACACACAGACCTTGCACCACCTTTTTTTGACACTTGTATGACGGGTGCACAAGCGCAGGCGCAGCGCAGCACAACGCTCACAGCGGAACGTAGCCGCAGGCGCCACGAACACTTGGACTTGGACTGGGACTTTGACTTGGACTTTGTGTTTGCAGACACACCACACCACACCACCACACGAAATGGATCTGACGAAGCTGGGTACAGCATCAGACTACTGTACGATGTTCCGACTCTAGTTAATTTCTTGAGCGGGCGGATAGGAGATGTGATAGATTTGATTCAGGAACAGCCGGGAATGCCACATGCCGCGTCTCCAGCGCACCCACTCGACACTAAGCGCAAGAGACAAACCACACACGGGATGCTTGACAATATGACACAGCACCAGCCGACGCCTCCCATCTCCATATCGCGCCGCGTCCTCTGTCCCGCCTGGTCTCGCGGTCAGATCTCAACTTTCCTCATGGTTCGCTCCGTGTCCCCGATGGTCAACACCACCCTCCTTCGCGGCATGTGTCTACTTTCTCTCAGGCCCGGCGTCCCGTACCTATCAACGCGCTCTCCGGCGCCTAGCCCTTGTCCATGTCTGTTATGACTTGCTGTGGCTGTTAATGGCGGTGGTTTCGCGGGGCATGTGCCGGATGCACCCTCCCTCTCTATACTGAGCCAGCTATACCAGTATACCTATCCGTCTGGAGAGCATTCACCGAAGCCTCACCCCGCCACAAGCGCACCCATGCCCCAACGCGGGCCTTGCACTGCTGCTTCAGCCCTCCGTCCGCCATCTACCCGCATGTCATCTCTTTGCGTCTTTTCCCCTTCCCCGGGCTCTCATGGTGCTTACTTCCCATGGGGAGGGCATGCCCTTCCCGAACGGAACCGCCTCCCGGCGACGCCATCCCCACCTTCGTCCGCTCCGATCCCGACTCACTGAGACCGACGCACCTCGTCCACATGGCCCCGCGCAGTGATGAATTCGCCTTCGTGGATGCCATGGGCGTGGTCTGAGGCCCTCTGGGGCATGTCTTTCATCCATGGCCACCTTGTCTCTTGCCGCCGTCTCTGCTTGCTCCTCTGGGGCTTCAACCCCCCTCCCCCCTGCTCCAGTCCACCTTCGCCCTGGTCCAGATGCCGTATCGCTTGTATACACACACTCACGCACGCGCTCTCCGTGGTGTCAGTGTGTCGACTGTCTTTGTTCCCGTCATATCTCAGTTTCGGAGCCGTGCTGGGATATCCTAAACAAAATCTTCCAGGCGGGGGGTAGCATTGGTCGTCGGTCCCAAGACATCGGCTGTGGTCTGGTCTGCAAGTGCACCGCTCTACCGCCCGACTTACGACGCTGCCGATCCTGACGCTTGACACAGGCCTTCGATATCGAGGGGAGAGGCAGAGAAAGCTGACGAACCGGGTACCGGGGCGTGCAGCCATCACGGTTTGTCACCACCACCACGCTGCGGCCACGGCTGCTACCTCAACCACCCCTCTCCCCATCGCCCCGACAAACCAGAACAAATTCAGGGCGAGCAGGACCGAGATCATGGCGGCACGGCACACGGGGAAGCTCCGCGATAGGGCAGCCAGACCTCCCAGCTCCCAGTATCATGGTAACATCAAGGTCACTCAGGCACCGTAGAAGCCCAGAACTCCTTCACACGCGGGATGTGTTTGACTTCTCCTTCAACAATGACGTTGATCACACCCTAGGACCCTGTAAGTTTACCGCCCTGTCTTCCGTATTGTCTCTTCCCGCTCATCTTTCCTCTCCAGATTATGTTGCAGTGTGTGCGCTCGATCCATGGCTACCCGACAAGGGCCTCCGAGCCCCCTACACTCTCAGATCCGCTCTAGACCCTCAGAGTTGTAATCGATTTTGTGAGATGCGACTGACGAAAAGCCTCATGCGGTGTCTGGGGGGATCCAAACTTTGATAGTCCAAATGCTAGCATTGTAAGGAGGGTCCGAAAGGCGTCGGCCGCTGGCAAGACCACCGTTTACCTATTTTGGAGCAGAGAATGACCGTCTTTGTCGTAAAACAGAGCAGCGTGGCGGCACGCAAGGGGCTCGCCGTGTCTCCAGCTTCCAGCTCCTGAACTGGTTTCGTGCAGGCTCAGCAAGCCACGAACAGCCTGTCGGTGCACATTCGAGACTCCGTCCCCTCCCCCTCTCGGCCATGAACTGACAGCATGTCAATCTCGCCGATTCATGTCATGTTCGATGTCTTGTGGCGCTGTGGCGGGGCGGATGGCAACCGTTCTATTCCTGACGTTTGACGCATGCTGAACTGGGTGCAAGTGCTCTTGTTCAGCAGGCCAGGGTCATGGCCAGGTGTTGGGGTTACATCGCGCCAGAGGATCATCCTCGATGCAGGCAAATCGTCTTCGTCATTTCTCCCCTGCGTCGCTGCGAGTACCACCCATGTCTGCTGAGATTCAGCTTCCCAAGATATCTCCTCTTGTCTCTTGTAACGTCCCGTTTCGTCGTCGATTTCCACAACCCCTGACCATCCTCCGCAATCTTGACCACCGATCAAACCTCCCCTGCCCCGGGATGCCGGTCTATACCACCGTCATCCTGTGCCGTCGCCTTCCTTTCGGAGATGCATTCTCACCCAGTCGTCGCCCTCCTTTCTGAAGAATTTCGGGGCAGAGCCAAGAATGAAGCCGTCGCAGCCCTGCTTTTCCCCCCTGACAAACAGGCTGGCAAGTTGGGGCAAACAACAGGGGAGAGGAACAGCTGGTGATGGCGACCCGTAGAGGAGAGTTTGAGTGTCTGGGGAGATCCAATGATAACTGACGCCTTGCCTGTCAGCATCGGCTCGTCCCGTTCGTCGTTCGCAAACTCTTCCCATTGTGGTTATCGGCTCGAATGCCTCTTCCGGGGTCTATACCCTGGCCACAGCACGCGGCCACCAGGGGGGCCGACTGTTTTCGGGACTGGGGACAATCCCCTGTTCGTTTTCTTTTCTTCTTCCGGCGATTGGGCGTAGAAAACTGCGATGCATCGAACCTTATGGCTGCTCGATCATGCCTGCTTTCTATACATGCCATCGATCGGGTTTCTATCGGGCCCCTCAAGCCCACGATAGCCCCCCCCCCCCCTCCCCTCCCCTCGACAAACCTCTGTGCCCCTCTCCCACATGGACAAGGACATCTGACTCTGTCATCCGCCCTGAACCGTGGAGACTTATTTTTTTCTGTCCTGTTAAATGGCTGTGGAGATCAGAATTGAAGGAACATCGTCGCAGATTTGTGATGTGAAATTCAGGTCAAGTGGAGAATTTTGAGGTTTGAGGTGTGATCTAATTACGTGCAGCCCGAAGCGCAACCATGTATCTGTCACTTTTCAGCGTCAACCCGGGGGTCTACCTCTATAATTGGGTAATCGGGGTCTGGAGCAGTCCTTGAGTTCGGCCACAAGGCTTTCATCCCATCTGTTGCGTATCATCCCCCACGGTTCAATGCCGACCCGATGCGGCGCAGAGAGCTCCTCGCCGCTCAGGCGCATCGCGCAAGTAATGACCCAGGGGGGGGGGCCGATCAATATTCTTCTCACGTCGTATTGCTCCTCACGACCCTCCTTTGACCGCCTTGACGCGCAAACACGACCGGAGATCGCCTTGCTGCGGTGCTCAAGTGGGCAGCGTGGGACTCAATACGGCGGGCTGCGAGGGCTCAGACTCAGGCGCAAGCTGAATGATGGAGCAATACGCCTCAGCTGGAGGATCTAGAGTTTGTGTGCGATACCAACGCCCTGCTCTACCAGGGCCTCTGTTCCGGGACATTTTCAGCAAACGGGTCCGAGAGCCCAATTGACTGGATTTCGAGGCCCTTGTTGGGGTTTTCTCTATCTGCTCCATCTGCTCCATCACCAATTCCCCCAGCAGAAAAATTTTCTTGATGACTGGGTGTAAATGGACTGATCTTCGTAACAAGCCTGATGGGGATGGGGCGTATGTTGATTTACACCCTTGGGGCGGCGCGTGCGGCGATTGAACACGGAGGAGAAAAGACAGCGTTCCATGAGTTGCTAACCGCCAGCAACCTTTCTGGGGTGAGTCTGAATTTTTACTTACATGGGGTTGTGTTCCGAGCGTGAAGTTTTCGGCCGACGTGACGGACAGGGGCCATCATGTCCTTGTTTCGTCTCGTCTCTTTTTTCCTGATTCTGGCCGGGCCGGGAGCAGAGCCAACAAGGCGCGCGGAATTAACACGGCGAAGCCGCCCTCTCTCTTCTCTCGCTCGGCAGGCCGGGAGACATGGAATGTGTTCGATCGCTGTGCCCCGTATTGCTGTGCCCCGTATTGCCGGTTTGACATCGGGACCCTGACAGGGACGGAGTTGGTCCTCCTGTGTGTTTTGTCTAGGGTAATGTGGCGGGAGAGATCGGAAGGGGTCTCAGTGTCATCCCATCTGTAGCCTGATGCCCCGGTTGCTTTTCGTCTGGGGAACGTCAGTTAAGTGCCTGGGTTGTATGATATTGACAGTCTTAATAATGGCTTTATAATTTCTCCATAGCGAAGCCCATGTGATTATTAACTTTGCGGCACGTAAAAAATCTCGTGTTCTTGTTGATTGGCAGAGTTGGGATATGATTGTCTTGACGAGAAACCGCGACAATGGTACGAGAAACTTGAATCGAGTATAATTTTGGGCGACTTAAGATCTGGGAACACGGGAAATACATAGAGAAAATTATTGAGACTCAATGGCTTAATATCAGCGAGAAATGTCGAGATTTCAATGTTGTTTTGACGTCTCACATCTGGTGATTGAGTCGTGTTTATGTCTATGTGGTATAGGGTAACCCAGCCGTTTGTGATGGCTTCAAAACACCACGAGTTGTTCAATGCAAGATCCTGCGTGTGTAGCTGGTGACATGTGGTTCCGTGTGTTCCAGTTCATTTATTCTTATTTTTCCGCCGGGGTGAATATGGGGTGTCTCATACCAAGACCCGTGCAGCTCTCCCAACCTTTGGGAACAAGTTTTTCATGTCTGTCTAACACCACCACGAGTTTTTGTGTGTCACGGCGGGTCAGGCGAGAAACGAAGATTCCCTCGTCAATGCAGAGGTCAAATCTGCACGATGGGCATCCCTTGCGTCTCTCCAGCACCACGTGCAACGGTCGTGTGTGACAGCCAACAGGTGTTCACCATTCCCAACCCCTCGCATACGGACCTCCTGGAAGCGGATTAGAGGTTATGGCGTCTAAATTGGTCATACGTGTGGCAAAGACAAAGGAAAACAGGTGATTCACTAGAGCAGAAAAGCTATATAGACGGATGAAACCGATGTGTTCATCTCAACGTTGCCCGAGGATTTTAATACATGTCCACTTGCGCCCATCGTTTTTCTTGCAACTACTTGGCAACAATGTGTCTCACTACGCTCGTCTGCCACAGCTGCCGCAAATGCAACAGGATGGAAGGGATGGACTGCGAGAAAGACGAGTGCCAGAAGCAAAAGGAGCACACGGAAACGAGCGGCCACGAGTGGGTGCAGGTCTGCCAGCACGAGCAGATCGAGCTGACTCTCCACGATGTTCGCAAATCAGAATGCCCCAGCTGCATCGCAAAGGCCGAAAGGAAGATGAGGGCCAAAAAGAAACGAGAAGAAGACGAGCAGAAAGAAACCAAGTGATGCAAAACGTTTTGCATTCAGCTGACCTCGCGGATTCATTAAAACCTTTGATTGCCCCTGAAACCAACACCGGACGAGACTGAAGAGACAAGCCAGAGCAACTTCAACTTGTTCGTCAAATGAGCAGAACAGTGACAGAAAAAAAAGAGGCCCTGAATGTGCAAACACTAATGGCTATGTGTTGGAAGGAATACGGGATTCACTCTAACACCAATGTCTCATGGAATGTGAGATTAGCGCGTGACAGTCCCCATGTGACTGGAAATTGGCGATGAAGAATACTTGTTCCGGATACCAAATCATACAGCGCGTGTTCAAATGAATACACAATCACCGCTGCGGTTCTTTGTGTACATCTATTTATATATATAGGTCGAGTAGTTACTACTCCTCGATTCTACACCACAGCAACTTGATTCTGAAGTATCAAAGAACCATACCCACACACACACACACACACACACACTCTCTCTCTCTCTCTCTCTCTATCTCTGAAGCCCTTTCGAAAACTTCAACATGTGTACCACGACTACTTTCAAATACGACTGCGTCAAGTGCCACACGCGGGTTGACACGTACACGGCAGACACGAACCACTGCGTCTTCTACCGGACCGGAGCGTACGGCTTGTGCCCGGGCGAGGATCTCCGGGACAAGACCTTTGTCGTGAGCGAGGATGAGTGCGAGGCGTGTGTCGATGCGAGGATAAAGGCGGCCGAGGAGGAAGAGAGCAGGGAGAAGGCGGCCAAGACTAACGGTGGAGGAAGCAAGTAAAGACGTGGGTGGCTGGAAAATGGTCAAAAGAAAATACTCGCGGGTAGGGGAGATGCGGTAGGTAGCTCTGGCTGCTCTTCTTATACAAAAAGGACACGAAATAAACCGCTTGCTGAGGGCTAATTCGCAAAGTGAACATGTTTGTGTCGTCGGGGGCGTTTCGGATAACCCGCCGTCTTCCAAAGATGCGCAGAAGCTGTTTCTATAAGCAGATGATTGGGTACAAGTACAGTAGAGTAATCAGACATGATAATTGGTATCTTGTTGTTCGTCTAGACATGACACTGGAAGAGCGAGGAATCGCGCCATCTATTCTCCGTTTGAACGCCAACCGGCCGCTGCCATTCTATTCCATGTATAGTCTTGTGATGCGTATCCGCAAAACACAAACTCCCCTCCTTCACGAGATCCATCGTGGAAGGTAGTGCTTGACATTCTCGTAAACCAGAAACGTAACCCACGTAGCGGGCATGACCCGAACCACGCCGGGGACGAGACCGCGGTAGAAGCCCCGGATGCCTTCCTCGGCCAGGATCCTCCTCACGACGCCGCGGAACCCTCGACCGAAGCGCTCGTCGGCTTCGTAGTTTTGCAGGCGGCTCCGCAGCACCTGGTACGGGTAGGTGACGGCCCCGGCGACCAGCTTGGCGGCGCTGGACAGCGCAACCGTTGCCTCGGGCGAGATGGGCTTGCTCTCGTCAATGCCGCTGTGGCGGAGTCGCCTCGCATAGTACCACCTCTTGAAGGGCTCGTACACGGTGAACTGGACGGCGCCGTGCGACACGCCCATGAGCGACACGGCGAGGCCGCGGTAGAAGCCGCGGACGCCTTCGGTCGCCAGGATGGTGCGCGCCCCCGCCAGCATCGAGGGGTAGGCGCCAGCAGCCCCGCGGTCCGAAGACACCATTCGGGTCTTGAGAACCCAGATAGGGTTGGTCAGCGCCGTCGTTGAGGCCCCCGCGAGCGCGCTGGCCACGAAGTAGTCGCCGGGCGATGGCCGGCTGCGGCCCCGGGAGGCGGCGATGGCGCGCTCGAAGCGGGACTTGAAGAAGAAAAAGGAGCCCCAGCTAGTCGCATTGCCCACGAGGTTCGGGGTCAGCCCGCGGTACAGCGAGGCGAGCGGCTGCGGGTTCGCCGTGAGGGAGCGCAGGACGGAGACGGTGGTGGGACGGACTTCGGCGGGGTGAGCGCTGCGGTATACTGAGGAGGGAGAAAGCAAACAAACGGGTTAGCCCTTGCTACCGGAGGAGGGAAGCCCGCGGCCAAAGCCTACTTTGCATGCGAGTCTTGACAATGTCCAGCGGGTGCACCACTAGGGTGGCGATGGTGCCGGCGCTGAGGCCGGCAAGGGACTCGATGACAGCGGGGGAGAGTCCCGCATGGTTGGGTTCGGGCATAAATGTTGAGGCTTTGCAGACGGTTGCTTCGGGCCCTCGTCACATTGTGTGCGAGCGAAGCCAAGCAGTGCGGGTTCCCGTTGGGCCAGCGGCTTATAAATGGTGAAGTTGGAAGCCGGCGGGAGCATGGGCGGGTTTTTTTTTAGCGGAGCTGAGGAAAGCTAGCCCGAGCTTCCGTGCCGACGTCACAAGACGACCAGACCTGCTGCCGGGTTAGTGGCCGAAAAAAATAGTCGGCGTGGCATGGCCGACTTCGGGCACAGTCACCGAGATGGACCAGAGAGAGACCAAGAAGCGTGGTTGAAGAATTAAGAGTGGCTTTCCTGTCATTCAGACATGATTTTGCGTGATGATACAAAGTTTGTTTCGTTCCAGTACAATCAACCCCTCCCTAGCATACGTCGGATTCCCGGCCATTGATTACCACACGATATCCCAACGTCATGAATGCTGGCGGCGTTGCCCCATGTCAAATCCTGCTTTCATTTCGAATAATGTACAATGGTTGATCTGGTTGGCGGTTGCGTGTTTAGGAGAGAGGAGAGAGAAGGCTGCGTCAAAGGTCAGTGAATATGTCTCAATGCCGGGCAGGCATGGCGGAGGGGCGTCGTACCGGATGACCGAAGGTCGGGGGTCGCTGCGGGTGTAGCCTGGCGTAGGGTTAGTCTTGGCTTGTTCGATGCGATGCAATCGTGGTTCGAGCGTTTTCGTACCAAGGTAGAGGATCAGGGGAAGGTAACCACTGCGGCATAAGTCAGTAACGGGCGCGGACGCAGCAGGAGGAGAGCCAGGACGTACTAGTGGATGGCAACACGGGAGATGTCGATGAGCTTGGCAATGCGCTCCTGTATCTGATATCAGAAAACCAAACTTTTTGCAATCTCGAATTCTCGTTTAGGTGGAGCCTTTGCGCACCTTGGACTCTTCGGAAAGGGCAAACATGTTGATTATCGGTGAGAGGGAAGACGAGCAAGTAACCGGGATGGGAACGGTGGGATTCGAGGATGCGCCGGCGAGATTGACCGCAATGGGTTGGCGATGGTTGTCGGGGGCGGATGTCTTGGGTGTTGGACTCGAGCAGCCTTTTACAAAGAGAGCTGTTGGGGCGCGGCGTTGTTCAGACGTCTCCAAAAATTTCGCCCAGCAAACGAACGGACCATGGAAAAAGTCGTCCCGGCCAGATGTTGCGCACGAGCGCTCCCCAGCAGCAAGCTTCCCGGATCAACCCCGGCAAAACAGGGGGGGGGGGGGACCTCATGAAGGTAAGCCGCCATGCCAACCTCTCAAGCCAAAATTTCTGGGGAATAGGCTGTCACGGCGAAACGAAAGCTTTGCCAGTTTCCATTTCCTCCTTTGCGCTCGACGAACCGGCTTTTCCTTCCTTTTTGCGATTCTGGGTCGGTAACGTCTAGTCCGTGAGAATTGACACACAGAAGGGGAAATTTCATTTAACTTGGTTTCTCACACAACACTGGCATCATGGCGCAAAACAGGCACTGGTAAGCTCCCCCGACCCCCCAGGCAGGCACGCGCGCGCCATCATCATGGCCATGAGCTAACACTTCATTCTCAGGGAGCAGGACAAGGAGGCGACCGTCTACATCGGAAACATTGACGAGCGCGCGACGTCGGCCATGGTGTACGAGATCATGCTTCAGATGGGCCCCATTCACAACATCCACATGCCGCGTGATCGCGTCACCCAGACGCACCAGGGCTTTGGCTTCGTCGAGTTCCGCACGCCCACCGACGCCGAGTACGCTGCCAATGTCATGAACGGCGTCAAGCTGTACGGAAAGTCGCTGCGCGTCAACAAGGCCAGCGCTGACAAGCAGAAGGCCGCCGAGGTGGGCGCCGAGCTCTTCATCGGCAACCTCGACGCCATGGTCGATGAGAAGATCCTCTACGACACCTTCAGCCGCTTTGGCCCCTTGCTGAGCCTGCCCAAGGTCGCACGCGAGGAGAGCGGCGCCAGCAAGGGCTTCGGCTTTGTCAGCTATGGCGACTTCGAGAGCAGCGACGCCGCCATTGCGAACCTGCACGGCCAGTACATTCTCAGCAAGGAGGTTTCGGTTCAGTACGCCTTCAAGAAGGATGGTCGCGGCGAGCGCCACGGTGACGAAGCCGAGCGATCGCTGGCTGCCGAGGCCAAGAAGAGGAACATCGTTCCCGAAGCTCAGCCTGTGCCCCAGGCCTTCCTACAACCTCCTCCTGCGGCCCCCGTAGCGCCCCCCGCCGGCTTCGACCCGTCTGCCATGGGAGCCATGCCCATGGGAGCGCCTCAGCAGGGCATGCCCGCTGGCTTCGCGCCTCCTACCCGCGGGCCGCCCTCATACAACGCCGGTGTTCCTCCTGGAGCCGCCGGCCGAACGACGAATCCTCTCCCCCCCGCGCCCTCTGGCCTGCCCGCGAGACCTCCTCAGTCCCAGGGTGGCTTCACCAACCCAGCCGACTTCCACCCTGGAAGCTTCCGACCGCCCTCTGGCACGGCGCCCCCTCCAGGATTTCCCGCTGCCCCTCCGCCCGGATTCCCTACGCCACCGCCCGGTGCTTCTGGCACTCCTCCAGCTCCTCCAGGCTTCATGCCACCTCCTGGTTTCCAGCCTCCCCCTGGGTTCCCACGTCGGTGAACAAGCTTGTCCGCATAAATACCACCCCATCACCATTGCCCCAACGTTGATAGGAACAACGAGATTGCCAGCGTTCGCAGGACTCGGTTGAGTCGGCAGCCAAAGACTTTGAATACTTATTAAAAAAAAACAGGCCCTTTTTGTACGAGGCCAACGAAGGCGATTGAATGCATCGCACACTCTCTAATTAATCTCCCTGCCTTGAGAAAGGATGAGACCACTCCATGAAGACGCGGTCAGGTATCGTACAACTCGCATATATCCCAAATCTCTGGTATACAAATCGTCAAAAACTGTTCCCTATATTTTTTTGTGT
Source organism: Calonectria honghensis (assembly GCA_013403855.1). Classification (NCBI taxonomy): domain Eukaryota; kingdom Fungi; phylum Ascomycota; class Sordariomycetes; order Hypocreales; family Nectriaceae; genus Calonectria; species Calonectria honghensis. The sequence goes on from VTGB01000055.1 coordinate 56,922, forward strand.
GGCAAAAACCATGCCTCAACGCCGGGTTCGCTCGCAATAGCACACACCCCCTTTTCATCAACGCCCAGAAAATGCCTCCATTGCTTCCCTCGTCGCCTTGTCCCACTCCCGCGTTGCCTCCTCGTGCTGGCCTTGGACCTCGTATGACTGCGCCAGCATCCCGTCTGCGACACTCTGCCACAACATGTTCCCACTGCGCTGCGCCTGCTTGGCCGCTGCCATGGCGCTTTTGAGAGCCTGCTCCCCAATGACGTTCTCAAACAGCCGGCTCCTCATAATCGCCAGGGTGACAGCGGCGCCTAGTACATTGTTAGTGGATCTGGAACCAGCCATAGCGGCCTGGATGTGCTGTTTCTGGTGGTTGAGTTGCTGTGGAGGTTCTGTAACCAGGGCGGCCATCACGTTGTGCCATGCCGTGCGCAGGTCGATATTGGGGTGTGAAGAGCATAGGGGCTGTAGTTGTTCGATCAGATCAAGCGTCTCCGGGTCGTCGCGTTGGGAAGGATGCTGCATGATCCAGAGTCGGTTGAGTGCCGCAAGGAGGGCCATCTCCCGATTTGCTGCTTTGATGCCTGTACCGCGTTGCGATAGACTAAAGGATGGGCTTTGGAAAATAGACAGAGCGGTTTGGAGATCTCCTGTGCCTTGGTGGTACACGCCGGATAGATACGTCGATAGCAACCGCAGGATGCTTTGCGTAGATGGTGTAATAAGAGTCTCCAGCTTGATAACGAATTGCTTCACCGTACCCCATTGACAGTGACTTGCGGCGAGAAGGCCGAGTAGGATGTTGAGGTAGGCTTGTGTTTCCATTCGCCATTCGCGCTGTCTCACGGCTTCTTGCAACGAAACCGACGCTCCATATGGGATTCCCATGGTTGTTTCATCCCCTGAATTCAGTTAGTCATCTACATCTGACAGAGCACGCACACACGATGGCTTACAGGTGTCGAGAATTTTTAGACCCTCGCGCCAATACTCGACTGATCTCCGACCACTGGAAGTTCTGTGCAGGTTGGTCAAGCCACTGAGGGTAAATCTGGGACATGTTAGATTCGTGATTGATAACAACAAATGCTCAACCTACACTAGTGATGTGAGCTCCATCTTTGTCATAAAAGACAATACCACAAAGTCGACTGGCGAGTTGTTGTCTCCTCCTCGGATGATGGCCGAGGTATCTACGCTGATTGTCTGCGCCGTAGATGGCTGCTTCCGAACCGGTATGAGAAAATCGGCCTTGACATTGTGCCAGTCACCGCACTCGTCAAGTTTCTTTTGCAGCAGACGCAACTTCTGAGATGTAAGATCAGGGCTCTGATAATTAATGCTAGAGGCCAGGTCAAGCAGTAGAGTCAACATGTCGAGCTGGATGATTTGGACGGAAGGATCGAACTGGAACTTGCTCGCCTGAGCGATACAAGTTTGAACCTTTTCCATATTGCCGTCTTTTGAAGCCTTGAGCAGGATAAGGCCCTCGAGGATCGAAGCGAACGCGCTGATGGCATTGTCATTGCGGGAATTCGCAATCGTCTGGATGGACCGGATATTGTCAAGGGCGCTGGCGTCTGCTGTCTGCCCAACCTCCATGTGAAACGTCGCTTTCAACAACTTAAAGGCGTAGAGCCAGTGAATATGCTTAAACCTGAAGATTGTTCAGTTGAAGGCACCATGTGTGATATTTGGGGGAGACTTACGCTTCGCAATCCGAGATGTGGCGATCAACAGCATTCAGTGCCGCCTTGTGACTTCGTTGAAAGAGAACTTTCAACATGATATATTGCATACAGTATTTTAAATCGAATAAACGATACTGCAAATATGATCAGCAGCCATCGGAATGTAGTTATCGTCATTGCGCTCGCTTACCTTGTCACACAGCGTGATGCCTTTGGTGAGGGCCGTCTCGGCTTCCATCAAGTTCTCAGTCTCCTCGAGCATCATGCTGGCATATCTCAGTCGCAGTCTGGCCTCTTGGCGCGGAGCCAGGCGGTTGTTCTGCAGAGATGCTTCTAAACAAGCCAATCCCGTCGTGATCATATTTTGATATTCGTCTACACGAACCGGGTCCAGCGACATGGCCACATCGTGTACTGAAGACCGCGCTTTGTCAAAGCACTCCTCCGCGACAGCAACCATGATAGGGGTGGTGTCGACTGGCCGGGCCTTTGGGGTGATTGCGGGGGATTTCTTTGTGATGCTTGGGGAGCGGGCCGTTAGGGCGGGAGAATTGGCGACGGAGGAATGGGGGCTGGGCTTTATTCGAGGGGTGGCGGCTCCTTGCTTCTGCGTTGGTTGGGATTGAGGCTGTGGCTGCGGTGTCTTGCTCAGCATAATATCCATTGGCTTCACCGTGATAGTGTCGAGAGGTTCGACGGTGATGCTATCTAGTTGCGCCGGGTTGATGGTATCGGGCGTGGGCGGGGCCACCGGGGTGCTCAGGGCCTGCCCCATCGAGGCTGATTGAGAAAAGGGTACTTGTTGTATGTCTTGCAGGTTTACGAAACTCTGAAGTGGTTCTGAGGGCTGCTGCGGTTGCACCGACTCGGGCGTAGGTTCGGGAACGGGTTCAGGCGCGGCTTCAACAGGAGGTGGAGGCTGCTGTATCGGCTGCTCCTGCACAGGTGTTCGAACAGATTGTACGGATTCCCGACGCGTCTCGTGAACGGGTTGCTGCATTGTTTGCTGTCCATGTTGTTGACTAAGCTGCTGGTTTGTCGAATGCGAATTGGCTCGTTGGGCTTGAGGCTGGTGCTGGGGCTGGTGTTGTTGATAGTGCTGGCGTGTTTGCTGGGGCGTGTATTGCTGCTGCTGGTGCTGATGTTGCGGCTGTTGCTGGTGCTGCATCTGCGGCGTCTGCGGCTGCGGGAGACGGTATCCATGCTGTTGAGAGATGGAAGGAGTTCTCGGCTGGGGCGATGAGATGTGCTGCGACGGGTGTTGCTGCTGGGGCGACGCTACGTGTTGTTGAAACATGTGCTGCGAGTGCTGCTGAGGCTGGAATTGCTGCTGCTGATACATCATCTGATGCTGTTGTGGCTGTTGTTGCTGCCACACGTTTCCCGGCGACACATACTGCGAGGCCGCGGACTGCTGATGCATCTGGGAATGACCTCCACCCGGATACGCCTGCCTCGCGGCATCAAAGCCCTGATACGCCATTCCGCCATAGTGCGCCATTTGCTGCTGCTGCTGTTGCTGCTGCTGCTGCATATGCTGGAGATACTGCTGCTGCTGTTGCTGCGGCTGGTGGCCCTGAACCGGATAATACTGCTGCTGCTGGGGCGTCGCGTACTGCTGCGGAACTCCCTGGGTGCCGTTGGGACCACTGCCAGCCATGTAGGGCGCGGGAGACCGGTTCATGCCACCTGGTGATGGCATGGTCGGCTGCTGGCCCTGCTGGCCCTGGCCGTGAAAGGCCCGGGGGCCGCGGTAGCTCATGGCCTCAAGCTCAGCTTGAACTCGATGATTTCCATCCACATGCGAAGTATACTGTAGTCGCGGGGCGCAGGCTGGCGCGGTGCCGCCTCATGGCATTTCGGGGAGGGGAGGGGAGTCGGCGCGCCTTACCCTCGTCTCTCGGGCTATCGGGTGGGCTCTCGAGCGTGTCGGGATCGATCGCAAGGCTCGTCGTCTGTGTCCAGGCCGTTTGCCGTGTCGTTCTCGATGCTCCGCGTGAAGGAACAAGGTCGGAGACACGATGCGACCGGGATCCGGTGGTCGTGTCGCTGAAAGCCGTGATTGGTTGAACCGTGGACGTCTAACGCCATTAGCGCCCATGCACACCCTGGCGAGCCGCTATGACCTGAGCCACGAGAGCCTGGACTTATAACCAGGCATGATGATACTAAGCTGGCGGGACTCGGTCTAATACCATTCAATCATATTAATTGTCGAGCTATATAGCTGAATAAAAACAAACATAGCGATTCAAAATAAAAACAAGTCTTAATAACAAGTCTTAATAACAAGTCTTAATAATATTTGTGTAAATAGTGTGCTCCATGATCGTGTCGTTTAGTACTGTTACAGATATAGACAGCCCGTAATACACCTCCCTTGCTTTTTCCACATCAGGTCCAGATTCCAAACCAAATACAATGCTCGTCTAGAAGTAAAAGAAGAAAAACAGAGAAACCAAATCCCCAGCGCCAGGGCATGCAGAATCCCTCAGAATATTAATCAAACAAATATAGTAGCGCGAGAAACTCCAGTGATCCAGCTGCCAATTCAGCTAATTCCCCGTGCTTGAGTACCAAATAACAGCCGTAGACGCATCATTAACCCATACAGACCCATTCGGCAAACACGCACCATCGCGCCGTGCGGTCTGCCAGAACAAGACCTCTCCATACACCCTTCTCCGAACACTTGATGATGGTCTCCCATGTGCCTCCGTCGCTGACTTCATCGCTGCTGGAAAGTCGTCCAACGTGAATGCCTTTGCGATCCTCTTTCCGCATAAGACGGAGAATCTTGCCACCTGGAGTTTGAATTGCGAGCTTGGCAGGCTTCTTGCCAGCTACCACGCCGCTAGCAGAGCTAGGGTTCGACCCGCTGATGCTGGAAGCATTCACGCTCAAAGCTGACCCTGGACGGGCGTAAGGACCGGGGCTTGCGCCGCCAGGGTTCGATGACGGCGTGAGAGATGATTGTGACCCGTTTGATAGCGAGCTCGGGTGCTGCCTGATAGCGAACACGAATGTGTTGTTGAGCGCCAACCTTTGACACTGGGGCTGAACCACGTAAATGTCGTGTCTCTGCGCGTGAGGGGTTGGGTGTCGTGTGACAAACTCGTAGGGAGGGTTTTCTCCGGCGTGGACAACGGGAAGAGCGAATGCCAGCGGGTGAGGAATGTCCTTGATGCTGTGCATCAGTCCTCGCTTGCCAGCATAGACCTTCAAAGTACCCTGGCCTTCATCTCCAGGCAAGAGGGCCTTGATAGTGTATCGCTTGACCCCATTGAACCATTCGGCCTGCGCGAGAGCCCTCTTCTTCACCACATCACCGCTCTCGAAGACATCGCCATCTGAGTCCCGGGAATATCCACGCACCTCGACTTCGGCCGCTACCTCAATATCTGCTGGCACGTTGAACTTGATGTGCACCATCTCAAGATCTTCCAAGCGCATCAATGAGGTGTTGTAGTCGACCATCTCGAAGCCATTGCGGAAAAAAGGAGCTGAGGTGCAGGGCAGATTGAGCAGAGTCTCATGGGCCACTGGAGGAACAATGTGCTGCTGGTCGTGGTGCTCGGGAATGTGTGTCCAGCACAGTTCAAGAGGGCGAGCGAGGAACCACCAGAGGTCGGCTGTGGAGCTACTATTGGTCGAGTAAAGGTGTCGCCTTGGGTTGGATGGGCTCGCAAGACAACAGTCAATCATACGCCACTCGTTATCCACGATGACGGCATTCCACCAATGGTTCGGTCGAGGCATGATGTTAATCTCAGGGACCTCACCGGGGGACTTGAGATAGCCCCTCACAATTTCACAATGAATACCAACAGCAGCACACATCTCCATTACCAAAACCGCATACTCTTCGGCACAGGCCTTCTTGGATGCGATGACTCGCCGCGTGTCAATCTCCCCCTCGAAGTCCTCCTCCCAGTTAATCCTTTCAGCTACCCATGTAAAAATGGCGCGCAGGCGCTGTACTTCACTTCGGTATGGACGACAGACATAGGTAGTTGCGAGGGTGGCGGCCGTGGTGGTGCTCGGAATGCCGCTGATGAATCGCGAGTTCTTGTCGACTTGGCTGAGATTGATGCCGTGGTAATTAGTGGGCTCTGCCACAGGCTCACCGTCAGCACCCTCGTCTCCTTCGACGCCTTCGTACAGCTCATCGACGGGATTGAGTGCCGGGTGATCCATCATTTGACAACGCTCGCGGCGCTCCGTCTGCTCATTCTTGCTGATCGAGTTTGATCGGTTGACATCGCGGCGCACCTGGACCCAATCGACCGCACCCCCGTTCAAACCCATGTCAGCCGCCACATCTCGACCGAAGCTGTTGTTGCCCATGCCAGGCATCGGATTGGAGCTTGGAGGAACGGATCGGGCGAATGGGGACCGGCTGGCCAGCTCTGAGCCAGCGACCAGCCCACCACGAGTGCTTGCAACGCCGGTTTTGGCGGTATCAAGAATCTTGCGGAAAATATTTCTCTTGGGGGCCTTGGGCTGGACCAAACCTCCGAGTCCTGGGGTCGCATCGTCGTGGAACCCTGCCTGGGTTTGAGGCCGAGCGGCGCCTGCATTGCTGGCGTGGCTGCTGTGATATGTCACACCGGTAAATGGCGTCTCCGGTCGCTCGGGGTCAAGGTCTCGCATGCCCATAGCACTTTGAGCACGATTGTGGTTACCGTTTCTGGCCATGCTTCCAGCACTGGTAGTGCTGAATGCACCTGCCGAGGTGCCACTCCACAATGTCCTGCCGCTGCTCTGTGTGGATGAGCTGGTGTTGCTCTGAACCCCAGATGAGGCGTTGGTAGAGTTCGTCTTCGTTGTAGATGTTCTGGTAATACCCCGGCCAATCTCAAAAGCAGACTTTCGGGCTCTGATTCTTCGACTAGAGGACACCGAGCTTCCCATTGACGATTTGGGACGCTCCATTGGCACATTTTTCGGAGGAGGCGGCGGTGGATGGTCGCTCATTTTGGAGTTTGTTCGATGCAGTTGCTCAAACTGCTTCTCCATACGCTCAACATAGTTGCTCAACTTGTCGTCACCCTGATTACTGTTTTGATAAGAAACCTCCTGTGATGACTCGCCGCCCCAAGTTTCATAACCTTCGTCTTGGGCGATGCCCAGTGATGTTCTTGGCCTGGGTCTTTCTTGTGGTTGCCGCTGCGTTCGCTGGGATACCATGTCGAATGACTCCGGCGACCATGGGTCTAGAGGGGCTTCAGGGATATCTTCTTCACGAGCGTCTCCCAGACCTCCAAGCTGACCTAGTTGCTCCATAACTCCGTCCATCGCCTCACGCAGAGGCGAGGGCGTCATCCCGAGAGCAGGAGACGGAGGAGTGGGCGACATGGCACCGGGGGTATACGGAATGTAGTTTCTGTCATCAAATGATGCCTTCGAGTTGTGTCTTGCAGGCGGGGGAGCAGGTCGGTATGAGTTGTGTGAGTTTTGTCGGGAGAAGTTGTGTGACATGTTGGACCCATGCCGTGAGATATCTACTGAGCCACGATGAAGGTCAGATCCATGTCGAGCGAGGTCTCTGGAGCTTCGATGTAGATCGGACCCGTGACGAACGAGATCCATTGAGCCATGCTGCATGTTCGATCCGTGTCGAGCAAGGTCCATTGAACCGTGTTGCAGGTTTGACCCATGACGAACAAGGTCCATAGGACCATGCTGAATATTAGAGCCGTGACGGACCAGCTCCATTGAGCCACGGTGTATGTCATTTGACCCTGTTCGTGCAACGTGCCTATGAGGTGGCGGCGGGGGTGGTGCAGGAGATTCGTCACGCTCCTGGCTCCCTCGGAAGCTTCGAGGCCGGAAAGACGGAGCAGGAGAAGGACCTCTGCCACCATAGCTGTGTGGAGGAACGGGAGAGGGACCTCTATCACCGTATCCACGAGGTGGAATTGGTGAAGGACCACGATCACCATAGCCGAGAGGCGGGATTGGCGAAGGATCTCGGTCTCCATATCCTAGAGGAGGGACTGGTGAAGGCCCTCTGTCTGCATAGCGGTGAGGGGGGGCAGGTGAGGGCCCTCTTCCGGCGTAGGCATGAGCAGGAGGGGGAACAGGTGAAGGCCCTCGGCCACCATAACTATGAGGGGGCACTGGAGAGTGACCTCTTGATGCATAGCCGTGGGGAGGGACTGGAGACGGATCTCGGGAACGATACCCATGTGATACGTGAGACGGGGCTGGTGAAGGAGCTCTGGAACCATGGTGCTGCGGGGGCGCTGGCGAAGGACTTCTTGAGATCTCGCGTGGCTTCTTGGAGTAGGATGCATTCGAGTCTTGTCGAACACGGGATTTGGGGGCTTCTCGAAAGACTTCGGGTTGTTTTGCAGCCGTGTAATGAGGCGCCTTGGCGTACGCCTCGAATGGTTTTCGAAAAGACTTTGACGACTTGGCGGCGTTCGTTGTGGGATTTGAAATAGGCGGAGCAGTCTTTGTGGTTGGCCGGAAAGTTGCTGGGAGGACCTCGACGAAATTGGATGGGAAAGAGCCGGCTGTCCTTCGGTCTCGGTAGAGTCGTCCTACCCACCATGATCCATCTCCAGCATTCAAACACTCTATCAGATCGCCCTCGATGAAACCCAGATCTCGTTTGGACTATTGAATTGTCAGTTATTTTAAGACGCCGGCTCCTGGGCTTGCAAAACACACCTCTCCTCCCCAAGAATAAACGGCCCTGCACCAGCAGGGAAACCGCGTTGGCAGCGCCGGCGGTGCGGGTACCATGATGTCAAGGCAACCGCAGCGGTTCAGAATCTACCAACCGGACTGTGAGAGCGGCTTAGAAAAGCCGTGCTCGACGCGATCAAGTATACTGGGATGAAGCTCTACACGCTGGCAAGAATAGGCATGTCAAGTAGTTAGTTGTGGAAACGTCCGAATGTGAGGCGGGCGGTGGATCACAAAAGGCGATCGGAGGGAGGGACGTGGTGGAGGCGAGCGGCGGTACAGGTGGAGGTGATCGGGGACAGGTGTTTGGCGTCCTTAGCGATGTTCCTCGTCGACTTGCGAAGTGGTTTGGAAGGGAGGATTGAAGAAGCGAGGAATTAGTTTCCGAACGGTAGAGGGAAGAGGAACGTGTAAGTACACGGACAATGGTATTGTGAATGTCTGGTTGGTGCATGGGGCTAAGCGCTGGAAATGTCAAGAGCTGTTCGATCGCTTGCAGGCGCTCTTTCCCAGGGCACAACAGCTGGTTGCTGGGGAGACACGGGGTCGTCCCGCCCACGGGAGGTGCGATGGGCGGGGGCCAAGTCGCTAGGAACGACGTCAATAGCCCCGTTTTAGAGCGCTGGGGCTCCGGGTTAGGTGCGCTGAATGCACGACGGCGTCTCAGGGTCTGCTGTGTCTCAGCGGCTTGAGGCAGGCTAGCCGAGTTGAGGCGTAGTTGCCCATCTCGTTTGTCGACTCGAGATATGTCACCGGCCTAGGACGGACGGCTCGCTGCCGACCGTGGACTAGCCGACGTCCAGGTCATATACAGATACGATAGATACGGGTGTTCCTTTCACGGTCGCATCACCAGACACCAGAGACAGCGTCCGTCACACGGGAGCGGCAGCGAAGAATGGCTCTGAGCAATTCCAGGTGCAGGGTTTTTGCTTTTGCGACTCTGGTTTGTGCGAGGAACCATCAGTCATGGCGTCTGTTAGTGTTTTGTTTTTGATCAGCTTACTTTGTGCCTGGTTCCCGGCAGGTTTCTGCCCCAGGTCCGCTCTGAGACCCGACTGACACCCACCGCTGGACGTTGCATCCATGAACTACCGACGGGGAGGGCGAGTCCAAACAAATCCCATGGCACGGACTGGCCTGCGTACAGCACGTTGAGCTTTTTTTTGGTGGTTTGCAATGCAAACATACAGCGGGCCCACGAAACGCATACACACTCGAATCCTAATTACAGGGCTCCCCAAGAGGCGTGCCGCTAGACTCCACTGCCTGTACGGAGTATGCGAGCTTGTCGCACATCATCATCCACCCCGGACACTTTTTGCAGCTTGGAGTTGCAGGCCAGCCCCGTCTCGTCGCCGCTGCAAGCTCACTACTTGCAGCTGGTATGCGCCGATGTTATATCCAGCTCAGACGCGGGCATTCCTCGTTTGTCGATGCGATAAACGATACCACGGTGTCGTCAGAATCGACCGACAACGTTCCCTTGTGAGAATTCTCCGATTCTTCCATCTCTACTTCGATGCGCGAGCCGCCTTCGTCCTCATTTTAGCGCCCCCATATCCACGGTGAGCTACCACAGCTGTCCCAAACAGGCTAATTGTCAACAAACGCCCCTGGCCGACTACCTCTACGATTGTGTTTCTTACACGCCACACCCTCTTGAGGTCGTTGCCCAACGAATGTCAATCCTCGTCTCGCGTAGAAGCCAATGGTTAGCTTGGCGACGTAGCTTTCGCTGCTCTTCCTCACGCATATAGCAAACCGGGTGGAATTAAAGGCTCTCAAAAGCATGCAGCCTAATGGGGCTAAATAGTGGGAGGAAAATTCAACGAAGGGTTGCACTCATCGTCATAGGGGAGACTTAAATCGGGAAAATCTTACCGTAGAGGGCCCTGGTAAGGCTGACATGGTGAAAGAAATGAAGGAGAAGGAAAGGAGTGACACACACGATCGCAAAAAGTGGCCAGAGCGGAAAACATCCCGGATGCTACTGAAGGCACAGTTTCCGAATACTCAACCGAGAAGACAGGCAAGAGACAGAAACGTGGAATGGGTCTTGGTGGGCCTTGATTGCATCTAAAAAACACTCTTGCTCGCGGTAGGCATATGGGGCATCCGCGCCGCTGCAAGGGGCTAGGGAGCTGTCCGCAGCCCGCAGCGAAAAGTGCCCGCAGCGACGGCGGGATATGCAGGTCGTTCTCGGCAACCTGTTTGCCCATGTTTGCAACAATTGACGTGGCAGCGTGTGGACCAATTCAGCTCGCTCGAGCAAGGAGCAAAAGAACCGGTTCACTCGTTGGAGAAGTCGAGTTGATGTTGTCGTTCGTCTCATCCCGTTTTCGGTCGACCACCCCGCGGGGTCAGTTTATTTTTGTGGCGCTTGGCCTGGCCGGGCTGCCCTGACAACAACAAAGGCCCCTCAAGCCCCCCCGTTCAACCCCGGCCTGGCTGTCCCAGACAACCATCCAGGTCGACGCAGGCCGCCCGCAGACTTTAATAACCATTCTCGCCCATAGCCCACGCAGTCTTGATCTCACTCGCCATCTTTTGTCGACCACGATACCATTCCCTATTTTCCTCTCAAGGTCCACGCAAGCCACGCCGACGGTACATCGCCATCGTCCTCATTCTCACTGTCGCGACGCGCAGCGCCACAAGTCTTGTCGCATATTTACATGACGTCAACCGCAATGGCTGACGAAGGTGTCGCTGAGCACTATCAAGTGCTCGAGGAGCTTGGCCGTATGTCATGCCCCCCCCCCCCCCAATTCCACCCACCAACAACTAACATTTTTGCTTCACAGGGGGAAGCTTTGGTGTCGTTTACAAGGGAATCGAAAAGGCGACTGGCGAAACTGTCGCCATTAAACATGTAAGTGGCATTGGGCGGGTACGCGCGCAAAGCAACATGCTAACGCCAAGCCTTCGCAGATCGATCTCGAGTCCAACGATGACGATATCCAAGATATCCAAGCTGAGATTGCTGTTTTGAGCACTTGCGCCAGCTCTTACGTTACACAATACAAAGGCTCGTTTCTTCGCGGACACAAACTATGGATTGTCATGGAGTACCTTGGTGGCGGTTCGTGCCTTGACCTGGTAGGTGATCGTGCGCCCAACGCAAAGCCACCGTTTAATGCTAACGCGGTTCAATCTATAGTTGAAACCCGCCAACTTCACTGAGGCGCACATCGCCATCGTGTGTCGCGAGCTTCTGTTCGGAATCCAATATCTGCACAGCGAAGGAAAAATCCACAGAGATATCAAGGCCGCCAATGTCCTTCTATCCGAGACGGGCAAAGTCAAGCTGGCGGACTTTGGCGTCGCCGCCCAGCTGACCAACATCAAGTCGCAGCGCAACACCTTTGTCGGAACGCCATTCTGGATGGCCCCCGAAGTGATCCAACAGGATGGATACAGCTTCAAGGCTGATATTTGGTCTCTCGGTATTACCGCAATGGAGATGGCCAATGGTGAGCCGCCTCTGGCTCACATCCACCCCATGAAGGTCCTTTTCCACATCCCCAAGAACAATGCACCTCGCTTGGAGGGCAATTTCAGCAAGGAATTCAAAGACTTTATCGCCCAATGCCTCACCAAGGAGTACGACCGCCGACCCACCGCAAAGGAGCTTCTCCGACACCGGTTCATCCGATCTGCTGGCAAAGTTGAAGCTCTACAGGAGCTAATTGCCCGAAGGCAGATGTGGGATGCCAACCAAAACCGCCAAAGACACCCTATCTACTACCAGGAAACCCTCCAAACCATTTCTCCCAAAGATGATCAACAGGCGTGGGTTTTCGATACCGTCAAGTCTATTGCTCCTGCCAAGCGGCCTACTATCAAGCAGAGCCGCAAGCCATCTTCCATATTTTCTGCAGAGGAAGGTATGCGCAAACTCGATCTCAAGGATGCTCCTCTGGGATCATCATCCCCAGCACCAAGCACTGTTCGCAAGTCCACCGTGCGACGAACCTCCCTTGCCCAGCGCAACTCGATCCGAGCTACTAGTGGATCGCCAAGAGCTGCAGTTCTCCCCAAGAAGCCACTGCAACCAGACATGTCGTTTGGCAACTCGGGCTCCACCATGCGTCTGTTTCGGCGAGTCCCATCTGACAGCTCCACTCACAGCGGTGGCGCTCCGGATGACGTCTTTTGTGACGAGAATGCGCACCCATCCATGGTGTCGCCGATTGAGCCGTACGGAAAGGAGGCGGTCCTCGGACGTCGGTTGTACAACCGGGCCGTGGAACCCACTCTTGCGGAGCTTCATGCTCAGACCTCCGCCATGCAGAAAAGAGAAGCGCTGGCCAAGCTATCAGACGCATTTGCCGCATTGGATGCTGTTGATCCTGAGGGGGCCTATCACCTGATGAGCAACCTGGTGTCATCCATGTCTCAGGATAACAAGCTCAATTCTGCCCTGCTCAAGCAGGCAACCCAGAAGATCCCTGATGATGGAACGCCTCAGGGCACTGTCATTGTAAAGAACGCCACGCCTCAGACAAGTCCCACCAAATTCGCCCTGAGCACAAACAACCCCCACTTGCGAACCCAGCGCCGTCGCAACGGCGACTCGCCCACCCTGAACGAGAAGGGGCAGGGCGCAGAAAAGTCGGGTCTTGAGAGTAGATACCCTGGCCAGGATGCCAAAGCGGGCATGGAGCACTGCAAACAACTCTCGGACGTGCTCTACTCTCGCTGGGTCGATGGTCTTCGGATCCGATGGCCCGCCGTCTAATAACGCACAACTCATCACTGGCAACGCATAATAGATGATGGCAGGCCAATGTTGTGAATATGCAGACACGACAGCATCGCTAGTGAAACCCTAATCATGTACGATTTACTGTATACACAAGCTGGGGACTTGTAGATCTTGTTTTTGTTTCTCAAACGGCATGGTGGATATTGGTTACAGTGTTGAAAATCGTTTGCGCTCGGACTGCCTAGCATGACGGCCCAGAGGAAGGACGGCGTGGTACTCATGGTATGACGATATCTTGACGACCGATTGCTGCTTTTTTGTTGAATGCATTCCACTAGAGCATGGCGTTTTAGGGCATCTTGGTTTGTTTTTTCTTGCATGGCTGGAAGGGAAGCAGGGAGGGCTAGCTAGACTTGTCCGTAATAGAGTTGTGCTTTTTTCCCTTATGATGTTATTTTTTCTCCTTCTCAATCCCAATGGTTCAGAATAGGCTGTCCCACAACTCTCAATAAAGATGTGTACTACTATCCCTTTGAGTGCCGTAAGACTGCACTTAGGTACCAAGCAAAGTAGACTGTCAACCGCTAAACCCTAAACTGAAGATATATAATTTCTAATTGACATGCATAATGCTAGTGGTTTTAGGAGTTATTTTATTTATATAAAGTTATAGTATCCTTTTAGAATTTTGCTTGGTGGTTGGGTGAACAAGGTGGGGTACCTAGGTGCAGTCTGATGGCACTCAAAGGGATATACCACACACACACTAGCATAAAGCAAAGAGCACCTATAAAATAGGGATAATAATAAGAAAAAGAAAGAAAATAAAATACTAAGAATAATAGCTTTACTGGATAAGTACTAAGGCAATGATAGTATATAGTATGCCTTGCTTTTTATAGAAATTAATTTAATCTTTGCAAATATATTTCCCTTTAGGCAAGTCTCTAAAGTTCATCTTGTTCCTAAACCCACTGCGCAGCTTCTTCTGATTCTCATCTGCTCCTTCTGATTCTCCTCTACTCCTTCTGATTCTCCTCTGCTCCTTCTGATTCTTAGCCTAGAAAACTTTTCTTTAGGTCTTTTCTGAAACTCAATAACCTTAATCTTTTACTTTCTTCTATTTATATTAATATAATTACTTATATAATTACTCCTATTTATCTTAGATTTTCCCTTAGCTATTTGCCTTTAATATCTAGCCCCCTAATACTAATACTATACCTATTATTAGCTTTTTTATTTATATAAATACTATATAGATATTTTATAGCTATAACTAAACTAATTATAATAGTTACCTATACTTATTATAACCAAAGGAAAAGGAAAAGGAAAGGCCTGTTTATCTAGTATCTCCACGCGATTCTCCCAAGCTTAGAGTATGGCTCCCGCTAAGAACATCAAACTCTATATTATTAAAGAAGGAATTACTTTCTCCAAAAGGATAGCTAAAGCAAAGAGCCAAGAACTCAAAGTAGAGGGCAAATATCTTATGGCTCTCTCTGTCGCTTTAGCTGGTTGCAATGTAACCGCGATCCATTCGGATCGAGCGCAAGGGATGGACCACGCATTCCTCCAAGCCAGTATGGCTTTGACACTTCTACCATTCACCTTTGGCCTCCTTCTTAACATCAGGCCAGACCGCGATGGGGATAACGCCATTCATGCCGTCCAGCGTCGCTAGAGTCGACACCTAGTCGAGTTTGGGCAGCTCTTCTTGATGTTCGGGATGCTACTAAACTTTGGGGGGGGATTCCCAGGCAGTCATGAGCCCTTTATCGCAGCTGTTTGTGCCTTCGTACTTTTGTTGCTTCTCTCCTTCGCGTTGATTAAATCGGGCTGTGTCTGAAGAGGGGGTTAGGGTCATGTAGACTCACTTCTTAAAGTATTATATCCAAATTCCAAAAAAGTTCAAGTTCACACAAGAGTTAATAATCATACGGGTAGTGATTAGCTATATCTAGGCACAAGCATTCACTCAACTGTGAATCACAGCTGCTCACAGGTATATCTTGGTGCCGCTCACAGCTTCGCCCTTCCATCCCGCAACACCAATTTCATTCTTTTTCATCTTCTCTTCAATCATAATTGAGTCATTCGAAATGGCTTCAAGAGAGTACAACTCTGCCAATGCCCACCCGCCAAAGAGGGAAGATTTTAGCCATGAGATCAAGGCTGCGCTTCAACCGGAGCACTTCATATGGGGTCCTGCTCCCATCTTGCAGCGGAACAATGGCGAGCCCATTATGGCTCGCTTGCCCGCGATCCCGGACCCTTACGACGACTGCCCCATTCAACTCATGCCCTGCGAACTGGAGGCCCGAGGAGCTGGTGTGCCCAAGAAAGCTCGCAAGCGCCGCCGCAAGAAGCAACCAGCTCGGCGCCTCCGAGTGCGAACCAGGTCGCCCATGCCTTCAGCCCGTCTCCAACCCCGTCCCCGCCTCCCTCGGCCCGTGAACAGGCCCCCGACGGTGCCCCTAGAGGTGCGCGAGAACATCTACCGCGGCCTCCGAGTGCGAACCAGGTCGCCCATGGCTTCAGCCCATCTCCAACCCCGTCCCCGCCTCCCTCGGCCCGTGAACAGGCTCCTGACGGTGCCCCTCGAGGTGCGCGAGAACATCTACCGCTACCTCCTCGTGGCTAAGAGGTGGATCCCCGTGCGCAGAGGGTGGCAGCGGGTCTTTGCGCGGAAGCGACCCTGCCTCGAGACAGCCATCCTCCGCGTTAGCAGGCAGATCAACCTCGAAGCCACGCGGGTCCTGTACGGCGAGAACCAGTTCCTGTCCCGCGTGGCCCTGCCGCCCAACCGCGTGGTGGACGTTGAGGCGCTCGCCCACATTGACGAGCCGCTGGGACCTGTCGACGAGGAAGAGGACGACGACGACGGAGACAACGACTCGGACGGCGACTTTGAGCCCATTGCGGCCGAGATGCGCCAGGCCGAGAAGAGCGACGCCATCGACGTTGAAAAGTACGGGTGCCTCTTCCGCCAGCTCGTGGTCAAGGTCGACTGCTGCCTGCCCGAGGTCATGCGCGAGCCTATGATTGGCGAGGCACTCGATGTCTTCACCTCGCACCCCGCCGTCTGGGCAGAGCTGACGTGCGAGGAAAACGACGGCCACACACTGGGCTTTGTCTTGCGCTACAACCACTCGGTTACCGCCAGGTTCTAATCACAAAGGGGGAAAAGGGGCATTTGGAAGGATGGAGGGCACATGGAAGGAGCTTGGTCTTCTTCATCTTTTATTCAATTGGGGAGCTGGGGAGGCGTTGAACTGCTAAGAGTATATATACATATATACTTCAGGAGGGAATGGTTTTCATGGAGTAGCGGTTATGGAAGCTCTCATCTACGCACAGTGTGCCATCTAAATCAGAAGCACATTGTCATTAGCCCATCTTTCTTTCTTCTGGTGCTGTACTGTGATTGCTAATATGTTGATCTTGGTCTAAATGGAAGGCCTTGCAGTGCAGTTGGGAATAGCAAGCAAGCAAGCAAGCAACCGGACGCTAACATGTGATCGACGAAACATTTCTGCCACCCCAGGCGATGAAACTAGTTCCGGGGCCTCGGAGCGATGAAGTCACAGCGCCTGTACCCATTCCTCGACAGGTGTCTTGCGGGTTAAATAAAAATTGAATTGTTCTTCTGGGTATTTAAGCCGATTGGGGCCAGCAAGGTCACTACATCAACCCCGTTTCCATACCACCTTTGTGACCTGTGTCCTATTGCTCAAGTGCAAGAACGAATTATTTAGGAGCAGGTCCCCCAACATCACCAAAACCAGGCCCACCGTGGGGCAAGCTGCGGCCCACCTCATCAACGGCGGCAAGTCGCTTGTTTCCTTCAAAGCTCACAGAACCCTGATATCATTGGGAATGATAATCACCTCGGGGCTGTCCCCAGAGCCTTGAACTTTGGTGCTAACTTTCTTTGCCATGGTAAGATCGATTCGGTGTTCAAAAATAATGTTAAAGTCAAAGAGAATGTCCTCCTTTAGATCATCGAGCTTGTCCGCAATCTTTGCCATGAAAAACCGGGACGTGCAGCCGTCGTACAAGCTTCGAATGTGCGGGAGCTCAACATTTCGGTGGTCCTTCCACTCGATCTCTTCCGCAAGAGGCCCGCTGTCGGCCTCGTCCCGAGTGCGCCAGTAGTTAAAGATAACAAAAACCTCGCCGGTAGGATGCCCGGCTCCATTTAGGCGAACCACAACGCCATACCCAGTATTCTCCCACTGTGCATCAGCAAGGACATTAAAATTATCGCGGACGTTGTGCCAATCTGGCTCCTTGCATATTGCTAAAATGCCAATTTGAAGAAAGCAAAAGGGGGTATTGTTGATAAAGTCGTTGCTGGTTGCAGATCTTACTGAATCCCTCGAAGAGGATAAGCCACCTGAGATGCCCAAATAATCACCCGACGAGGATGAGGTACGGTTTTGTCGTCGATGCTTGCCAGGGGACGGAGGGGCTTGCGTGTCTCCATGGGACGGGATGCCAGTGGCATCAACTGCCAAAACAACGCGGTCAAGGAGGTCAGGATTGCTTGGATTGCTCATCTTGCTGGTGGGGATATCAGGGTAAAGAATGTGAGGGCAAGTCACAATCGCATAACCAGCCAAAGCCCCTCCAAATACACTTTGGCCGATAAAAAGATCAGGAGTATTGTGCATAAGATATACCCAAAGACAATTTGCAAGCTTTGCAGCGTTTTTGCATGGAGTCGACCTGATAAATTGGAGGAATTGATCAGAAGGCATCCGATATTCCCTTCTTCGTCGCCCGCGCTGCAACCACTTCACGCAGTAGTCTCTCCATTTATCAAGGATCTCAGTTTCGCCCGGATACTGCTTTTCGAGAACTCCATGCAAGTCATCCCATCGGTCTTCATTGGCGTGATATTCACGCGACGTATACCACTTGTGGAATTTGTGTTCCAGCGGGGTGAAAGTTTTGATTATTTCCTCGTCGGTGAGGTCAGGGTCAATGTCTTCCTGTTGAGCAGTTGGTTAGTTTGCATCTAGTTAAGAGAAAGAAGATAAGAAGTATACCGATCTTAGTGCTCCTGGTAGCCCCATAGTTGCTGGTGAAGAGATATCGAGAGACGTGCAAGACAAAAAACGAGCGGGTGGAGCAGAATAAATAAGTATGGAGGACTGATTTTATATGCAGGAGAACCTCTATGAGCCTAGAAAAAAAAAGTATGTCGCTCAATAGAGCAGAGGCAAAGAAGGTTCTAGCTGTTGTGGGGGAGCTTGAAGGGCCCGAGAGAGAACCTTGAAGAGAGCGGAGACGTGACCAGTAAGGGTAGCAGTAAATCGTTCGACGGAAGGGTAACAGTAAATCATTCAACGGAAGGGTAGTGGTGAATCACTCGACGAGAGGGTGGCACATGCCAACAACACTCTTGATTCGGGTGACATTTGTTATCCAAATAAATTTCCAACTACGTATCTCTCATTTTCTCTTTGATTTTCTTTGAGAAATTGTGTCCGTCGGTAGAGCTCCAGCTGTTGGCTTCTCATTTCATTACATTATACTTGCGTCCGATAAAGGACTCATCAACATTACATCATGGCGCTAACACCCTCCCGCCCTCTCACCCATTCTAACTTCCCCATACCTTTCAACCCGAAGACACATGGAGAAAACGATGTAGATGCGGGCGAGAGGCTCACCAAGATGGTCCTAACACTGCTAAGGCTCTCTGAAAGTGTCTACGATGAGGCAACACGCTTCTCTGACTCGAAATGCTAGTTGCATTTAGCGTCAGAGGACAAGCTGCTGTACCGACCGACGGATTTCATGTACATGGCCCACCCTCTCATTAAAGGTGTATGCCAGAAGGCTTTGAGAAGAGCCCGAGAAACCATCAGACAGCGATCTACCCTCCTCCTCCATGTCCAACAACAGAAACTGGCTACGACGTGGGCTATATTGTTCGATGATATCGAACAATCGATCGAGAACTCGTCTCTAGCCCTCTCTGGTCTGAAGATGGCCCTTAAAGAGGCCTATGGCCCAGACGGTATTGCCGCGTTTCCAACTGCCAATTCACCACGAGTTGCAAATGTTTCTCTGCGGGAGCTCAGACTTTGGTCTGAGCTTAACACCAAGCATTTTCATGACCTATTCCAGTGGTCACAGGGCAACTTGGACTTAATTGAGGATATTATGGGTATATTTTACTATTATCTAGTTTCAAAAAGTACTAACTTTTGTCCCTTAGTAAACTCTATCCTCCCGCTGATGGAATCACACCGAAAGACCAAACCGAAAAGTCAAGCAAATGGTATGCAAATTAAGGGTATTCCGCTGATTATTCCCTGGGTCGTATTTATATGCTCGGGATAGTCAATAGATAATATCTAGCGCCATAAGCTTATTTATATTGGCGCTACCAAAGAGCAATTCCATTGGTGGCCGCAGCTGCAGAGAGTACGGGAAGAAACTCGCAACGAGCTGGTAGGGCAGCCAGCTCGATCCGCTTGGAAGCAGCGCGTTGACGAACTCATTCGGGCAGAGGTCAATGCCCCTGGCCCCCCCTCCGAGGCAGAAGCCACAGTACGGCACAAGATTCTCTCTCGAGATTTCTCGGGTATCAGTGGCAAGCGCCAGATGGAGACTGCAAAAAAGGTAATGGGCCAACCCCTCCGGGCTTGTCAAGATCACATTGGCCGAGCATTTCGACAGGACACCTGGGCTAGAGTTGTTCCTTTGTCTTGCTGCTACCTGTGCAAGGTATCGATCCAGTATACTGAGAGTGGTGGGGTCGATCTTCAGGATACTGCCAGGAGAATGGACTGGAGTCGACGAAAGCATGTCCCGCATTCATGTGCTGAAGTTTTGGCAAGTGCGTGGTGTGACCAGCACTCCTAAAGATGGACAAGAACGAGAGTATCCTAGGAAAATGGACAAGAATGAGAGTAGTGACAATGATATCTTTTAAGCTTGTGACAATTAGAGCCTAAAATACCCATGGGTACCCAACAATGGGTAACCCAAATCTACCCATGGGCCGTGCGGGTAGATACGTACTTGGATTAGTACAAAAGGATTAATACAATGAAAATGGATTCTAGGATATCCTTATTGGAAATAATAAAGAGGGTAGAGAATAATATAATATTTATTAATAGTTCTATTTATATTTGACTTAAGGTTTTTGGTCTATTGGATAAGGTAGTCACACCACGCTATCTCTTACAGCACTTCACTAGGTTGGTCAGTACTGACTGCCCTGGCGAAAGCGGAGCTGCTTCTAGATAGCCATTTGCACGATAGTAAACCTTCGTTCAAATATCTAATGTAGCCATTCGTCTAATAGATGTTGTAGCAGTCAGTCGTTCTGCAGATGACGGCGTTGAGCCGTTCTCTCAGAGGAATTCAATTACTTACATCTCAGTATCAATCACCCCTCTCCGAGACTTCGCCAACAGTTGGCTCGCCTTGCTAGAATCCCCCAAAGTCACATTTTAGATATCTGGCTCCAGATCCAGGCATGTTGAAGGATCTTGCGAAATTTCACATGAAACCCTCTACTTTCGATTCATAGGCATTACAATTCGACATTGATTGCTCCCTTAACACTAAAAAATGACACCAACAGAGAGGGTATTTCTTTTCAATGCGTACATGCAGAAAACAACCACCAAAATCAGACCGTTTCGTCCCATCAACCACTTCGTAGCCATCTGGTAAATCTTTTTACTCGTTTCCTCATCTTCCAAATGACCCAGTGTCGCACACATTCCATACATTGTGGCACTGACGCTCAGTGCAACATTCTCCAGCTTGAACCAATCAAAGGGTTGAGCAATGGCTCGCCGGCCGGCATTTTGTTTCCCACATTAGCCCAGTAATTGTATAGACCATTGAAACCAGCGCACCCGCGCGCATTACGTTGTCATTACCTCCACAGATCTCGGTGGCCTCGTGTTGAATCTCCTCCACTGCTGTAGGGTCGACCAGAGTCTGACATGCTGCTTCTGTAGCTGTGGCCGCCAAACTCATTCCCAAGCCCGCTGGGAGCGGGTTCTTGCCCTGGAATGGCCAAAAAGCCCCCTGTGCCGTTTCCGACCATGATGCTGCGGCGAGCATCACCTCGACTCCATCCAGATCCCGCTACGTCGAGTTCCAGCCCATAGCTGCTAATCGGTCGACGACCACCTGGAGCAGCCGCTGTCATTGTATCAACTCGAGCAAAGTTCCAGTTTCCAAACTCGTCGCTCTTGGTGAAGACTTCCAGGGTGTGCGTCGGGGGTGGTGAGCGAGGCCCTCTGGCGGCATAGGGGTTGTTAGAGCTGAGGCGGTGGGATGCGGGAACGTTCGAGACAGGCCGTCTTGGTTGCGCGAGAGGGGACGAAAAGCTGTGACCCGCAGCGGGTGAAAGGCTGAAGCCTGGGCTCGACTTGACGGATGAGTTGGAGCCTGAGCGCATGTGGCCTCCAGCAAAGGCAGCATTGGGTGGGGGGAGTCCTGAAAGCTGGTCGGGGAATGTGTCGTCGTGGACATACAAGCGACGGAGGCGAGGGAAACCACCAGTCATGATGGATGTGGCGAGGTATGTATAGTAACCAGTTGTGACGGAGGCAAAGGCGCCGGCAGTACCGACGCTTGAGATTTCATATCGAAGCGTCTCTAGAGAACGCGATACTAGCGGGCGAATGTTGGAGGACTGAGGGAACTGCTCAATGACCTTGGTCTGGATGGCGAGTGTCTTCAGTGATGAGGCCATGGTAAGTACCTCCTGCAGGGTGGAAGGATGGACGGCCGTGTCATGGAGAGTCAGCACTCGAAGGGCTTGCTGAGTCTCCTGCCAAGCGAGATACTCGATGAGGCCCCGAACCGTCACACGAGGGGTTTCTTTTAGAACAAGCTCCTTGAGCGGGGGGAGCGTGGCGAGCCCATCGCTAGAAGACAGGACCTCGTCCGTGAATGTGGGGATGTTAGACACCTTCAAGGCCTGGAGCCTGGAGAGGTTGCCCAAAACGGCACGAATGGTGATGGGATCAATATCGAGGTTGTTAATCTCCAAAACCTCTAGTTGGTTCCAGACTTGACCAGTTGCCAACATGGCAAAGCTGCGCTCAGACCCCTGGTTGTATGTCATCTTGCGGATGTTAGGACAGCGGGCCTGGACCTCAAGGCGCAGCGTCGCAAAGCTCGGGTCATCGCAAAACATGCCCTCGGGCAAGTCAATGTACTGTAGATTGGGAAGCACGGCCAAGGTCTGAGCCAACTCGACTGGGCACGATTCGCGCAGCATGTAAGGCATTTTGAGGAACTGGACTAACTTCCCGAGCCGCGTTGGGTCGTCGCGCACAGTGCGCCTGAAGAGCCTCAGGCGAGCTTGGGCAGGATCCTCGGGCACGCCATTGCGGTCGAACCGCGACGTCTTTTTGCGCTTCTCGGCCAACCATGCCTCACGGGGACAGTAATGAACAGGGTCGATGCGAACGCTGTGGTATCTGAGCCGAGGGAAGGTGTGTCAGTGATGAACGTGCTCATGGACATGGTTGCGGTTATGGGTATGGGGGCACGGGCTGTGTGGGGTGACGATTGACGAGCAACTTACAAGGTTCTAATTGCGATGGAGCGCCAAGCCCGGCACACGCTGGTGCAGCGGGACAAGTCGCGCAGGTCGCAAAGCATACAGATCGCATCGCTGGTGGCGGCGCTGCCCTCGCACGAGTCGTAGGACTCATCGAGAGCGTGGGGGCAGACAAAGGAGAAGATGCGCTCAATGACGGATTGCGGGAGGACCTGGACGAGCTGTGCGGATCGGAAGGTGGGAGGGAAGAGCAGCGGGGGCGCTGTGAGGTCATCTGGGAGAGAGAAGGAATCGGAGCCGCTGCTCTGAGAATTGTGCTTCTTTTTGTCCTTGCTGCGACGGCGAAATGAGAAGCGCATGACTGCTGTTGTGGTGTTTGTGCGTGTCGCTATTGGGTGTTGATGGCGGGCGGTGTGGTGAGGAGGAACAGCAATGCGAAGGAGACGAGCAGCGAGGAGAGATGATCACGCCGAGAGCAGCGTATGTACTGGCAGGTGAGCGGAGGATGGGAGGAGAGGAGGAATAAAGAGGGAAACAAGAGAGAAAAAAAAGAAGCCCCGTGTGCGTGCGAGTGGGTTTTTGGGCGTTTGGGTATAAAGAAGAGTGAGACTGTGAGAGGAAGGGAAGGACGCGGGAGGGAGGGGAGTTTGAGGGACGCGATGTCGATCCGATGTGCAAGGGTTCAGGTCAGGTACGTCAGGTACAAGTTTCCCGAACAGGGCCCCAAGCTTTTTCAGCAGCTAGCCTACTTGAGTCTGTGTGTGCGATGTAGCGTGCAGTATCTAGTTGCGCTGCGCTGTCTCCAATGCCTGTGGTGCCAGGTCCAAGGCAGCCCTGTCGCCGTCGGCGTCCTGGTAACTTCTGTAACAAGGGACCATGACTGGGGGCGGACCGCCACTGGAGCTTTTGCAATGCGCCCAGCTGTGGCTTCAGTGGTGGTGGGAGGGTTAATCCGTCTGACTAGGCTGCATAGAGCCGCCTCGCCCTTCCACTAATAACGGCGCTGAATGTCTGGATGTGCCCCCTTCGCCCCGCAGAGTCCGGATCAAGTGCCGCTACGAGGGCATCGCAGCACGCCTAGTGGCCAGTTAGGCGGCCACAGGGCTGGTGGCCCGTTCGCTCATAGGGCCGTTACAGGTCTGAGCAAGCGTCGCTGATCCCGTCTGCCATTGTATGGTGCGTCGCTGGCGCCCGGGCGAACTCTGCTTTCGCCGCCCCCTTGAAATTAAAATAGCACCAGCTGCGCTGAGGGGATCACCAGGAACGACAAACAAAGAAAGGTCGTGTAGAGTTTTTCCTATTTTGGCAACAACCCACAGGAAATTAGCAAAGGGGTGCGAGAGGGGAGGCAGCCGAATTAGACGACACAGTGCCATCCACTCGCTGTGCTGTGCTGTGCTTCTCTGCTCAACCACCTCGTCTGCCGATCTGCTCGTACTCCGTAATAAGCCGCCAGCGCTCGTGTCTTGCTCGCTACACGACTCGCGTTACCACCAGAGCGAATGCTGTTTCTCCACGAGTGTGCAATAAGCAGTGCAGTCAGATGTATACAGCGAGGAGCGGGTGTGCCGCCCTCGGGTCAGGAGGGGCGGGCTCTGACACGACGCATAATTGATGGCCATCAGAGACAGACGGGCAGAAGCACCAAGGCTTTAACAATCAACCCAAGGAACCCTTGCCCACCTCCACCACCCTTAACATTCCTGAAAGGTGCAACAATTCACCCTGGACCGGCCTTTGTCTTTGTGTGCGTATGTCTTTGCGCGTTTCCCTCCATTGTCCCAGATGTCTGTTAACCTTGTTTTTTTTTTGTCCTTTTGCTACCCTTGTCGGCTGGTCATGCAAAAGCCCATCTCTATTACGACCACACATGCATCCCCGTTGACGTTGTCCCAATAGTTCCAAAACCCAATTTATTCCATTCTGTGACAGCCGTCAGCCGAGCCCAAAGCCCATCCCTCGGACATCCATCATCACTGCTATTTTTCTAGCCTCCGTCTACTCCGGACAAAACACACAGACACACACAGACATGATGAGAAATGCAGAACAAAACGTTTCCCATTGTGACGTCGTCGGATCGTCCCTCCCCCGTCCCAACGTCACTCATAACCCAGGGACGGACAGAGACCCTCCATTCTGATACTTGACCCCTGGCACAGTCCCATCCACCCCGTGTTGGTCCCGAGCCAATCATCCCTGCCATATGGAATTCCATCTCTCGGCCGGGTCAAACTGTCGGCCTGCGACTTTTTTTTGTTCGCCCTTCCCCAAGCAATAATGTAATTACATGTCACACGAAAGCGGGGAGATGGTGATTCCAAATGCCCCTCCCCTGGGATTTCTTCATTGATTACCGTCAGGGAGATATACTGTAACCGTGACGCGTCGTGTAAACGCACCGTTGCCAAATCCCTCCCTCCAGCATATGCACGATGCGTGACAAAGGCCATGTAATGCCACCGCGGGTTATGCACGCGCCATGCAGCCCGGCAAACCAAGGCCAAAGAATCGACCTCTTTGTTCTTTTCTTGGTTTCAGCGTCTATCAAACACTTGGCAGGCCCCATCTTAAGAATCCAGAGGCGTTTGACCTTCATCCACCCAAGCCTTGGCGTTTACGTATGCGCGAGAAGGAGAATCCTGGTCCACTCAATTGGCCGCGACTTGGTTTTCTACGTCACGCTTTCACATCTTAAATGTAACCCTTTGCTCGCGCTTATTCCTCCCCAATATTTCCAACCACAGCGGTTTCCTCCGGTATTACCGTGTCCTTTTGCGGGCACGACGCGGCATTGTAAGACATTTACCTTTACACAATCACATGTTCACCGCTATTTTTTTATTTTTTTTGGTTTCTTTCAAAGCAGATACGTCAATTACAATCGTCTACTGCCATCGCCCTAGACCCAAGTCTAGAGCAAAAGCTCGATGCTTCTAACATACATACAGTAGTCAGCGAAGAGTGATTACAAGGGTACTAGGTAGATCGTCGTGGCCTGGGGTGACCCGGCTCGTGCGCATCACGACTCCGGCCCAGACGTTTTGGTTTTGGTTCCATTACAACCCTGCCCGTCCTGCCAAAATGCCCCATGTTCGCCAGGGAAACAATAAATCCACACATGACCATCCTCCCCGTCATTATGACTTCCCACATACACGATTACTTCTTCAGGATGGTCCGCAAGAGACCTTCCCATGGCCCCAAGATGCAACGCAAAAAAGAAACTGAAATCTCCAAAAACCAACTCTTTATATGTACGTGTCAATGCCGCTTTTGTGCACAGTAGATCCAACTCTCATTGCTCCCCTCATATCGAGCTGATCATTCAGCGCTTGCGGATGCATCATTAAGGGAGTTCGACCGCAAGGCACAACACCACATACCGCATCGTGCTCCTCCCGTACCACATTACGTATGTCTGTGGCAGAGCTGCAGGCTTGACTTAAGCCTTGCGGGAGCGGGGGGTGGTGCCGTTGGTCTTGGCACCAGTGGTGGTGGCACCGTTGGCGCTCTTCTTGGGGGTGCTGAGGTCGGGAAGAGGAGCCTGGCTCATTCGTCGGAGACTCTTGCGGGTGGTGTTGCTCGACTTGCCGTCGCGCTTGTAGGTGGCGAGGTAGAACGAGATGAAGAGGACGAGGTAAGAGCTGAGAATGGCAATACCGGCGAAGGCAGCGAACTCTTCACCAGCGCACTTGCCAGCGTTGGGCATCCAGGGCCAGTACGTTGACGTGAAGTAAGTGTAAGAGGCGAAGTAGACAAAGCCTAAATTTGGTTAGCGTTTTGCGTAATCAGGTCATTCAGCTGGATCAACTTACCAAGGTCGATGATGAACTGGATGATCTGGATGCGGGTAACCCACTCCTTCCACCAAATGCGGACACCACGGGCGCTCTGGAAGTAGTACCAGTACATGACGACGTGGACGAAGAGGTTCAGGGTGATGGGGACCCAGGAGACAGAGGTGGAACCAATGAGCTGGGTGTAGCAGAGGAGGGCAGTGGCGCCATGGTGGTAGCAGTGGAGGAACGCTTGAGACGAGATTAGCTGAGTATCTTCATACGGATTATTGTATTATGAGACGTACTGAGGGGCTTCTTCTTGAGGAAGAGGAAGACGGTGTCGAGGAGCTCAAGGTACTTGGTGAGGTAGGTGAGCTGGCCAAAAGGTTAGTTTATAGAGCCCCACAGGATAAAGGGAGAGCTGGGAGATTAAAAAGTTTACGCACATAGTACAGGACAACCAGGTGCTGAGTCCAGCCACCCTCGGCATCGCAGATGGCGTGGAAGATACCGCCGCGAACAACAGTGGGAAGAAGCTCCTCGATGTACAGAGCCAGGAGGATGGCGCTGATGACGGTCAAGAAGAGGTTGTGGATGAGGAAGAGCGACTTGAGCTTAAAGGGCTCGCGGTTGCGCATAGCCTCGCGACCACCGAAAATGATCAGGTAGTAGACGACGATGAAGATTGACGTCGACTTCAGAGTGGACATGGGCGTCTGGAAGGGGACGAACTCGAACTCGTCGGCAGGGTAGCCCAGGACGGCGGTCCATGCCTTGTCGAAGATGGGCCAAAGATGGATGCCAAAGGGGCGGTCGATGGTTGGCAGCGGCAGCTGCTCGTAGAACGTGGCGGGGGCCGCGGACGTCATGTTGGGCAATTAGATTGACAATGCCAGTGGATTGAGGCAATGTCGGTGTGTTGGTTTCGAGAAAGAGGGAGTCTTTGTACTCGAGACGCGACGGATTGCGCGGGAAGGGGGTAAAGAAGGTCAAGGAACGACAAGAAGGGAAAAGGAGTCTCCTGAGAGAAGAAAGGAGGGTGGCGAGGCGAGACGAATCCCAGAGCGGCGGCGATTGAAGGAAGAAGAAGAAAAGAGGAAGAAAAGAAGGGGAGGAAGAAGAATATTAGTTGGGGCAGGAGACGCGGCGCAACAGAAAAGGGGAAATTTGACATCACATCGAGTTTGGCACCTAGAACATGTCCCGCTGGGCTGCAGCGCAATACGCTACGCGGAGGCTACCTGGCCAAAAAGGGCCATTCTTGGGGTGCGCTACCAAGGACGGGCCCAGGGACGGTACGCTAGTATAGGTACCAGGCCTCGGCGCCCCATCCTCACTGGCCCAAGGCATTGGCAGTGGAGGCAAGGCGCCCCGGCAACCTTTTTCTTTTTCCTTTACGTGTCGGGTTCAGATCTTGTAGATTTTTGTCGATGCGCAGATGGTGTCCGGAGACCATGGCTGACTGGCCTCCCGTCCAAAGTCAATCTGTCTGCGGAGGAATCCTCTTGCTGCTGGTCAGAATCTTACAGGCACCCGCCCCTCCTCGCGGGTGTCAGACAGCCCCAGAGACCTGGAGTTTGATGGGATGTGCTGATTCACACCACCTTGGCATACCGGTACTCGCGTGCCTCATGTCAACAGCATCGTGTCCTGAAGACATTTTCGCATGTGATTTGCCGGGTCCTCCGGATCAGCCAATCAGGGGTATCATGTTGACGTTCATCTCATTCAACGCGCGGGCACGTGATTAACATTCCCTCCCAGTGGGGCCTTCGCTGTCAGAGGTCGGTGACTGTCCCTACAAGATTAGCACTGGGCTCGTGCATCGTGTCCGCGGGGGCCGAGGCTCCAGGCCAGCAGACCCTGGACCGCTCCAATTTGGCGTTGATGCTGGTGAGAGAGCAGGGTGCCATTGTTGGCTCCTCTGCAGGCTCGGCCGAGTCTGATGACGTTGAGCGTTATCATGGGGGTCACCAACAAAGAGTTCCTCGCTGGAATATTCTGCCATCTGTCACTCCCGTTGGAACCTTGGAAATGAGTGTTTTGTTTCACCCTCGCGGTCGCCGGGTTGGTTGTCTCTGGATGGCTCGTAAAGCTAAGAGAAAAAAGAAATCTGGGATGACCCTTTTTTCGGCGCACAGGTAGGAGCAACGGCAATTTCGGAGCTGCAACTTGTTGGAGCTCCGACGGCCTTCCTTGTTGATCACTGTTTGCTTTTGTGCCCGGTGATCCGGCCGTCTCCATCCATTCGATCCCCATTTCTTGGCGCTGCCGTAGTAATATGAGTCGTGTAATGCGAAAAGCAGTGGGACCAAAGCATCGCAAACTCTTTTGCAATGAAGCATTAGTTATAGCTCAATTGGCTTTGTCTTCGCCCTGGCCAAGGTGCTTGTCGACACCACCATCGGCGTTTGCAAGGGGTAGCCCCCTGTTCCTTTTGGTTGCCGAACCACGTGTGGGCGTGTGGCGGTCAACTGTGGCTGTGGCGCAGAGTGATGCAATCCCACTGAGGACTTCCCGCCCGGTCGGCTGCAGGGCTAGTAGGTGAAGGACACAGGAAGCGGAAACTTCCATCACACCGCTTGGAAAAAATTCGTATGGGCTCAGTGATAGCGCGAAGCAAATAAGATGTGTGCAATAAAAGACTAATCTGTGTCCGGATTGCTTGGACTTGGGATTTCCAGTAATGCCTGTTCGTGGGGTGAATACTGTTCGAGATAATCACCAACAGTGTGGATGCAAGTCCAAGCCTGGGTGCGCTACGAGATTGGGGAAGCCTGGGGCGCAGATGCTGCTGTGCGTGTAATACGCAGCCAACCATTGAGATTTGGCAATTGGTGGAGGCGGCCGCCTGGTCGGGGAATTCCCTGTTGGTTCCTGTATGGCTGGGGAGGAGAAGCACAGCAAAGGGAATAACAGAAAAATGCAATAAACGTGGGGACAATGTGCTCCTACAGGCAATTGACCTGTTACGGCTCATATGGCTTTTTATCTCCTCTGCTATCTGCCACTTCTTGCGGCGCGGGCGGATTGGGATGCAAGAAAAAAAATATGATCTGAGGTGAGCATGAGCGCCTGACGCTCCCAATTACACCTCAGGCAACTCTTGGTTTTCCCCTTGTTCGTTGTCATCCTATCAGCCTTTTGCTGTTGTCACCTCCACTGAACGTCCTGGGGGCCTTGTCTTTGCTGGCCGTATGGGATGACGAATGGAATCGGCCTGAAATAAGCTCGCAGAGAATACAGTGTTTTGCTTTATTAGCACGGTGATGTTGTATGCAGCCCTACACCCATTTTCTGCTGTGCCTGCGCAATTCGCACGGCTACACCCACCACTACAGAATCCGGTCTAGTCCCCGGCTTAGTCACCAGAAAGTGGCCTCAGATGATTCTTTGTGCCTCGCCCAAACAACTCTGCAGAATCACCCGAGCCGGAAAAAGCCCACCAGCCTTAACCTCCAATTCCTCCTGCACCGACGCTGCATATTCGCCTTTGCGATCTCCTCTTCAGACATTCTCCCCTCCACCACCATGTCTGCCGCTCTCCGTGTCGCCCGTGGCCTCCGTGCCGCTCCCATCCGGGCTGCTCAGCCCTTTGCTGCCCGCTCGGCCGTCGCCTGCTTCACCACCTCAATGCCCCGACGAGCTGACCACCACGAGGAGACCTTTGAGGAGTTCTCTGCTAGGTGAGACGACTCCCTGTGCCCCCAATGGCCTCGCCTCGACCGATTTTGTGCATTTTTAAAGCCACTGGGAAACCAATCGCTGCCCCTCTGCTGGCTACGCTGCGGGCCGTCCAGCTGAAAAGATGCCTCAATCTCGGCCAGAGCTGCCGCCACTACGCGATTTTTCCCGAATACCTTCAATGCGCCCACGCACGCCTCTCTTCCGCTTCAATGGCTAAACAGTGTCTCTCTACAGATACGAGAAGGAGTTTGACGGTGTTCAGGACGTTTTCGAGCTTCAGGTAATGCGCCCCGCGAGCTTGCCGCTCCCAGTCGGATCCCCAAATGTCGTATGACTTTTTGGCTCACCACCACACAGCGCAACCTGAACAACGCTTTCGCCTACGATCTTGTCCCTGCCCCCTCCGTCATCGCCGCCGCCCTCAAGGCTGCACGAAGGGTCAACGACTTCGGCACCGCCGTCCGTATTTTCGAAGGTACGCCTTACCACAATTAAGCCCACATCGTCGCCGTCCGTCCGACCGATCGTTTTGCCGCCAAAGGGCATACGCCAACGCTCCATTGGCCCGCACGCATTGATCGACATCAGCCCCTCGACAACATGGTCAACGACGAAAACGGCAGACGACTTGTGTGGCGCATTGGTATTTAAAAAAATTATTCATCACGCATGCTGACTTTATTCTTCTTCCGTTATAGGTATCAAGTCCAAGGTCGAGAACAAGGGCCAGTATGAGCAGTACCTTGAGGAGCTCAAGCCCCTGCGGGAAGAGCTCGGTGTGCCTCTGAAGGAGGAGCTCTACCCCGAGGAGAAGCAGTAAAGGAAGCTCGCCCCATGCACCAGAATTTCTTTGATTTCTCGGGCCAGTCCCGTGTACATGTTAGCAGAGTCAGAAGGGAATCCAGAGCAAGAGGTAGACGGGGGAGTTTTGGTTGCGGCAAGCCCCGAATCGATTGTGTTATAGCCCCAAGGCGCGCTCTATGCTAATCTCCTCAAATCTTGATATTGTATACCCAAGTTGTCTGATTGCTTCAACTCGAACCACCACACGCAGCAAGTTGCTGTCTCTCTCGCTGCTGCCCATGCGATGAGTCAATCCTAACCCCTCAGCCATGACAAGTCACCCTCCGTCGCCAGCATCATCTCGCGTCCCATCCCCGCGTCTCAATGCCAGATTTCGTCATTTATCAACTTGTCGTGCAACGCTCGTCTTCAGCCTTGCCTGTTTCGCGCGGGGCACACACTCTCATCTGCATATGATGCATACCACCACAATTTAATTAATTATTTCATCCCCTACCCCTGCCTCCGCATACGCTTGTTGCATTGATGCGACCCTAGTGAGAACATGTGTAGAAAAGAGATAGATACAGCTGGCGGCTCCGAGCCATCCTGCTTCCAACCCATCTTGATTGACTATGAACAACTCCGAAAAAAGAAAACGTGAATGTGGTAAAAAAAAAACATATGCGTAACCAGCTTAGTCGTTGAAAATCCCAGTGTTCTCGTCCCCTATCTCCCAGTTTCCCGTCTAATTCCCAATTCGAGACTCTCGTACCACTTGTTGCTTGGAGGTTCAGTCCCTCAGGTGACCCCATCGGCCATTACCGGGTTGTTGACCCATGAACTGCACACCCGGAATGGCCCCAGACCCATTGCCCTCGTATCCAGGCACGGGGGCAGGGCTGGTCCCTCTGCTTGCCGAACCGCCGAAAACTCGACCAGGCCGAGGGCTGATCATGCCCATGCGAGGGCTGCGCGGTACACTTGCTTGCCGTGTTGAAGGGCGACCATTGCGCAACGTCACCTCCTCTCGTAGGCGAGAAAGTTCAATATCTCGTTCCCGTAGCTGAAACTTGAGCGCAGCGATTTGATCGCGGTTTTCGTCGTTTGTGCTGCTTGCCTGGATTTGATGAATTTGCTTGAGATTCTCTGATGCCTTCAACTGCAAATCTTCGTTCTGCTCTCTCAAGCCTTTGATCTCGTTTCCAAGTTCGCCGGCTCTGGAGTTTACATCTTGGTAAAGATTTCGGATGTAGCTGGTCTCGCTCTGGGCATTTTCCAGCCTCTTTTCCAACTTCCTAACCTTGTCCTCAGACTCGCTGAGTAGTTTCTCGGATTTGGCCAGGGGGCTCTCGCCTTCATCCGTTGACCCCTGCACGGCTGTCAAGCGTGCGACCGTGGCCTCCAGTTCCTCGATTCGCTGCTGTTTCTTGTCGGCCTCTTTCTGCGCCGCCTCTGCTTGAGCTTTTGATGCCTCGTCGGCTTTGAGTTTCGCCTTCTCGAAGCCGGAACGGTCTTGCAGGGCTTTCCTCTTTGCTTCAAAGATTTTGTTGGTTGTTCTCGCATATTCCTTGACCTGCTTATCAAGTCGATCAATAATTGCTTTGTATTCCACCTCACGGTCATTGAATGCTGCTTGTCTTTGATATTCGGAGACCTGGACATGTTAGTCATAAAAATCGTGATTGTGGCAAGTTTAACAAACCTTTTCTGCCAACACTTCTAACAAAGCGAGAGGGACGCTTATCTTGGACGCCCTCTCCTTGGAAACATCCTTGGGCCTTGCAAACTCCAGCAAACCTCGGAGCGCATAGGGAAGTGGAGGGTCATTGGAGTCAATGACAGGTTCTAGTATGGGAAGCACGCGCATTCGCTTTGCATCATCCGAATCCTCGTAGGGCTATGCTCACATTAGTTTCAGCCTTCTCCTGCCAATCCAGCATACTTACGAGTTTGCGCTTAAGGCCACTGCCCCCTATTGACCGATTCTCTTCAAGTCCTTGCGTGAGAGATTGTGTGTTTAAAAAGAAATCAATCACGTCGTCAGGAATTGACTGGGGCTCCCAGGAGACGGTCTCCGTGAATCCATTTAGATAGTTCGAGAACACCTCTGCCACCTTGTGAGGGTCACCATACCCTCTCTCAGGGTCATCTATCAGCTTTCTGGCTTGTACGATGCCTGATAGCAGAGCATTCTTCTTCTCCAGGGGTGATATATCTTGAGGAACATGCAGAAATATGTGCTCGATTGAGTGAGTCGTCACCAGCTGCAAAACCAGTGGCCCCTTTTCTCTCGGATTTCTTGACAAAAGTCGCTTCGGGATAGGTGAGGAGTTGAATGTATGGTCAAAGCCAATGACGGCGTCAAACTTGAACGGATCAAAGTCTTCGGTTGATAGGGCCAGGGTAACTCTGGCGGCAGAGTTCTTGAAAGTGCTCTCAGTCTTTTGTAGGTTCTGACAAGCGCATTCAACGCCCAATGCCCTTGTTTGCGCGTAAAGAAGTCGAAGAAGTTCTGGTGTTCGTGCGAGGACCAGGACTTCTGTATCTTGCTCAATGGCTTGAAGCAGTTCATACATGAAATTAAATTTGGGGTTGGCATCGTTCGAATATTTGGCTTGGTCAACTGGAGGAAGGTCTTCCAGCTTGGAGCCAACGAGATCCTGAGGATAATCGCAAATGTTAAACAGGCGACCGAACAACTCGTCTATCCGCTCCACCAAGGCCTCGTCCGGCTCTTTATAAACCTCACTATTGAAAACCTCACCAAACCTTTCTGCATCACGTCTATACTCAAGGAGCGTTTCGTCGTAGTATGGGCGCCTGCTTGCTTGGAAGGGTAGAGTGACTATGTGCTCTGACAATGTCGACTCATCCTGTGATGAAGATGATGACTCTGCATAAGGCTGCTGCGTAACCTGCCCCATGGTGAGGGACTCCTCCGGGCTTTGATTTATTCCCGACGGGATCGTAGTACGGTCTGAGAGGGGCATTAATAGGGGGTTCACTTGGCCACCGGCGCCAAGAGAATGGCTGATGTCGGCAGGCGAAACGGTTCCTTGTGGTATATCATTGAGGTCCCCGCCTATCAATGCTCCTGTGATTGAATTGCTCGAACTAGCAAAGGTCATGTTGACCAAATCTCTGATGGTGTCGACTGCAGATGCATTCGGACCGGGCATAATTGATGCGGGGGATATTGATGGAGGGGGCATATCTTGGCTGACGCTTGCTATGACTTCGGGCTTCCAAGGTTCTACCGTCAGAGCAGGTTGCGAATGGATCTCTGGCTCAGAGGCACCAACCGCAACCTCAGGGGCTGCTGCCACGTCAGCCGCGATGGTGCTACTGGCTGGCTGTTCAGCTAGTGACCCAGAAGTGTCTTGCGGCTGGGCATCAACGGTGGAATCAACATCGGCCGGGAGAGTCGCTCTGCTAAAGTCAAAAAGACTTCTCAATTCATCCGCTGCCGAACTTGGCTGTCTGGAATCTGAAGGCTCCTCCATTTTCAGAGTTACCCGTCTCTGGGACGAGTTAGTAACCACTGGTTCTGGTGCTTGCGCACGTGAAGCCGGCTTCCCAGGTGGCTGTGACAAAGCCAGATCTGCTAAACCCAATTCACGCGCTGTCTTTCTGGGCTCTCTCTGACCTTTGTGGTTTTGCTCAGGGCCGTGGCTCCAGGGCTCTATCGTTGTCTGCAAGCCCCGTTGACAATCACGAGGGTCACGGCGCTCCAAGGTTTGGGAATCCTTGGGGGAATAATCGCTCCTGTGTGGTAACGGATTTTCTAAGAGCCCTTCTTGGTCAGTGTGCTCTGAATCTGACTCGGGTTTGTGACCGACGCTGTCACTGTTTGTGATTCTGTCTGAGAATGTATCAAAGTCCCGAGAAATAATTTGAGCCGCCTGCGACTCCCGAAGACTATAACCAACGCTGTTGTGTATTCCGTCGATATAGTTAACAGTCCAACTTTCCGCAGAGTCACGGACACTGATACTATCAGTCCTCTGTGTCAGCCGTTTGCTGGGTGAGTCGGAGGTAAGATTCCGTGTGGTAAGCGAATCTTGCGAATCCTGAGGCTGTGTCAGAAAGATGTGCTCAGAAGGAGAATTGACTGAAGTTGGTGCGTCAATAATCTTGCTTGTGAACGCTTTTGCGATGTGGTTAGTTGGCGATACGGGCGCACTCGTTGACAAGTCCGGACTCCTTGAACGCTGGGATTGCAATTGTTCAGGCTGGCGAGACGGAATATCCAAATTATCAGTCTCGTTATCTGGGGCGCTGTATTTCGAAGATGAATCGGATGTGTTGATAACAAGAGTTAGGATCTGGCTCTGGCTTTTAGCCGTGCCTGATATTGGACAACCGGCAGAATGATCCTGCGAATCCGAAATTACCAGAGAGCTTACGGGGATACAGCAACGACTCGATAATCGCTCTGGCTCTGGGTTTGAGGATTCAGGAATTGCCAGGGGCAGTTTTGGCAATGATTGAGTGAAACTGTGACCAGATAACTCCTGCGAATCAGGTATGGTCCTTTGACTCAGCTCTGAGGCAAGAACAGCTCTCCTATCCTCTTCTTCAAGCTCTGATACAAGCTGAGAAGAGCTTTGAGTATTCGTGACACTCTGATACTCTGAGGGGTCAAACTGGGAGGGTTTGTTCAGTTGGACGAAAAGTCTCTGGCCTCGGAGACGGTTAAAGTCTTCAGATTGTAGAGATTCAGGACTCTGAGGTTCAAAATCACCCTTCTGGGGAGAGGTAACGGACGACGCAAGTTCTCCTTTGTGCCCCTCGTGGCTGTCTGCCTTCACTTTCTTTGTGGAGTGTTTGTCGCGATTGGCCGAGCTTGATCCAGGTCGACTCACAGGAGATTCTCTCAGGCGCTTGAGGCCTCGTCGCCAATTGGGAGGCCGTATATCGTCGTCACTTCCATCAACAAGTGCTTGGGGACTTTCCGGGTCTGCCTGGGCGTTATCCCGAGCAACAACCTCCGATAGGGTGCGTTGTTGCTCCTTTCTCTCCTTTTCCTCCTCCCAATCCTCAAGGGCTGTCTCTGTTACGCCGTCACTCTAAATGCACCGTTAGCACTCCTTGCGCAACCCTGGGTACGGGAATGCGAACCCAACTATTAGGATACGGTTCGCCCGTACGGATATTATCGTCCCAATCCACCAGATATTCGATCCGTCCGTTGACTACTCTCTCATCGAGAATGCGACGTATGGTAAACCACTCCTGAGTTTCTGGTGCGGCGGTTGAGGTGCGTTTCTTTGGTTTCTGTCGACGTCGCTTAGGCATGTGTAATGGCACAGGTGATGACGGGGATTCGGCAGCTGCGCGGGGGCGCAGGAGAGTGTCGCGAGGGGGCGCGGCTCGTGACGGAGGAAGCTGTAGCTATGACTATAGCTGCGACAGCTTTGGCCGGCCTTTGGGTGCTTGCGACGACCTTCTCCAGCGGTCAACGCTGTTGTATAAGTCGACCGAGGCGTGGCGCGCGGCGAGGATGGATAATGAGGCTCACAGAAGGAGGCGTGCTGAACAGGCGATTGTCCCGCCTACGCACGTGATTTTGCTGGGGGTGGGCTCTGAATCCAAGGGGCCGGCAGCGTATTTAGCGGACCAGTGGGGGGGTCGGGCGCTGTGTGGTAAGTGATAACAGAGGAGAGCGGGTGCTGCGGTGAGCGCTTTGGAGCTGGGTGAAGAATGGGTTTTAAAAAAAATTAATTAGACAGTGTTAGAGGCAAAAAGGAGCATCTGACGGAATAAATTTTGTGGATGGGATGAAATTTGTTCTTGTTTGCTGAGTGACGGAGAAAGGGTTTTAAGATACTGCCCACTACTCTGCTTACCTCCGCCAGGTTGCTGCCTTGCCAAGTAAGGACCGTCCGAAAGAACAAAGAATGCGCTGGCACGTGTGCGGCGGTAAATAACTCATGGCTTGCTGCAACATCTTTGGTACTTCAGCTGCATCCTTGGACTCTTTTGCGCATTCAGTATACTTTTATAATTTGTACCACGCGGGCGCGGGCTCTTCCCGTTGTCTCTGTTAGTGTTTGTCAATCATTGCTGAGAAACAGGCGCACTACCTAAAACACGCTCAGTGTGTTCGGTGGCGACAGTAATCTCGGCCGCTGTCGTGAATCCCTCTTGGCTGACGACATCTTATATCCTGTCTTGTACAACTGCCCATTATCATGTACAAAAGTCTAGGTCAGCTCGCCCATTAACACCCTTGCTCACAGAGCCTCACCCAAGCCCCATTTAGCGCTACCGTGGGTGGGCGCCCTTGTGGCTCCAACGCTGAGACCACTATCAATTTCCACGACAAAGGCCAACAGCAAACCACGTCTTTCCTTGAGACAACACAATCACTTCCGACGCCACTCGCCATCTCTGTGAGCCCTTAGGTCACGGCCAAGCTCAATTGTTTCATCGCGACGCCCTTGTATTAGCCGCTTTTCTTGCAGCCCTCTTGGAGGTCTTCTTTGCAGCTTCTCTTGCTCGTTCGCGACAGCTGTCAATGGCGGCATTCTCAATCCAACCCGTCGGCCGCTTCGCTGGTGGCAGCCAGCCTGTCAAGAGACCAAAGGTAGAACCCACACAACATATTACTTTTGCGCATTCTGTCACTTTACGAAAGAAAATGAAAGAATATCACTCACATGACTCCCAGGAGTTTACCTGTTTTTCATACGACGACAACCATGAATTTCACCCCGATGCTTCATCCCTTAAGTATTACTACACGCCACGGCTGGGTGCAGACCTCTCCAAGGGATTCGACACTTTTGTGAAGCAAGATGACTCTGGCGATGAGCATCTCGACAGTCTCTTGAAGGCCATTATGGCTCATGAGAAAGAGATAGGCACCAAGATTGATGCCAACCTCGTCACATGGCGAGGTATGATGACAAAGGTAAACATTTCCGTGTACATTATCCCTCCAATATGAGCATATTCAATCTAACTTGACACATCAGATCATGGCGGCGCCATTCGAGAACAGAGATGGGTATGTTCTGCCAGATTGATGAAACATTGCCTGGTCATTCCTGACACTATGTAGGTTTGAGATGAACGCCACTCTATATCAAGTAAGATGCGAACTCTTCCGATTGATGTTTCTAGCTAACCTCATTTCGCCGCAAGGACTGCCTGTAAGATTTGCACTTCAATGTTTTCTGTGGCCAGTGACCTGACTTGGGCAGCTTCATTGAAGAGAATAACCAGTATAAACAGGCCTCGAGAGCCAACGAAAACCAGGGGAAGCCCCGGAGAGGGCCTCCTCTTGAGGTAATGCAGTTTTGGGGTATGTCTTACTCGGACAAGAAATTGTCCTGCTTTACCGTCCCTAACTTGTGGTTCCAGGTTACAAGTTCGAGACTCTGTCAACACTGCCCAGTCCCTGGGGGGAGACCTCTAGAGATTTTATCGAAAACCGAGAGGATGAGGTAGTTAACAACAAAGCTCAGTATTGCTCCATCGTCCGCACGGGCATTGGCAAAACTGTTCTCTGTTTGGGAGGCGAGGTAGATGCCAGTAAGCTAACCTATGTTGATTTTGATCAGTTTTTTTACTGACTTCAAACATCTAGTCTGGGATTCAAAACCTGAAGAGAAGGGCAGGCCGATCAACTGGGTTGAGCTCAAGACATCAGCAGAGATTCGTAACCCGGGTGATATGAGGGCATTTCATCGAAAATTGATGAAGTACTGGATTCAGTCGTTTCTCCTCGGTGTCCCCAAAATCATGGTTGGGTTCCGTACCAGGGATGGAATACTTGTCGATGTGAAAGACATTGAGACACACAATATCCCCGAGACTGTCAACTCCCAGCCCAATCCTGAGTGGAACGCCGACATGTGCGTCAACTTTGCAGGCATCTTTCTAGAGTGTATGTTGCCCCTCCTTGGCGTCACTTTTTCTGACTAACCTCTGTGGTCACAGGGCTGAAGAATACCATCAATGATGAGGGTGTCTGGAGAATATCGCGCCGACCGCAATCATCATCGATAGAAGTCTACAAGGTCGAGGAGACAGGGCATGGAGACATTCTATCAGACGAATTCAAAAACTGGAGAATCAAGCTGGCTCTTGGGCCCTCTCCAAGCGAGGACGCATAAGTGCTACCCGGACACGTATGGTGTCGGCCGGTGCGCCAGGCCGTGTGTTGGCTGAAATCCGGCCGAATAGCCCAGTTGTCTATTTATTTCTAGGATTCCAGGCGTCTTGCAGTCTTGAGCTTTGGTTTTTCCGCCAGAACACTGCTTCTGAGCTCAATATGTACCAACTAGAGTTGTTGATCTTGGTGTGATGTTATAGTATTAATATCTTTACAGTCTACTTGTTAGGCTTTCTGTGCAGGGCTTGCATTTATACTCGGTTCATAACCGAGATGCTACTGCAAATCTCCATAACAAAGGCATCTTTTATACAAGAAGAGACAGCGTAAGTTGTTCGATTACCGGCGAGGCTCATATCTCAATGAATGTGCATTAAATTCCTGAGTTGACCGCCAAAGGAACGAACAGGTATGCGGAACGGTTCACTTTCAATTACCCTGGACAAACCTATTCCATCGCACCCATACAAAATCAGCGACTTGATGTAGGTCGATAGTAAGTGAATTGGGTTTACAAGCACGAACTCTGTGAGGTCTAGAACAGTTTATCAATCCTCGAGTTGTTAGCATATGCAGCATCGTTGACCGGGGGCCCCGGTTGCACTATTCTCATGGAACAATGCTTAGTTCAGAATAGAATACGTTGAAGGCATCAAATTCCAATCCAGAGTCTGGTCATAGAAACCCCCGGTGTACTTTTTGCTCATTTTCTCATTGTCACGTCACTTATAAATCCAATTGTCCTGCAGCGACAGAGGAGCAAATCAATACAGGGTTTTGCCGCAATTCTGCATGCCACCGTCAAAGCACGTTGACATTTTCGGCAGGGATTAAACCAGCATCAGCACTTCAGGGTTCTTTCTGTCACGCACCCAGCTTCCTGGATAACTTGCGTTGCCCCGCGCTAAGCAAGCCAACTTGATGGGGTTGGCCGACGCAGGGTAGACCCCTCACCAGCATATGCAGCAGCGCGTCATCAACCCAGGCGGGAGGTTGGACAAATGACTGCAGCACAGGGTTGCAAACCTCGAGGGTTGGGCGATTCTTGGAAGGGTTGACATCACACCCTCTTTCGCCTTTTAGCAAGTTTTTTTTAGTCGC
Organism: Calonectria honghensis; assembly: GCA_013403855.1. Taxonomy (NCBI): domain Eukaryota; kingdom Fungi; phylum Ascomycota; class Sordariomycetes; order Hypocreales; family Nectriaceae; genus Calonectria; species Calonectria honghensis. The sequence goes on from VTGB01000055.1 coordinate 97,045, forward strand.
GCAGGCCTCATTCCTGGGTGGTGCGCTCTTCCTCTTGTGAGGGCGCGACACGTATGAAATGGAGAGGTTGGATGAAACACTAGCTTCTTTTTTGGAGGGTGGATGGTTACTTGATTGACTTTACTATCTGGTGACCTCACACACCGCCCAACACAGTATCGTGGACGGAGAGTTACAAAGCCACCTATCTGTTGCTTTGTACATGGATTTGATTCAATTAGAAGTATTCCTTGTGGCTTCGTCCTAAAGTTTGGGGAAACAAATATGCGTTTTTGATGGGTGAAGACAATGTCTATGTGAAAAGACTGCAGTATTATAACTATCAAATAGCTCTCGAGAAATCGTCAGCTGACTTTCCAACGAGGTGGCATCCCGTCATCTAGATGGCCATCACTTCAATAAATGGCCCCCATTTCAACACAGGTGTAAACCCGCTCACCTTCAAAGGTGTCGTCCACCTCGCTTCATGCGGAACACATTGTTAGTCTACCAATCCCGGCGACTATCCAGGTCATGTTCAAGCATTGCTATCGAACGCAGTGTTATTTACGCGAGATTGCAGGGTACTCCCAGAGCGCAGCGACATTCCTACTTGGGCAAAGGGCAAGTCCACATAGCGACTTGTTCTACACAGAAATGATCTAGTCTCGTTCAAAGAACAACCTCTGTTCTTGCAGCATTGAACTAAGTCCTAGTCATTGTCGTTTCTAGTCGTCCTCGTCCAGCTTTAAATATATTCCCAGGATGATCCCCCAAGACCCAGGTTGTCGTCAAACACTGTCCCTATATTACCCTCGTGGCCCGGTCCCTGGATTACATGGTTGAGCTTGCTGCCTGTTTTTACCAGGAGTAACCAGTTCCCCAAAGGCAATCGCCACGTCACAGTTCATTGTCTGCACGGACTTGTGTTTTGCGTGTGATGTGCTGAGTTCGTTCCCGGAGCAGATGGTCCCGAATATACCGGTTCGAGGGCTGAACTTGTGACAAATAACACCATCTCTAGGAGACACTCAAATATATTCTAAACGGAGATGCGGTGTTGCTGTTCTGGTGATATTCTATCTCATCTCAGTCTGGTGGTAATTCCATCCATTTCTGGTCTTAATATCGCCTTTAAACTCGGAGAGCCCAGGAATGATGTCATAAAGTATGGTTGGCATGCTATATTAAAACTATATCAACCTGTGTCGTCGCCCAGTATGGTTCCCACGGTCAAATCTATCACGAGACACTATTTAAGCTACTGTACCTTGCACAGTTCGGATTATCAGACCCATGCAACATTGACTGTCATGTTGTCACGTCTCCCACCCCAACTTTAGAGGGAAAAGGCCGATTTCCAATGCCTTAAGATCGCTATTATCCCAAACTAACCTACTAGTGGTTCTAATACCTATTACTGAAAGAAAGTGTTGGGTAACTAAATAGGCCTCTCGCTCTAGCCGATGGCTGTGTAAATGTCAAGACCCCATGAACAACACATTCGATCCCGCGTCACTATAAAGTCTTCATCGCCTGTTCATAAAACTTCCTCGTGTGGGCTCATAACCCTGAAAATCTTTCACAGGAAATATTACATTACAGATTTGATATTTGAGGCCTATCCGTATTTCCATGTGTCCTTTTTCGGAGAGACCATCTCGAAAGTATACTCCCCATTCCAATCAGCCCTTAGCCCAACGGTTACGGAGGACGCAAGCACCTAGGTTCATGTCCATACGGTGCATAAAGACCCATGACCTTCCAGACAAAGAAAATCGATGTAGAATGTTCACTCTAGATTCGTTATGACCTGAAATGCTTCTAGCATGGGTGTCATATCGCTATCTCATATCAAAAACCAGGGGATCACTGAGACGACGATATATTGTTTGACAAGATCTCTAACACAGGCAGGAATATCCCGTTCCTCGTAACCACGAACATTCCTATATAGATTAGCTGTAATTACAAATATCCCGTGATAGGGAGCCATTCGTGAACAAGGATGGTGAATACCGAGTTCGAGTCAATTACTCTGTAGATAACAGTGACCAATGTTCAGTCAAAGCTAACATACACGAGCAGCTGTTAAAGCGAGTAGTGGAAAGGCTCGGTTTGCTTTCAGTGTGTCAATGCAAGAGTATTGTGGAGGGTTTGAGGTTGTCCATAGTGTAAATAAACATTCATCGAGTTGTCTCTTTGTCAACATACGATTTTTATCCAGCAAGGCAGAATAGCATGCGTGGATAGATTAAACATTTATCAATTGAGCTCGAGTTGCCCACACTTTCATACACGCGGTGGACACTCCAGCGTATGTTATGCATACTGTATTAAATTGAGCTGATAATACGGCTCTTGCCATTGGCGGAGACCACGCACAGCCAGTTGAGCATTGCAGCATGGTTTCCAACCCATCAAGGTAGAAATGAAACTGATGTGATAAATAAAATAAAAATATGAAAGTTGTGCCAAACTGGGGTCACGTTGCAGTACAGACACGACGGAGGAAAATCACAATGCACCCGCCTCTTCACGGTTAGTTAAACAGGGCGGACGGAGCCAATGAGCGAGTCTTGGACGCATATCGGCATTGTCGCATTGAAGTGCAGCTCGCAAGTGGGGAGTTGACGCTCCGAAATCATCGTACGAGCAGGGAGAAGCAAAAAAACAAGAAAGATACACGTAGTAAAAGGGGTTTTTCGGAAATTTTCCCCAACGGAAGAAGGCAAAGGGGTCACAAGAGAAGAAAAAAAGTGGACGACATCTGGCAAACTGCCGGCACCCTTCGCCTAGCATGATTCGGGAAGTATCCCCGCGCGCGAGCGACGGTTGACGTACAGATGATGAAGCGAGAATGGCTGCAGGGTTCTGCGTTTTGCATTGTCTGCGTGCTGCGTGGTCTGATGGGAGGGAGGGGAGGGGGAGGGGGGAGGCTGGAAGTGCTAGCAGCTCTATCGCCCGTTGCGCTGCATGAAAGAGGGAGGGAGGCAGCAAAAAAAGAGTCACCCATTGGAGCCAGTGACTCGAGACGATGCCGTCTTCGTCGGTGTGCGCGTGTGTGCGTGCGACTGTGTGTATGCGGCCCCCACGCCACACAGCACAGTGCAGCGCAAGCAGCGGTCACGGGAGTTGGGGGAATATGATGTGTAGTATAGGGCATGGATGCACATGGGACGACGGGTGAGGCATGACATATAGCCTAGGGAAGGCCGTTATTCTTGCCTCCAGAGAGTTTAAAGGGTCCCTGTGGAGAAATCCATTTAGCGAATGGCTGGTAAACGCAACTGTATTTTTTTTTTTGCCTCTTCCCTTGCATTGCCGGGGGAGGGAAGGGGAAGGGGAGGGGGCCACTAGGACTATAGGTAGTCTTTCTGGTATAGCCAAGGTGCGACGCATGGATTTTCATGCTCTGCTTGCAGCTGTCCTGCTTCTTCACTACGGTCTTGGGAACAAGCGTCTTAGCGCAGCTTACTGGTGTTCATCTCATCTTGCGTGGCCTGGTTGCAGGGCAGGGCAGGGATGAAAATAATCAGGAACAAGGCATGAAGACGGGGTGGCTGCCTCTGGCGCGCTCGCGTTTGCACACTGTCTCGCTACCTATATCCATGCGTCTTAGTAGAGCGGGCAGTGAAGCATCACCACGCGTACATCCTGCCCGCCCACCCTATAGCTGGCCGGATGAGATCTCGATTAAGAACCGGAATGGCGTTGCCCTAATCGGCAGCGCGTGGTTGTTTTTTTTTAGGTGCCGATGAACAAAAAAAAACATGTCCATCTATAATGAGTGGCCCCCAAAGGCCATATTTTGGATCCTCACACCCCAAAATAACACCATCATGCTCTCGCTCCCCAGGGTGGACATCCTACAAGTCGTCACTCCCCACACCTGCCAGCTCACACTTTAAGCAGCACAGCCTTTTTTTTACCCTAGTCACACGAAGAGTCATGCCAAAGACTACGGATCCGAGAGCGAGTCTGATCCGAACAAGCTTACTCTTTGCTGTTTCCATACGTAGCTGCTACCGTGTCTGGATTTAGGCGTTCCTGTCACCAATTTTGGGTCTGCTAAGTTGGTTAGGTACTGTTGGGATCGAGTAGTCTGTTCCCAAAATAAAACTGGCAGTCCACTCCACAGGGCAAAAAAAATCCATCAAGTTGGTCGCCGGGACGGCTAACTCGCCTCACCAACCTCTCAGAACAGTTTACAGCCCCCTTCTACGGGCGCCATGTGGGGGCTGGCCAACGCCCACCACCTCGTGTTGGTAACAAATGGTGCACGCTTTCCTGGACCGTATCGTATACTGTGAACGACAAAGAGGGCACGAGCGAGGGGCCTCGAGAATAGAGGCGCGAAACCCGCACAGCTGCTGACTGGACGCTGAGCAGAATCGAGAGCAGCGAGTCGTCAAAGAGATGCTTCAGAAACCCACCGCAGAATGGGCCTCTCGGGTTGCGCGCGCCGGGGCGGTCGCAGGTCGCTGGGGTTTGTGGGGGCGCGCCCGAACATGGTAGTACAGTAGTTGGAAACAAACATGCGCGCACAAACGTGCGTGTTCGGCCGCCCTTGTGCGCCCTCGACCCAACACAGGAGCTGAAGCCGTAGAGTCAAGAGGCAAAAAAGGGATGGAATGGAGATGGTGAAGCTGAAGAAGGGACGGAAAAGAGCCGGTCGCATTTTGGTGTGGCTTCCATCCGTCCTTCCACCGCCTGGCGTCTGACAAGAACCGGCGCCAACTGACGCTGCGTCGCCGGCCACGTTGGTGTGGCCACAGCCTCAAGACGCAGAGGGCATTCCACAATCCCAGACGCCAGTCGCACAAAGGAAACAGACCTCGCGCGTGCATCGATCCGTCAAAACTGCCGCCCACCGCCTGCCACCACGCTCGTCCACTCGGATTACACAGACGCCAAGGCCGAACTCTCCTCCGGCACAATCGACCCCACCGCCCCCCGATGCCCGGCATATCAGCTTCCCGCGGGGCGCAGCACCTTTCCCCATCCCATCTCGCATTGCGAGGACGAGACTCAGACAAACTTTTATCTCTCCTGCTTTACCCAATTTTACACAACCCTCCCCTTGCCTGCGGCACGTTGCGTTGCGGGAAGGTCGATCCCCGATCGCGACGATGCATTCTAAAACAAAGGCAAGAGATAACCTTGTCGCAGGAAGAGTCAAGTCAATCTCTTCCGCGTGGCAACTGAACCGGGTATCCTGTGCTGCATCGTCAGACGAGGAAAAGAAAAAAAAAAGGTACACTGTGCATTGACGAGCCCCCGCTCGCCCTCCCCGTAGACGTTTTGCAACCCATCTTTTAGTATACAGTCCAGCGGATGGTTTCTTTTTGTCATCCGACCCTTTATTCCAAGGGACGGTCGTTTTTGCTTTGGACTCTGCGCGCAATGATGAGGAGGGAGGCAATTAATGCCGTCGTCCAAAGTCCCATAGCCGGAACCAACGCGAGACGCGCTCATCGAAAACAAAATAAATAAAAGAGAAAAAAAAACAACTGTGAGACCGCAAAATTTTCCTAGATGAGAAACAAAACAGTCGGTAAAAGCAATATGGTTCCCGAGTGTTGCTAACAGCGGCCCCAAGACCTCACTACTGTGTACCGTCTCAAAGCCACGCTGCACAGGCAGGTAGGTAGGTGCCTTGCTTTGCGTAGTGGAGCGGAGCTGCATTAGAAACAAAAGAGAAACAGAAACTCATGCGGAAGCCATGACGTGTTGCTGGACGAGATGGACATGTGAGACGCACTGGGTTGCAGATGGAAGCGGGGAAAGGTAAGAAGGGCATCGAGAGCAAGGTCCGGATGAGAGAAGGGATGATGGATCGACTTAAGAGACCTATAATACACCTTTGAAACCTCATCTCGCCGTGCAAACCCTGCATTGACAGCGGGTTTCTGAGAGACAAAATGTATGTTTCTTGTTCGCGCCGGGTGTCAGTCGTCGATCCGTTAGGCCAGGGGCGGACCCGGTGCTATGGGAGCCCGTCCGCGCTCGAGTCGCTGCATTCGAATGGTTGCACTCGAGTCGCTGCACACGTGTGACGCGGATCAAACGCGGCGACCCAAGGCTTCTCTGATAGAGAGGCCAGTAGTCATGTATGCCCAAGCAGACCGTCTGTCGTCCTCGAGTTGCGACTGGTCTGCATGCAGCTTTGGGCAGTGCGCTTGGGGTCACATTGTGGTCGACCACTTGTGCTGGATGTTCTTCTCCGCATGTGATGCAAACCGCGCACAGTGTGCCCACCATGTTTCGCTTGGTGGGGGAAGCGTGTAGCCCGAGTATTGCTGTTATCTCGATGGTGTGTCCAAGAGCTGTAATATAAGGCATCCCTCGCATCAGAGAATCTTACACGGCTAATTGTGGCTGCTCACCAGCCTCACCCACGAGGGCCCAAATTTGGGTCATTTTTCGCAAGACCTAGCAGGCGGGGCGATGGTGGTGGTGACCATTTTTAGAGATAGATGAGCCTAGACTGATCTGGGACTAGCCTCTAGGAGTGTCGTGTGGGTACTGTGGATGGTGCTGTGGATGGTGCAGTGGGTATGTGGCTGGAAGCTCAACGTTGAAGTGGCTTGAACTGGGTCCTGAGAGAAAGTTGTGGGGGAAAAGCAACGATTCTGCTCGTTCCCGCTGCAGCGCACCCGAAGCCATGACGCCATGGGACATGCCATCACTGGCTGACCCTGCGTGTCTTAGTCCACCGACATCCCAACCTCCAAAAAAGAAGCAAAGAGCGGTAACCCACAATTACAAAAAAAAAACAGGATCCCACAAGGATTGCAATGCTTGGCTCCATTATACTTCTCGCCAGCTGCAACTTGTATGGGTCTCTAGTCAGAAGAGGAGGAGACAACTTGGAGCATGATTTTGCTGGGACACATTTACTCAGATGACACCACCACCACTAGCGGTTGCATCTCGCTAATTCGCTGTGCAAGGTCGCTTCCCAAAACGTCGCTTCATTCATCATCAACAACGGCATTAATGCTGACAAGGTTCAAGATGAGCTGGCGCGTTTTGGACTAAGAGAGGCTGACCAAGCCCTCGGTCTTGCTGCCAAACTTGCGTACGGCCCCGGCCACGTGCGCCAATCTTGGGCTCGTCTTTCTGATGCAACGAACTAGGCCAATTGGCGTTGGGGACCGATCCAGTAATCTGGAGTTGCAGCCGCCGCCGACAGAAAGGTCGTCGTCACGGTCGCAGGATGATTGCTGTTGCGGGCGACTTTTCAGGTGCTGGTTGCCAATTGCGGACACAAGGTGCCTGATGGGTTGTCAGGAAACCTGGTCGAATTGATCAGTCAGGGACACGCGCAGATGCTGCACCACGTAGCTTCGCGGCCGGGCGATCACGGCCGCTGCTGTCCCGGCCCTCCGGCGCATAGATAGGGTACCATCAACAACCGAGAAAATTTGTCGAGTTGTTTGGGAAACCGGTATAACACGCGTCCACCTAAGCTTTTTGTGAGCTTATCGGGTTCGGGAACTCTGCTCGAAGCCTGGGGACAAGGAAGATCTACTCGGCGCTGCAGGGGAGCTCCGGGACGGACATGCTGTTATAATTATTCCGTGCCGGCATTGAAGTCCATCAGACGAACCTGCGACAACATGATGGTTGTCTCATCTTCCAGGACCCCGCGTGCTCATTGGTACCCCGGTGACATAGGTACGGCCAACCTGAGACGACGAATGACAAGGGGTCTCGGATGGACGTGTCAGGGTTTTGGACGGAGCAAGCCAAAGGGGGGCGCCAACAAAGAGGAACAGCCGTCCGCATCTCGCCAACTCCCCATGCAAGCCGTGTCGCAGGGGGCGGTTTTTTCTTTCTAGTAGACTGCGAAAGTGAAGGGGGATAAGGTTCGGTAGGGGGATGGGGTCACGGAGCGAACACACACACTGTATCTACCCGCGGGAGCCACTATGAGACGATGCCATTCCCGTCGGAAGCGACAGGGTGGTTCAATATGGAGTATTGAATGCCTGTTTATGTTGTATTTTCAACACTCAACGGGCAGGGGAGCAGAGGCAAGAAACGGACGCGTGCGAGATGGGGAACCACTCAAATGTCGGTCTGGCAGAGTGAGGCTGCTCAATTGAGGTTATTGAAAAAGTTGATGGATGGACTCCGTCTGGCATGCGCAGGGAGGCCAGCCGTTTGTGAGATGTGATTCGCGCCTCTGTGGCACCCATCTGCAGCTGGTACGATTGCGCTGGTGGCTTGCAACTGACCAACGACGTTACAGCGATCCAAGTGGAACCGCCCAGCCATGAGACTCAACGGACGACTTTTTACACACAATCGTCATTCAGTTGCTTGTCAACCCCTCTCCAGCACGCAAAGCGCTTGACTTGACGCCCTGGCCAAGCAGCCTTTCGTCCAATCCCTGTTGGCCGCAGTCCCGCATTGTTCGCGAGTTCCTGCAGCACTACCTCACTAGGTATGCACAAACGAGGGCAGAAAAAATTTCAGGTGTAGGAACGAAATCGGCGCGAGACATAGAACCAGCGCACCTAGCTTGCTCACCTTGTCCGTGTGTGTGTCAACTTGCGGTACCTCCAGACGGGATCGCCAGCTGAATTGCTGCAGTGCCCTGAGTGGGTTGCCTTAGTCTTGTCCGCTTTGGTGTGTTGGCGCGTGGTTGGCGCAGGTGAGTGGTTGTGCTGGTATTGGGGCATACGGAGAAGCCAAACCAAACCAGCTTGGCTTGGTTTGGCCTTGTTTCTTTTTTGCCTCTCCCCTTCCCCTTGGGGGTTTTGGCTTCTTCAGCCTCTTACTAGGAGGGGAGAAGCTTACCTTTTTTTTTTTTTTTCCTGCACCATGGATGGAGACGGGTTGTGCCTAAAGATGTGCTCGCACGACCCTTTCTCCCAAGCGGCAATTCGGGATTCCGGCCACGGCATGGTTTTGGCAAAACGCGAGTGAGACCCTTTTTCACCTCTTCAACCCGCTCTCGTACATAGTGCGCATATCAATGTATGCAGGATGGATAGCCGACGAGACATCTTGCAACCACACACAGAACAGAGACAGACACACACTTGAGACCTTTGGCAGCTGGCAGCTGGACTTTGGATGCCGGACGGCGGCTGGTTGAGGGAGAGATGCTGCAAGAGGATTGGGCAACGGTGCCTAGTGGGTGTGGGGATTGAGCTTTGTATGGTGGATGCAGTGGGCGTGCGATGTGATACGCGAAGCCAAGGTTGCAGAAGGCAACTCTGCATCATCCACCCAGGTGCCGTAGTCGACCCGGTTCAGCAACCCGACGGGCGACGGAGTGAGGTAGCGTGCCATACCGTCCAGCCCAAACCGTCCTCCGTGCCTCAGGGTGCCCACCACCGACGAGACGGCGAGGCTGCATCCACGGCGGTTGAGGCATTCTGTTGGAGGGCCTGCCTTCAGGCCCTCATCCAGCTGCTAACCGGATTGATGCGATGGATGTGTGGAAATGGCTTGATCAAGACCCGACTGACTGTCAGGCTTTGGCGAGGCGCCGAAGAACCCAAGTGCCCCCCCTGGCTGGGCCTGACCTGAGCCGGATCGAATCGTCCAGCATCGTGGGAGCAGAGGCCTGACATGCGGCCCATCCACCCATCACCAGGAACGGGCGGCAAGAGGATGGACGCCAGATGCCAGTCGAAAGTCCGCTCACCCGCCAACACCGCCGTTAGCACGACCAGCCTCCCAGTCTGGAGTAGATCTTAAAAAAATTCATTTATTTTCATTTATTTGCAATATATTTTGATTGCGTTCACTGTATCTGACGCAATGACAGGAGGGGACCCCTCGATAGAGTTGACGACGCACATCGTATTCCTCTTTCCTTTTCATTCTCTTTGCTCCGAGATTTGCCAAAACGGAGCCCCCCCATTCGCCCCGTTACCGTTCGGTCTCAGGGAAGTGAACCGCATGAGATCCTTTCAAGGGTTTTCATCCTGAGAAGCGAAGAAGGGGGGTCGCCCGACGGGGGGTTGCGAGGGGACCTGCGTTTTTTCGCGTGACGACTGCAGATCGACGCTGGGCTCCAACGAAGCGGTGTCCGGCTTGACTGACGGGCCCCGAACACCCCCGGCCTATCATGATGTGAGGTTCCGCATGGCTCTGATGCATTCCAGGGACTCAACGGAGGATGAGGTTTAGGTCCATATGGACAACTCACACTTGCACGGCGCGCCCAATCGCGGAGGGCGGTCCGAGGTGGGCGGCGAGGTTTGCAACGGCGATGGGACGGACGGAGCCAAAGATTTCCGTGCCGGACACAAGGTACCCGCCCGCACCTTAGAGTTCGGGAGGGAACGTCACTTTCTTGATGGAGTGGAGATATCGTGGATTTTTTTCTTCTTGCCTACTCTAGCACTAAGGTCCTAGCTGATCTTGACTATCTCTCTGTGGTGTTGTGTGAATTGTGGATTTCCTGCGAGTCGTGTTCTGTGGGCGAGGAGCCCTGGACCCTGACAGGTGGGCAAACCAACTTGGCAGGGCGGGCATCGCGATGGAGCAAAACGGATTGGCAGGGTAGGTGTGGACAGGGATGTGCATCTTCCAGACTGGGACAGTAGCACTCAACGCATGCCATAGAGGTAAAAAGGAAAAAAAAAAGGACTAGCGATCTAATAAAGATTATTGGATGGGAAAACTGAATACGGTAGTTGGTCTGGAATAACGCCGCTGCCGACAAGCGAGGGTAGGTTACAGGCTTGCTTAAACCTTTGGCAAGTGATGAAAGGGTTAATGATGAGCGGTCTTGTGTTTGAGATTGCGGTTCGGAATATTAGCCACGATGGGAATTTAGGGCATGATGAATATGGTTGTGATCACCTGGAAGCAGTGTGGATATCTCAGATGGGGGGGATCTGGCCATGGATGACGAGAGCGGCGTCGACAGCAGAGCGGGCAATGCAGCATTGAGAGGAGGCCGGGCAAGGCGCGCAAGACATAAATTCTATAATTACAGTGTGTGCTCACGAGACAGCTCACGGCGACGACAATGATTGACCTTGCCCGCTGAGGGCATCTGGACTTGCATGAGGCTGGGCACCTTGCGTGCACAATGGGCAGTGGTGGCTGTACCGCCGGGTTCGTCCACATAGCGGCTGCTCCAGCCAGTCAGAGGTGGTGGCTGCGGGCGACGAACTGTGCATCGTGACCAAGCAGCCAGTCAGATGAAGTGAGCGGGCAACTCGGGCAAAGCCTTTGTGGCTTCGGGACGCGGGGACGCGCAAGTACTTTGTCAAACAAGAGACGAGCACGAATACGTATCGGAGAGAGTGGTTGGTGGTCTTTTTTTTTTCTCTCTTATTTGCAACATCATTATCGGATACCTGAGCAAAAGGTATGCAATAGAGCGGCACGACAAACAGGTAAAGACAAAAATGGCAATATTGCAATCCTCCAGGCCGGGACGGGTGACATGTAGAAAGCGAGCACTATGAGGTCAGAGCCCGAGAGCTAGTTAGCCCAGGGCTAAATCTAACGCTGCACCGCTGGCTGAGACGCGGAGAGGCAGACGGCGTGGTTGAGGGCAAGGGCGGAGATCGGCTGGAGTGGCTCGGTCAAGATCGCTCAGACGGACGGACATCGAGATGAGAGCGAGCCCAGTAGAGCGGAGAGAGGACGAGCGCGCTGCATACAGCGCAGACGGCACAGCACAAGGACAGAGCACAGGCACCAGGCACAAGGCACAAACATTAGCAGCCAGCATATCCGTAGTGCGCAGAGCCGGCTCGTTGGTGCTCGTTGGTGCTCGCTGGTGCTCTCGACTCGACTCGCGTGCGAGATGCACAGCACGCCGGCTGGACTCTGCACTCCTTACATCAGTTGGAATGAGGAGGTGCTAGCCTGGTGAGCCGAAGGGGCCTTGTTTTTAGATGAAACCGCCTTTCCCAGGACATGTTCCCCCCCAAATCCAAGTCGGCGTGCAGTCTGCCTGGGGTGTGCCAAGGCTGGTCCGAGTGGCTTCCTTCAGGTCAGAGGCCATCGCCGGTACGTACCTCCAACTGCCCAGCTTGGTCCAGCGCCCCTCGACGACACGCAGACCCACCCATACCCACAGGCACACCCACCGGGCCCACCGACCCCAACAGGGACCCCCGTCAGCGCTGCTCGTACCCAGTGTCGGCTGCTCACTACTCGCACTGCCGCGTGCCCCTTCCCATCGTCAACCGTACCAGGAGGTGGCGGCAGGCGTGTGGACACCCAAACCCACATGCGGAGGGTCCTAGCAAGGGCCCTTGGACATGGCTCGACATGGGTCGTGACCATGACCAGAAGCCATTTCCATACATATGGCTCCGCTGCTGCTCCCCCCAGCCATGGCGATATCTCCTGTTCCTGCTCTTGTTAACTTGAACAACTAGACGTCTCGATCCCAAGCTAAGACTCTGGGCGAGTTTCTTTTCTTTCCTAGCTTCCCTTCCATTCAATCGTGAACGAGAACATATCTTTCTCCACCCCCCCACATCTTCCTTTCTTCTGTCGACATTCATTCGGGCATCATCACCAGCCTCTCCTTTGTCCTCCTTCTCGACACAACGACGAACGGAGAAGACATAACATTCTGATCAACCACTACATCACCTCGGGCGACCAATCTACCGTGTTTGTCTGTGTCTTCCAGACCGGACTAGGGAATCCATTCTCGTGCCAGACCCGCCATGTCTCTGTCTGTCACCGCCCAACAGCCTATCGCCGCGAGGCATCACGTTCCAGTCTCGTCGTCCACGCGGGGTCTACAGCACCTTCATATAGATTCCGTTCCCAGCTCCCCTTCTCTCTACTCTGACGACGGCCACGACGAGAACCCCCGACCAAGCCTCAACATGATTACCACCACCACCGAACAGGCTCCTGCCCTGCCCGAGAAGAGCGCTCGCCGAGCTTCGAGAATGATGCTCGACAACCTCATCACACAAAAGCTCACCACCGAGGACCAGCAACCTCCCCTCGCTACACAGGCCGCTCCCCACGCCGTCTACTTGTCTTCCGAGGAGGACGCCTCGTCCTCCGCCGACGACTTCTCCGACTTTGAGATCGAGTCAGTCAGCGAAGCATCAGTACAGCCTACTGGTCGACGAGGAAGCCAGAAGGACACTGCTCGCGTCGTCTCTGTCATCTACTCCGGAAAGCCTTGCATCGTCGACCTTCCCCGCCGATCCATGTCTCCCACATCGAGCGAAAGCTCCTCTCGACCTCCCAGCCGCCTCCGCAGAACCTCGACCCTACCCGTCGTCGACCGCCGAGTCTCCGTCGGCTCTTCTCCTTCAGATTGCTCCCTGACCTCGAGCTCCTCTGCCATCCACCCCCCTCGAACCAGCAGTATGCTTCCTCCCAGTCGATTGGAGAAGCAGAAGCCCCAGTTCTTGAGCATCGACCCCTTCGCCAGCAAGCGGGATCAACAGGAGGACCTGGCCCCCATTGCCGACAGCAAGACACCCAGGACTCCTTCCGGCATGTTCAAGCGCACCCTCAGCCTTGTCAAGAAGAGAAGCCGCCCTGGCCTGAACACACATTTCGGCTCTGCCTCTCGTGACAACCTTTCCGCCATGATCTCTCCCAATCACATGGAACAGGTGCGAGAGGAGTCTCAGGCTGCTGCCCCTCAGGTTGCTCCTCAGACTGCCGCTCCTCCCCTTAGCGCCCGCCCCGTCACATATCACGAAATTGTCATGTCCGCAAAGCGACGAGCATCAACGGCGCCTATGTCCCCTATCTCTCCTATGTCAGAACCTCCAGCCTCTCCCATGACTCCCAATGGATCAAGAAACCGCCTGCGATTCTCTTCTGCTCGTAGGCGGAGCATCAGGACATAAGCATGATCACGCAAGTGTTTTGATGTAATGACGTTTCACGACTGGGATCGGGACGCTGGACACCTGGCACTGGGTGTTGCAGGGCATTATATCACGCATAACTTTTCTTTCTTCTTCTCTTCTTCTGGCTGGTATCCTTTCTCGAATCGGTTTAATGGCGCAATTTTTTTCTTTGGAACACTTCACACGCACCAGGGCGGAACAAAATGAATGCGGCGTTTGGGGATGGAACACCACTTGTTCCTTTTGGGTTACGATTATTTTTATTTCCTTTTTTTTTCTGGCGTTCGAGGCGACACAGCATTATTTGCACACATATACATACAACCTTACAGCCGAGGACGGCTACTCTCGTTCATAAATTGTTAATGACGCCGACGCACACTTTAGCGCTTGGCCAAAGAAGGACATGGGATTTGGAAGTCACCACACTGGTAGATAGCTACTATGACCCGCACAATACCATCACAGACATGATCTGTTTGTCCTCCAAAAAAGAAAACCGTCCAATTCCCTGTGATTTCAATTGGTGAGACGAAGATATTTCCGTCGCGATGTGTGCATGTCAGTTAATGTGAAATGTTTGTGCTCAATTATGCTTCCGTCCTGTCGGGTCTCGTTGTGTATGTGCGCATCTGGTTCACGTCATGTGTAACCCCAGGGCCCGTGTCCACAAAAAGCAAGCCAAGACTGCCCGTCTCGAGTGCGTTTCCATTCACGAGTGCTGACTGACCGCGATCAAAGCGTTGAGCAGGACCGGGATCCCCCAGCAATTGAGCTAGTATTGCGGTGAGCTGTGGTTGCATTCATTGGCAATAGTTGATAAGTCACGGTTGCTAAGTTGGAAGAGGCGTTGAGCGACAAGTGCGACGATGTAACTGACGTGTAACACCGTTGCTGTCTATCTTTTCTTTTTTTTCTGCTCTGCTTCCCCTTGGTCCATGTGTAGGTTGCAGCGAGGCTTGCATGCAAAAGAAAAGAAAAAGAAACCAGCGACAGTGCACGAACATGTATGTCGCGGTGCCTCACCTGGTTGGCGCGGGGATTTTTTTTTTTGTTGGATGTTTGCGTTTCATTATTTACATTCTTTATTGTTTGATAAAATAAATGAGGCCGAATAAAAAAAAGAAAAAGAAAAAGACCAACCGACTCAAGGGGTAAGGGTTTCAGGATACAAACTTCCGAGTTTTACATTGAAAAAAAAAGTCACTGGCAACAGAACTGTGTATAGCGAATGCGAAAGGTTGCTGGAGGGTTGGTTGATACGGTGATTAGATTTTTGATGGGGGGTTGGCGGAATGGAGGGCATATGATGATGGACATGGGGGTGACGAGGGTTCCGTGTGGTGTAAGTTGGGCTTGACGTCAGTAGGTTTTTTTGAATAGGGTTGCTGTGCCGTAGCGGTGCCTGGCACCCACGAGAGCACTGCCGCGTGCAGGAAGAATACATAGATACAGTACATTACATGCACTCAGGTACGGCAATAACAAGGGCACATGGCCAGGGAGCTTGGCGAATGGGAGCATGCAGGAGGGTGGCGACTACTATCTTGAGAAAATGGGCCATGGGGGCCTGGATGGGATGTGTGTGTGGGTTACTGCTTTGGGCAGCGGTTCGCCTTCTTTGAGTTTCGTCCCATGTACCCCCCTCTGTCGCGCGTGGCAGAGAGGCACGACTTGGAGGGTTGAGGTTGCATCGGATGCGCGGGAGTGCGGCACGTGGCGAAGGAGGTTTACTTGGGGGGCCAGCCAGAAAGGCAAAAAAATAAAAAATAAACCCCGACGAGGGGACGAGGGAACAAGTTCTAGGGCGTGGAAAATATGATGTGACATGGTGAAGCACACAGGGAAACCAAAAAAAAAAAAAAAAAAAAAAGAGTTCATCGTCATTAGCAACAAGCATGGGTTTGCAGCAAGTAGTGTGTGTTGGATTCGGGATTCTGAACCCACGCAATGTCTTCACCGTGGACATGACAAAACGTAATCGCCACCCAACCTAGCCCAGGTTAATTACAATTGTCTGCAGGTCATTTCCATGGCTCTCGCACGATTGCGCTACTCGCACTCCGCCCGGCCACTGCTTTTGCTAGATCGACGTGCTGGCCTTGTTTTTCTAATGCTCACGGACGGGGGGCACTGTCCTATTATTGCGCGCGACCGGAGGCGAAATCTCCGGTTGACGCACTCACCAGCGGGCACAGACGTGAGCGAAGCGATGATCCGGCGAAAAAGAGCAATTCGTGGGGAAAAGGTGGAAATAGGTACCCATAGAATATCTGGCATTTCCGTTGAGATTTGAATCGCGCAACGTCATGGGAAACCACACCATCATCGTGTGTTTTTTCCCATTTCGTGGCGCTTCCCTCAGGGCACAAAATAATTAAGCGATGCCCTGTGGTGATGCCGTCTGAGGTTGCTGAATAAGCGTGGCGGCTTTGTGCTTTGCATGAACCAGTGGCTCGCCGGACACCACAAGCACAAGCGCCGGTGCTTGAGACGTATAACGCTCACCCACCTCACCATTGAAACCGAGACGGAGGAGGGCCACCAAATTAGCTGGATCCCATCACACACACTCGCTCTCTTTCTCCCACCGCCTCCCGGAGCGTCTGGAAACCTCCACTGCCCGAAGAACGCCTAGCGAACGCCTAGCCCATCACGCACGATCGACTGTCAGGGTCACTGAAGCGCCTGCTTGTACTGACTGTACTGTGCGGCCCTGGGCTCATGCCCAATTGAGCCAACTCTCTGGGGGAATTGCGGGTGGAGCCATTTTCCGCTCCTGGTCCATTTTCGTATGCTAGCATGGGTGGGGTGGTGGGAAACTCAACGGGAAGGCTTTCTTTTTAGGCCTGCTCCACGCTAATTACAGCTTTGTATCTTGATGGTAAACTGCACACTGTAGCCATCTGGGCCATCGCGCATCCCGTTATGTTGGCAAACTTCAGCCGCGCTTCTTCGAGAAGGAGTCGGCCCCTCGCACTTGGCGAAAAAGAGAACCAGGACTAGGCGGAGTTTGGTCTGGCCTCAGGGCAACTTCGATGATGCCGAAACTAACATCGCAGCTACTACGGTATGGAAAGAGCTTCCAGAGATGACAGAGAGACGGGGGCGAAAGGTCAATTCAGCTCAGCGCCCCCCATCTTCAGCCAGACCGTTTAATGTGCTTGATGGAGTTGTCGGGAAGGCACGTGTTGTGCGGTCGAGTCACGCGTCCGCCTATCTTGAATCATGACGGCATCGCGTCCTCCGTGTTTCGAGAGTTTGGGTGATCAGCATCGTGTTTCGAACCTTGTTCCTTCTCCCCGAAGCATGACCATCCTTGAGCTCACAACCAACCCGAGCCCCTCATCTCCTATCTTAATCTTGATACTGCAGCCATGTTCCCTTCCCATGTGGTGGAGCGGGGGCGAGGGGCGAGGGGGAATTGCAAGAGAGAGAGACGATGATACAGTGGAGACGCTTGAGATGACAAGTAGATGAAGGCTGCGAGGACGACCCTGGCCGTTGATCACCTCGAACAGATCGATATCCCGCCATCTTCCGCCCTTACTGGGGGAACTGGCTGCTCTGGTTGGATAATCGATGGTGGTGCTTGCACACCATTTTGCTTTCGCCATCCATCCGCAACCCCGCAGCATACGCAACACCATGCTTCGCCTTTAGTAACGTTTCGGTCTAGTCCTGATATCGTCTCTCGGCGACTATTCCTCCTCAACCACAATGGGATGTTCCTGGTTGCTTTTTTTCAGCTGCATCTTTTTGTAACGCGATCATCTCACTCCCGCTGAAGCCAAGACGATTATTCTCCGTCCCGAAACCCACAGCAAGTCACTATCCAATATTGCACAATATCAACCTGCAACTTCGGCAGCATGCCGCTTCCCTGAGCCTCGTATAATGATTGTCCCAGGCGGGAAGCTTCCCTTCCGCTCGAGCAATTCTAATTCTTCGCAATATCAAACCGCCCGGAAAGAAGCAATATGTCCACAACTTGCGTTGCAGGAATGCTTCCTTTTTTCCGTCCCGTTGAAATATCCCGGCCGCCAATCATCTCCACTGCAGTTTTGGCGAATCTGCTGCAGATGGTCCTATGACGTTTCGGCACCATCCTGCAGAGACGAGACTCGATAGGATTGGCGGGCGTCCTCGCTACTGGCTAGCGCGGCTTTGCTGCGGGCTAGTTGGTCTAACAAGGCCGTTCGTCATTTCAACTGGCGTGACGCCTCTTTTTCTTGGCTATGGGTGGACGATCCAGGGGTTCATTCTGTCAAAAGGGGGCGGGAAAACACGGGCTAATGGGCCAGCCTGGTTCCTGGCTTTTCCCTTGGTACGGGACAAGGCTCTGGGAGCTGAAATGGACAAAATTTAGGGTGGAAATTGACCCCATCGCCTATGTAGCCGTGAGGGTCCCGCGAGAGAAGCGAATTGCATCCCTGGTCGCATCATAGCTTATTTTGCCATGTCAGTATTGTACAGTGTCTCAATTCTGGATGGCCATTGGACCGATCCCCTAGGCCTGCTGTCTTAGGTATAACGGATAAGATGCAACGGCTGAGCTCTGGCATGCAAGTTGTGGTTCAGAGGCTGAGACACGACGACGACGATAACGACGCCTGTTGGCCCCGATTCTCGTATTGCAGCGACACCCATGGACGTTTGATGGGTACGAATGCACAGTATACGCGGATTACGAGTGACAAAGTCATATATCTCGAGCCGAGCATCTCCACGTAGAAGTAATCTATCTGAGGAGGCCCCAGGGCCAGCATCTCGGATCACCGACGATGAGCCTCCAGCGTTCCTCTTGGCTTCTAGGACGTTCCCTGACTCGCAGAACAGCAGCGGACAAAGACTGCTTTCGTCTGGGCACGGAGCAGATGAGCTTGAACTATCTTGCCGGCCACAAGAGAGGGTGAGGGTGCGCGCAACGACCTCCCCTACGTGAAACGAGCTACACCAAGAATAACCCTCTCAAATTCCCTTGACCACCGTCCGTCCATCACCACGGACCTTGCAGCGGCCGTCCGGGCCTTTGGGGGGGCCAGCAGCTGGTCCTCTCAGCGCGGGAGTATGCCCAAAAATATTCCTTCAACGCCGCCGTCGTGTTGGCGATAGAGTGCTCCGGCACACACAGACGCAGGCAAAGGAAGAACAGACCGGCGTACAGAACCGCAGTGCCCTGGGTGCGCCCTAACCTCACGATCCCCCAGGACTTAGACCGGCTACTGTGTGTACTTTGAGGTGGGAACCTGGGAGCTTTGGCGAGGCGGCTTGTTTGTTCTAGGGTCCTTGAGGCGTCCGTGGCGGCCGCAATCCTGGGCAAAGGAGGCAAAAGCGCCTTTCCCTTGCTCCCCCAAAGGGTTCAGGCCACGGAAGTGCGACGTTCTACAGGAGCCAAGCCGAATCGGGCGACTCGGGCGGAATGGCGATGCCTCCTGGATGGTGGGTGTGCGGAACGAGAGGAACCACCAACAGGACGGTTGTGACAGGTTGATGTGCGATTTGATTACAACGGCAAGCTTTCCGACGAGACTGGGGATTTCACACATTGATTGATCCTAGAGGATCGATAAAAAAGGTTATCACAATCAGCGAGAGCCAACTAAGCACAACCCTTTGACCAACAAATGGCTCCAAAGCGGCTGTGCTGTGCAAGTGACTGATTTGCGACTGGGATAGGACTCCCTCTGCGGTGCACACCACTAGCACGCTGGGATGGCACAACTCTGCATCTGGCCCGAGTTGCATTTTTTGTCCCCTTCTCTCCTCCGTCCTGGAGCTTACTGTGTGTACATGTTGCCCGAGGGCGAGCCAGCACCAGGCTCAAGCGCTCATTTTGTTTTTGTGTACTTCTCTGAAAAGGGTCCGACAGGTGAACAGAAAGGATGGGCGGGATACCTCAGTGCCCCAAGCACCTGCACCGTACTCAACGCCCCGACCAGCTCTTTTTGCCGCTACGGCATGTTGAGTGCCAGCGAGAGATGTCCTTGTGCTCGCTCCGCTCGGTTCGTCTCTCTCGTCTCAGGTGGTGTGTTGGGCGAGAGAGACTGAGAGCGTTAGCTGCAGCTGCAGCTACAGTGCGGTGCAGCAGTATGACCTCTGCTCTTGTGTAACCAGACAGTTGGGCCTTCTCTGGCTCGTGCTTGTTTCGTGCCATTTTTATCGCTGGGAAACAAATCCTGTGCGGCTGATGACTGACTTGGCTAGCTTGCCCGTCCTTGCCTGCATGCTGCAGCCCAAGGCAGCTTGTCATATCCACTCCCTTGGGGAGGGCAGCATCGCGACCAACACCAACACGTTGCGGAGCCAACCGACTGCGCAGTTGATGTGTGGCGAGAGATGCGAGAGAGAGAGAGAGTCACACGCAACGCAGCCAGGTTGTGGGCTTTGACCCCTCGAATATCCTCATAAACAGCAGTTCATTATGCTGTCGCTGCTTTTTTTTAATCTACATCTTGGTCATCCCCACATTTTTCTCAGCATAGATTCATGCTCTGCTCGACACGACTTTGCATTACGAAATTCCCACCAATGCGGGAAAAGAGTGCGAGGCCGCAACTCCATAGCCTAAACACTTTTCGATTCACCAGCTCAGCTTGCTCATCCCGTCATAAAATACAGGGCCCCACGCCGATTCCATAGGATTTCTGGTATGGTATGGTTACCTGCGACGTATTCCTTCGTCGGGTGCTGCATGTTACGTACGCCGGCTTTTTTGATACGTGTATGGGCGTCCATGTGTCTGCCCATCTTCCCCTCACGGCGGGGGAGAAACATACTGGGCATCGTTTGTAATTGAGCGATGGGAAGTCTGTGTTGGAGTAAACTGCAGATGCGATACGGCATGTGAGCGACATCGGCAACTCGGAATATGATGGAAGCGCAGAGTCTCACCGTGTCTGCTTTGACTGCCGTCAAACATCCGGATATTGGGGCATCAAGCTAGAATAGTCCAGCTAGAGGTGTACCGGTTGGTTCGGCTGCTGTCATGTCAAACGTCACGTCAAAAGGCCGAAACGAGCCAATGCTGCGGCGTTGAGCACAACCTCACAACCTCGGATCACACCTCAGACATTACCCCTCACGATGACCTCGTATCTGGGCACGGGAGCATCAACGTGTAACAAGATCGACATGTGCCATATAGCCGGAGCTGTTGTTCCCGCATTGTAAGCGGTTGTTTGTTTCTCTAGAAACGACATCAACTCTTCCCATTGTTTATATCTGCAGTTCTTATTCTCGTAGCTAGCTGGATCAGGTTGACAGAATTACCCAACAAACCCCTCCGAATCCTCGCCAAATCCTTCCATGCCATAGTCAGCCAAGTCAACACCATCACGTCATTTGAACTCCTGCACCTTTAGAGAAACTACGAAATGCATCCAAGCTGGCTGTAGTTAGATCCATCATCTCCGCCAAGTACGTGCTTCGAATCACTTGCAAATACCAATGGACATCGGATAAACATATTGCGCTTCAAAGGCTAATTAGATAGATAGCTCCCTATCTCAAGACTACAACAAAAGCAAATGCCTAGTACAACAATGCGAATGAGCAGGCAACACCGGCAAATATGCAAGCTTGTTCCCCGGGGTGTCAAAATCCATTCCCATCTCTTTTCTCCCTTCTCCTTCCGACTTTATAATGAAATAGTAAAATGACGGATGATTTTTTGTTATCGAGCCAGCTAGCTCGACTCAAGCGTGTGCGTTATAGTTGACCCAGAACATTACTGGGCGTTGGTTCCGTTCAGTGGTATGTTGTCTGATGGGCTCTGGGGAACAGGCTGCTTGGTTCGAAGTGTCAAGGGGAAGGGGTATTCCTCTGGGTCTTCTTCCTCACTGTTTTCTTGTTAGCGCTTCCAATTCAACGGAAATGTAGAAGGTATGCTTACGGGAGCTTCCAGGCAACATAATCTTCGGTACTGAGGCCTTCGCGGCCTTCTTGAAGACTAGCAAAGTCTCCCGGTGTCATCATGCCGGTTCGGTCTCTTGGTGATCCAGGAACAGAGAAAGGTCGAGAGATCTTCTGCTCAACGCCGGGAATGAAGTCTTCTTCCTCCTCGCCTGTGAAAGATGCCGAGTAGGCACGGCGGAGCGCCAGTTGACGTGCCTTGACATACTCCATACCCATTCGCTTCCAATCCAGCAGATCACTCAGACGTTCTGTACGGTTTCGCTGGTTGATGCGTTGTCGTCGACTCTTTTGGGTAAAGTCAAACATGTAATTGGTCAGCTGGTTGACAGAGTCGTCAACTCCCTTGGTGCGACGATCCACAATATAGATTCCGTAGTCGCTGGAGTTCTCGATGAGCTCCTCCATGTAACAACCAAAACCAGAAAGGTTTGTTGTGATGCTGGGAACGCCCATCACGGTACACTCAGCAGGAGTGTATCCCCAAGGTTCATAGTATGAAGCAAAAACGCCCAAGTGACAACCGCGGACGAAATCGTCGTAGTCGAGGGGCAGGACGGGGTTGGCAGAGTTGAGGAACTCGGGGTGGAAAACGACCTTGACACGGTCGGTGTGGTCGTTGAAAAGCTGCACACGTCTGATCTGGTTCAAGACAGGATCCTCGTGGTCATTGACCATGTTGTGGGTGACAATTGGGGGAAGGCCGTGGCGCTTCATGGCAAACAGACGCCGGCGGAGCAGGACTCTGTCTGCGGCAGAAATGAGCTCCTTCTCATCAGGCATGGGGTCACCCTCGTGCCACTTGAGTGATCGCTCAAAGATTCGTCGACCAATGCTCTGCTCAATTACGTGGGTGGTATCTCTCAGGGACTTGACAACTGCCTGTCCCCTGAGGGCCTCGACAGTGAGAGAAGTGGTTTGGGCGGGCATAATAATGAACGCAACAACCGTCAGTTTGCTTCCAGCAGATTTGAGTCGGTGGTTCAGGCGTGCTAGCGATTCAATAAACATGTCAACACCCTTGTTTCGGAACTCGTATCGACCGGCGGTAAAGATGTAGAGTGTGTTATCGGGTTCAAAGTCATAGTGTCCGTAGAAGTGACCTCGTACAAAGTCATGAATCTTCTCCTTAGCTTGCTGGTGGAGGTTTTGGAATTCGTGCACGGCGGAGAATTTGGTAACGTTCAGGCCGTTAGGCAACACACCATCGGGCTTTCGTTTTAGCAAGTGCTCAGATTCAAAGGCGGTGATGTGGGAGACGGTGGTGAACACGTCGCATGCGTGGGCGGCTGCTCGCTCGATGCAGTATCGGTGGTAAATTCCTCGCTTTCCGGCCTCGGCATCAACATCGAACCATTGAAGGTTGTTATAGAAATCTACGGAACCGGCGCAGAGGTATCGACCAAGAATAGTCGCGTGGGTGGTGAAAATGGTTGTGATGTCGATGCGGCGCTTCTTGCAGAGAGGCAGAGCAACACCCGCCAACCACTCGTGGAAGTGGGCAATGACGGCCTTCTTCTTCTCGTGAACAACAAACTGGGATTTGGTTAGTCGCGAGGGCAGGGCAAGTGTTTGCGAGTATTATTATTTTTTACCTCTCCAAGGAACCATGCAACCAGGTAACCGAACACGATGGCCTCGTTTGTCTCGTCATCACCGGGTGGCGAAGGGATGCTGGCCATGTTCCAAAGGTCCGACTTCCACTCGTCCATGTGTCCATAAGCCGTTTTGGTGTCGATGAGGAGGACGCGAGGAGCGCCTTCGATGAGCCATCGACCATAGAGCATGCCAATTCCGCGTTCCTTCATGGACTTCATGGTAGCGGCAATCTCTGGGTTTGTAGGCTCCATCTCCTCGACCTCAACAGCGGCCTGCGGGGGGTTAGTGCGCGTGAGTGAGAAAGGATGGAATAAAACGCACCGACTGGTGGTTGAGAGGACCGATGAGGGTGTAGCGGTCTCCATATTCGGCTGTCGTGACGGGAGCCTTGGATTTGATTACCGAGTAGATGCCACCGACTGAAAATCGCGAAAACAAGTTAGTAATGACGTAAATGAGAGCGCGAAAGCGCTGGAACGGGGTTGTGCGCGATCTCACCTCGATGAGCGACTTCAGTAGCAATCTCAAAGAGCAAATGGTTCTTGATGTCGCGGGCCGGGGGCTGCTCGCCTTCGGAACCCATGGCGAATTTGAGGGGCTGGGAACGTTGGGTGTTGAGGGGGTCAGGTGGTGATAAGCTGATGAAGCTGCAGCTGACAGAATGCGGTGACGGGGAGCCTGGGCGAACTCGCACCGGAGGAGCACGGAAATAGGGCTCTGCGGGAGGAGAATAAGAATACTGGTGATGGTGAAGCTGCAGAGTTGTCGAGGAAACCCAATTGAAGAGATTTCGGGTGGCTTAAGGACGAAACCGGAGCTTGTCCGGGATGAGAATCGAGGGAAGGTGGTGGTGAGGTTGCGTCAGAGCGCCGCTGAATGCGACCGGATCAGCAAGCGAGGGGCGAACAGGGTTTGTTGAGTGCAGCAGGTTGGCCGCCACGCTAAGCGTTGGAGGGGCGCACAAGCTCGCAGTAACCGCAGTTGAAGTCTGGTCTGTGGATAGCTTCGCCCTAAGCTGGAGGAGGAAAATGAGCAAGGCGGTAGAGGAGGAGCAAGCTTCAGAGGACTTAGAAACAACGGAAGCGTGGGGGGGGAGCGGGAGGGAAGATGGGGGAATGCTGCGGCGTGTGGGAGGGAATGAGGTTCCGACGAGAGGGTAGCCAACAAGCGGCAATTAACCTCCTCAGACGTAGTCGGAGAGAAAGGAGAAGAGGTGAGGGGGCAGGTGAGCTTCGACCTGGCGTGGACTGATGATTTTCTGGGTGGTGATGCCGCGCATCATGTACTTTTTCCCCCTCCAAGTTGGCTAGGCCTGCACAACAACCATGTCATTGCCGTGCTGGGTTTAGGCCTGATGCGCAGTGGACTGTGGTACGCTAGCTGCGTCGCTCCAGAACACGCAGTGGGGGCCCCCGGGGGGGCTTGGGGCTTTGGGCCTTGGGGTTTGGGGAGTTCAGGGCAGCCCAGTGGAGAGCCATCACCAAGCAACGGCCTCTCGGGCCTCGCGGGCCCCACACTTGCCACAACGCTCGCCGAGTTGCCCCAAGTTTGTGCCCCGCCCAAGCTCCCCTCCCAAAGCCCAGCTCTGGTGGGGAAGTCGGACCTTGTGATGCTCTGAAAAAGTCAACTGCGAGACTGACTTCACCTCTTCCGCCAAATACCTCCGCTCGCGAGCCGTTGGCGGCCAATTCGACAAGGTCAGGCCTTTGCGCCCGCCACCGACTATCGCGCAAGCCCTTCCCCTGCCGTCGACGTGAATTTGACGTTTCCGATGCCCACGTTCCCTCGGACCCGGAGGCGCCACCATCGGGCCCAGGCCTTGCCACAAGTCAAGTGTTTCAGTCAAACCTCTCCCTCAGTCGAGAGCTCCTGCTTAGCTGCCAAGCTCTTCCTCTCTCGCGCCGTAGCTGAGTTTGCGGGGCCCAACGTCAAAGTCCCCAACACCGACATAGATCCTATCCGTCCGTGGTAGCCCCATGGCAGCCCCATGGCCAATTATCCTGAATCGTCCGAGTACAGCATGTTGAATGCATCCCCCGGTCCAGAAGCCTTCTGTGGCAAGACCGCCTCTCGTATTAGCCGAGGATTACTGGTCTTGGGAAATGAGTTCTGGCCAGCCTCTGCGACGCGATGCCATGTCTGGTTGCTGTCTGGTTACATGCGTCTGCAGCACGACCGGGATGACGACACGGAATGCGGGGAATACCAATCACACT
Organism: Calonectria honghensis; assembly: GCA_013403855.1. Lineage (NCBI taxonomy): Eukaryota > Fungi > Ascomycota > Sordariomycetes > Hypocreales > Nectriaceae > Calonectria > Calonectria honghensis. The sequence goes on from VTGB01000055.1 coordinate 122,579, forward strand.
ACTGTCATCTCCTTCGCGTCGCCTCCGCCCCCGTCTCCACCTGTGCCTCCTCCTCCTCCTCTGCTCCTCCTCCACCTCCATGGTCGGCTTTGCCTAGCTTTTCTGTGTTTCACTCGAAACGGTGAGGATGCGTGAGAAGCAGCTTGTGGAGGGAGAGCAAGCAAGAAAACTCGGCCCGGCCCATGGAGCGCACGGCCAGGACTCGAGAGCTCGAAACAAGGCCGCCGAGTCGCACGGTTTCTTGGGCATGCCATGTCCGCCGTAGCACCCTCATGCCACATGCACCTCACCCACCCCTGCTCATATGTGCAGCTCAAGCGCCATCGCTTCTTCCATACATGTGCAGATGCAGGTTGCGCCGCTGCGCTGCCTGTGTAACATTGTAATATGAAACAGTCATCTCCCCATTCCAACACAATGCCATTGCCAGCTCCGAAATCCATTCTCCTGGGCTGTTGTCTGCCCGTGCGCGCTCCGCATTCGCTCCCTCCCTGTCTCACCTTCTTGGTGCCTGTTTCTGAATGCCTTCAAGCTGTCATCTAATTTGTTTGAATCGTCTCTAAGCAGAAAGGTGCATGAGCATGTTGGTCCTGGCCGCTTTCTTCAGCTCCGCGACATTTTTGCCGGGTGGCAACTTGCGCGGAAGAATATCTTGGCAATGAGTGGCTACCTGCTGCACCATTGACCAAAAACGGCATCATCCGGTAACCTTCTTGCAAAAGATACTGGAAAGATCTTCGGAGATCCCCCACAGCATCTTGTCTTGGGTAGCATATTCCATCAGATCCAGAAAAGAAGATCTCCAGTCGCTGGCATTGCCAAGGCACGGACTGCTGATCTTAGCTCGCCTCCCCAAGATTTAGACGAACTATCCCCAGCCATTGACAGCGGGTAGGATCAATTCCGAGAACGTCTGTGAGCACGAGAATGGCAATTGTCTCGGGAATTCTCGTTGATGCCGTCGTCGCTGCTCCGTCGAGATCATACCGAGGCGGGGCAGGCGAGTACCGGATCTTGCATACATATTTCTGCAATCAGAACAAACCAATAACATTGATAAAATGGATTAAATTCCTGTTGGCTACTGTGCCATGTCATGTCTTAGCCCCTTCTTGCCCAACCAATACCATCACGTTTCAAACAATGGTTCAACGCTGATCTAATTGGGTCAAGTTGGACCGCAATTGTCAACGAATTTCTCAACCCGGAGGTAGATTGTTCATCGTTCAGCAACAATCGCTTTTGAAATGGTCATGTTTCGGATGTCAAAGATTCCGCATGGGCTACTCTGCCAATACCCCCGTTACTCGAGGCCGATTGATGATATCATACAAAGAGACTTAGTGGCTAGAGACTTCGTCATGCTTACGAAATACTTACGTCTTGGCTGCTTCTGTAGATTCCGAACCGTCGGTTACCTATTAGCTTCCAGCCACGTGCAACATTTTACGGACCTCTTTGGGATTAACCTAGATACACAGGAACCGCCACCCAACCCAAATCATAGTGTCAACTCACCCCTTACCCTTGCCACATTTCACGGCAAGCCTCGCCAGTTGAGTGGGTCTTGAATCAAATTGATCGACAATTCTATTGATATGCAAAAATGAAGTCTGAAAGTTTTGAGAGCGATCCACGGTTATGGTACATAGGGTAGGCTGCAAAAAAACCATACGAAACATGACACCAAAAATGGTCTTCAACCACGGGCATTGTCCAAGCTTCAAAAATAAATCACCACTACCCTGCAGTGCGTTGAAGGTTAATGACGATATCAGTTCACTGTTTCACCCCTATCGTTATTTATTGGAAATATTCTGATAGCTTGAATTTAACATTCCCAAACCCCATGTACAGCCTTGCCCTAGTGCGTGGTACGATTGGTCAGCTACTGAGCGCGAACCACCCCGCGGTGGGGCCTAAGTTGGCGAGGCTGCCAATTTTTCCAAAAAAATTTGGATTCCCACCGTCTTTGCGACTGGCCTCGTTTATACCTGCATTCACTACCATCAAGATACCCGGAGCAGCCCAAGCTCCACACGGATAGAAAACCTTCTATTCGTTCAATCTAGTTTCTTTCCAGAGCTGAATTTCTCTTGAGAGAGACTACTCAAAATGGGCGACGTTGCACAGGTAAAGGTCGTCTTCACCACGACGGAGCAGGACCTCGTCCTCCCTGATGAGAAGCGACAACTTCTTGTGCCTGCCGGTGCGTTTATTGCAGCCCTGTTTCATCAATGGAACAATGTTTGAACTATACATCTAACAGGTTGCAGACATCAAGCGCTATGGCCTCTCGCGCATCCTCAACTCCGAGTCTATGCTCGACACTTCCTCCCCCGTTCCCCTCGACTTCCTCGCCAACGGCACCTTTCTGAGCACCTCCATCGAAGAATACCTCGCCACCAATGGTCTTTCGTCGGAATCAACCCTAACCCTGCAGTATGTCCGCAGCTTGATCCCTCCTGTCTACGAGGCAAGCTTCGAGCACGACGACTGGGTCGGCGGCGTTGACGTCCTGTCCGCTACCTCCGCAGCCGGTCTTCTGGCTGGTGATGCTCAGGTGCAGGACAGAGTCGCTAGCGCATCCTACGATGGCCTCGTCAGGATCTGGAACCCATCCGGTGATGCGATTGCCATTTCCAAGGCCGGCGGCCACACCCAGAGGGTCAATGCCGTAAAGTGGATTTCCCAGAAGCAGCTCGCGTCGGCAGGCTTAGACCGAAAGGTCATTGTCTGGGACTACAGCGAGTCTGATGATGGCTTTTCCGGCTCTCTCAAGGCCAACATGGAGCTTTGGGGCCACGAAAAGGACATTAACAGCATCGATGTCAACGGAGCCACTAAGCGTATCCTCACAGCCTCGTCCGACGGCCGTGTCGGTCTGTGGTCGTCGTCAAAACGCACTGCTCCCCAAGCCGACCCTGAGAGCCTGCCTTCCGCGCACAGCACCAAGCGAGCGAAGCTGGCGAGCGCTGCCAACACTGCCCAGCGAGGTCCTCTCGCCATGATCTCGGCTCACGATGACCCCGTCACAGCCGCCATCTTCCACCCCAACGATGCTACCGTCGCGTACTCGGCATCGAAAGATCACACGTTGAGAACTCTGGATCTGACCACACAGCGCGAGGTCAGCAGGCTGACAACCATGCACCCTCTTCTTTGCGCCACTGCTCTGCCCAACTCTTCGCTGGTTGCCGCGGGTTCGTCTGCCAGGCACATCACCCTGCTGGACCCTCGCGAATCTGCTTCTACGACTTCCGCCATGACCCTCCGCGGCCACATCAACATGGTCGTGTCCCTCTCCCCCTCGCCCGATAATGAATACTCTCTCGTTTCTGGTTCGCACGACAGCACATGCCGTGTATGGGACCTGCGCAGCGTGCGCGTGGGAACCTCGGAGGAAGGCGGTGGCAGCGTCAGCGAGCCCGTCTACACAATTGGAAGGGAGTGGCTCAAGGGCAAGAAGCTGCCGCCATCCGGTGACGGCGCCAAGGTGCTGACCGTCGTTTGGGACAAGACATGGGGCATTGTCAGCGGTGGCGAGGATAAAAAGGTTCAAATCAACCGAGGACGGGGTCTGTTGGCGTAATAGTTTGTTGGACATAGAAAAAATGCAAAAGGAGAATTTGGTTATGAGAAACGAGGAATCAAGGGTATATACTTGTTTATCTAAAAAACAAAAACAGTTGCATTTGGCTCATTACATGCTTTATTTGACAAGATGCCATTTCCAACGTGCTACTCCTTCGACCTGGCCGTGTTTTGTAGCTGAGTAAACTCCTCCATCAAACCCTTGTGAGGAAGAACCCTGTTTGGCGCGAGGAAGGATAGAATTTCGTTCCTCGCCCTTTGCTTTGGGTATGGCAAGTCCTCGCGGCAAATGGCATCGATAATATACGACACTACCGTGCTCATTCTCAGAGGCACAACCTTGGTGATGGACTCTGGCGAAAGGTCCTCGTTGTCATGCCACAAGAAATATATTCTAATGGCATTGGACGTCGCAGCTATCTGGCGTTTTTTAAGGATATATTCCTTGAATTTCAGGTCTGCATCAGCGATGCGAGGGTCAGGTCCTTTGGTTTTGTCCTCGGGCTTTGAAGGCTCAGGAGCAATGGCTTCCACTTCCGATGTGAAGGTATCTGACTCGGTGATGTCTTCGCTTGCATCTTTGGACACGTCTACTTCGGCATCTGTGTCAACTTCTTCTACCGGCGCCACTCTGATAGGCAGGTTCTTTTCGGAAAAATCCGGTCTTGGGGGGCGCGGGTTAAGCTGTTCGCGCTCATATTCGAGAGCAAAATAGAGTTGAACACCCGCATATGCATCGGAGGCAGCATCTATGAGTTATTAGCCAATGACGAAGGCTCTCATCCTGTTCCTTTCCTTACATTTTATTTGTGACCATGAAAGAGATCTCATCCAATTACTGGTGCGGACAGAGTCTCCCTTGTATAAAGGAAGTCGGAGAACGTCCTGTACCTGCTTGGCCATTGCTACGCAAACCTTGTTGATGCGATTGGTTTCCCCGGTTTTGTAGTACTTGACGAGCTTGTAGAGGTGGCTAAGTTCAAATACGCCCTTTGCTTCGATGCCCAAGTGGTTTTTCAGTCGCGTGAAGTCCCCTTTGATATTCACGCCGACCTTGCTGATGGCCTCGCTCTCCATTATCTGACGGAATATCGGTCCCACGAAGTCATCCTTCGGAAAGACAGCCACGTGGAAGAGGCCGATACGACTGGGGCTTGCGATTTGGATAAGGGAAACGCATTCGCGTGCTGATTTCCTAGCCGGTGGCGCAGTCATCCATTCAAGGTCAAACCCGATGACCTTTTCGTTGAGGAAATGCCTGTTGCAGATATTCTCCATGTCTCCCTTGTTCTGGCAATAGTGTACTTTTACATTTTGTACCGTGCCATCTTCTTGGGTGTGCCTGTACATTGTGTGTGACCAATAAGACCCGGGAGATTCGGGCTTGCTCTTTAAAGCAGCCTGAAAAAGTTCGTTGGAGATGGCATAGTCAAGGGAAGTTACTGGAGGAAGAATCTCCTTGACAGCTTCTTTCACTGGCTCTTTCTCAACCACAGGTGCAATATCACTGTTATCAGCAATCTTAGTCTGAGGCTTTGGGGAATCTTCAACTGGCGGATAAGGAGCCAGCAATGATTCATTCTGATCAAGCCATTCAACAATATCACGCTCAAACTGTTCATCATCGCTAAAATATTCCATGTCATGGTCCTCAAACAGTGAATCATCAACAGCTTCGGGTTCTGGAGTGTGAATGAATCTGGTCATGTCCAAGGAGGGGTACAGGGGTTGGGCCTTGGGCCTAGGCGAAAAGCGGATGCCAGAACCAGGACTCCATAGCTGGTTCCGAGACGGCGATGACATGGTGAGCTTGAGTCTCTTACTATTCGCTATGTTAGAAACTGATTCATTAGAATACACGAGTAGTCCAACCTTGTAAGAGGTACAAATTGGCTACCTCTCTTGGGTCTTACTGCACCGCTGACGATAGCTGCCCGTGTAGTGTTGCAGGTCATGGAATGATTTGAGAGACAAGCTGCCGCCAGCACGCTATTTCCATGGCGGCGAATAACCATAACCTAGGTTTTGTGGGTGCTTTTGTTTCGAGGCCTAGGCAGCCACGACGAGGATTCAATTGTTGGCAACGCCGCGCTCCACGTTGAATGGCGTTGAGTGGTGGAGGATGTGACGCCGCACTGCTTAGTCACTCGCGCGGGCTCACGTGGGGACGTGCTATGCCCACACCTCTGACCCTTGCATCTCCATCCCACTTTGTGGCAGTTTGGGCGGCTACTTGATATTCGACCACAACGAAAAGCAGCCGCAGCGCAGGCCTTGAGGAATTTATTACAGAATAAGCACATATTTTCTAACCCTTGTTGAATATTCTATCGCCATTAGGCCACCTCCAGCCGATAGCATCCATCTACGCAAACTCATCCACCATGGCCTCTCAGTTGCTACCCCTCGGTGAGTTCTAGCTGGGACTGAGAGCACAGTCCTATATTCCTGCTAACAGGCCGCCAGAGCTCATCGACAAGTGTGTTGGATCCAAGATCTGGGTCATTATGAAGGGAGACAAGGGTAGGACGAACCACCAGTCTAATAGGTGTGGTCGGTGCTAATGGTCAAAAGAATTCAGCGGAACTCTCCTCGGTTTTGATGATTACGTCAGTAAGTAGCATTTTTCTCCCGACATTGTTTTCCCTTGCTAACTCGCAATGCAGACATGGTCCTTGAGGATGTGACTGAATTGTATGGACTCGCTGCCTCCCATCTGTTTTTGCCTCGAGCTAATTTGTCAGTGACTACTCTGGTAACCACACGAAGCTCCCCAAGATCCTATTAAACGGAAACAATATTTGCATGGTAAGTTTACTGTTCCCTCTGATATTCGAATACCTTGGCGCTAACTAAGCCCTAGTTGATCCCTGGAGGTGAAGGGCCAACTGCATAAGTCAGGACTAGTGAACTCAGACCAAGTCTCAAAATAATTCATGTTGGCAAATAGCCAGAAAGTTTGAAAAATAGAGTCACAATACCAAGATGGGGTAACTACGTGTAGCCCTTACTGCACATATCCCTCATGAATGAAAACTGAATGAAGAGCGGGAGAAATGAGCCATTCATTCTTAAATTCATTCTTTTCCGCACTTTGGCTAAAAAGCAGTAATTAGAATTCCTCAACGCCTGCCGCCCATGGAGTTCCAATCCCCCTAGTGACCATTCTGCAAATTTCCCTGCTCTCCGGTGTTTGTGATACGTCTCAGCTCCCACTCTCGCGTGAACTCTTGATGCAACATCTCAAGCTGGTTGATGAGTTTCTCACAGACTGATGTGAATACGTCACGAGGAGTGATAGTGCCATCAGTCTGGACACGGATGAAGAGATCGGGCACGTTGGGATGGGCGACTGGAATATCGAGTGAGTAGGTCGCGCTAGAACAAGGCAAATGTGGCACATACTCTTGTAACCGGCCATGTACACATTTGGGTGAGCCTTCAGGTGCTCTGAAAGGAGATTTCCAAGTGTGTGGTCCTCCTTCTTGAGAACAAAGTCGGAGGTGTTGGACATGCCTGTTGAATACGGTTAAAGCTGGACGGCGAGGTCATACGAAAAGACTTACCAGAGTAGACTTTCTCCTCAATCTTCTTGTCGCCTTCGCCAAGAAGGAAGAGCTCAAAACTGTGTCATATTAGCAAGGACCAGAACTAGACCGCCGCAAGAAACGTAACGGGTCATCTTGAAGGTTGAAGTGTCTGGGATTTCCGCCTGCCATGATGGAATAGAGTTCCAGTATGAAGGATGAGGTAGGAGGACATGAAGTGGCTATTTGAAAGGGAAATTTGTAGAAAGAGAATGTGCGATGCCAGTTGGTTGCCACTCGGCACTACATGGCAATCAGCCGACGCAAATAAATATGAACATAGTGACCATTCACAACTATAGGGGGCGTTTGGTTCCTCTGCCAGACACTGCAGATGTTTGTCATGCAAGAGCCATACATAAGTGCCAAATATGGGCAAATGTGTGCCTTGAACAAAGCTAAACGGGATTCTGCGATACAAGACGGTAGGGCACCGTGATTGCCAATACAGAGGTTGCTTGGCGTTGACAAACTCGAGAAGGCTGGGGAAGGTGAGGCAGACGCGACTGAAGTCCATCCGACGAGCGTCATCGAACGTGCGGGAAGGTAGTAGAAGCAAATAGATAGGGGTTGAGCGAGAAATAACAACAGCAAACTATCAAACTTACCGATCGGGCGCGTTCATCTTGTCGGTCGTACGCTCCTATGCTATATCAAAGTCGGTATTGAGTGGTGAGATGACAGCGGAACAAGAGAATCTTTGGTCGCTGAGCAGCACGGGTAAACGCAACAGAGTCGCGTATAATCCAAAAAAAAAGATAAGCTATTCGGTATCCAAGAAGCGTGGCCGTGATGAAGCCAAGCAGTCGGTTATTGACAGGTTTTGTACAAAGAATAGTCAGTGATTACAGAACGTGCCGACAGGGTCGTGAGTCGTCCATGTGCACGGGCGGCCAAAGTTCAGCACGGCAAAGGCTAATGGTCGGCTAAATCCGGTAGCACCTGTCTTGCCACCAATCTTGCACCAACTCTTAACTAGTACCACGACGGCTTCCTGGTACTTCTTCATTGTAAATGAATTAAAGATTAAAAAAAAAACCATTTCATCACCCGAGGGATGAAGGTTATAGCAAATGCCACGACTTCCACCATCACTGTTTCGATATGCCAAACGACAATCCCCTCACATCTCAACCCTACTTCCTGCCTGTCGTAGTGTTGAATCCGCACGCAACGAACTGCGATGGATAAAGGACCATGTAAACGGGACCTCCGCCCGCAAAAGTCCAAGGCGGCTGGCACAATTGTGCCAACAAAGGGGAAGAGGTGTCCCGTTGCAATACATCCTCGGCTCACAGCCATTTGGGTCGCTTGATATCAAGTGTAGACCAGGAGTTCTTATCCCTCGGCCAGAAACAGAGGCATATACTTGTCATTTGATAGATCTAATCAAATTTGGAGCGCTTCTCGGTTCTCGCAAAGACATGCATGAGAATGGGCTCAATTTAATCGACTTTTGCACAGGAACTGGATGCATCCCGCTCCTTCTATTTTCCTCTTTACAGAAACTTGTCAAGAAATTGACGGTTTATGGGGTCGATATTTCACCTCGGGCGATTGAGCTTGCTAGAGAGAACATTATGCACAACATCGACCTCGGAAACCTCCAAGCGTCGACTGAGGATAGCCACCTTACAATCACACAAGCGGATGTGTTTGCGGAAAACGACATTCAAGTGTTTAATAGTGGTCGCTGGGATGTTCTCGTCTCAAATCCTCCTTACATTTCCCAAGACGTGTGGAATAATGGCCGTGGCCAACTTGGATACTCTGTCCGGAAGTATGAGCCACAATTAGCCCTGATTCCAGAGGCACATCTCCCTCACCCTCCTTGGTGCAGCCCTGAAGATGTATTTTATTCTCGCCTTTTGGATGTTGCAGAACTCCTCGGCCCAAAAGTTATTCTGCTTGAAATCGGAGACGAGCGCCAAGCGCGCCGTGTCCTGCAGCTCTACTTCCGCCACAAGATTGCCGCAACCTCCAAAGCGGAACTCTGGAGAGACTATCCGGATATAGAGGCTACAGAAAATGAAACGACTCATGTCGAAATAACAACCCAAACCAATCCAAGAGAGCTCGTCTCGGTGAAGGGCACTGGGCTCTTGCGCTCAATTTTTATTACAAAAGTCGAGGAGACATAGCATTCGGATTTACACACAAGACTTCACGTTTGCAATAATACGCTTCGTGTGATACCTATAGGTGAATATTTAGTTGGTATCAATCGCAGCACCGTTGTATTAGTTTCCGGAATTAAATGAGGTGATTTTTTCTGACAAATCGCCACAATGAGTGAGTTAATTGTCATTGCGGCAACGTGCCGCGACGTCCCAGTGACGTTTTCGGGGACTGAACAAGACAAGGCGTCTGACGCGGGCTTGAAAACAATCCAAATTAGCCGAAATAAAATGGAAAATGAGGAATAAATAACTACACAATTAAATCAAGCCGTTAGCATATGGCAAGAATTTTTGCATACCATTTATCAATTATGAATGCCCTTACCAACAGGCACGTCTGTAATTCACAGGCATCTACTCGCTGACGTGCGGCCCGCACCTGGCACATGGCGGAACCCCGACGAGATCCGAGAGCACGTGATAGCGCCCAATTTTCGAGCTAGCATGTCAATGGACTCATCACCAGAAGCTTCCACTTCGTGGTGTCATCACCAAATTCGACCCATTGGATTCCGGAGCCTCAGGTTCGCAGCATATTTTGTTGCGTGCGCCTTTTAACACATCGCACGCTCACCCCAGCTTGAGCTGCGTTAACCCATGCGATAGCAGGGCGTCTGCGCACCACTGCTCTCCACGACACCGGTGGTTCCGCACTTGCGCTAGCTTGGATACCCGCCATGTCGAGATATCTGCGACAATCGACCCGGCTCGCGCAGGCTGCGCGATTGTCGGTGCAGCCTGCACTACGCAACTGCTCAAGGCCCTCCATTCTCAACCGGGCAATTCCTGCGACGACTTCGGCAGCATTTACGATTCGAGCCCGACGAGCCTACTCTTCTCAGCCCACGCCACCTCAGGACCAGAACCAACAACCGAAAAACGACAGCAATGCTAAAAATGAGTCCAACCCCTCCAACCAGCAAAACTCTCAGCCCCCGAAGCCTCCACCCTTGCCCGAGGGCTGGGTTCACCTGTCAAAAGATGAGATTGCCCACCTCGAGCAATTCATCGCCAGAGTTCCCGACGCTCACCGGCCCATGGCCAAAACCATGCTGAGCAAGCTACAAATTACCGGTGCTCCTGCCGAGACCCAGGACCTTCTTACCAAGATGCGCAAGGGCGAGGGTAATTTGTCGATTTTGGACAAGGGAAGACTCATGCGATGCGTTTACATGATTACGGAGCGGATGGTTGAGCTAGAGCAATACGAGGATTCACAAGGTTCATTCAACTCCTTCCGAATGGACAACGAAACGCAGGGCAAGGGCCAGCAGGATGGTGCCTCAAAGGATGAAGGTGCCAAGCCAAAGCAAGAAGACCAGGGCAAGCAGGGTGGCAAGCCACCCGGGAACGGACGAAGTGGTTGGGTTGAGGCAATTCAGACTGGTATTGCCATTGGTGTCACTGTTTGGATTGCCGAGCTCATTGCCAACCCTTTTACCGAGAAGGAAATCACATGGCAAGAGATGAGAAAGGCTTTCCTCGACAAGGGTCTTGTACAGAAGCTGGTAGTTATCAACGGATCCCAGGTTAGAGTCGAGCTCAACTCTTCCGCCACTGGTTCCACCGACGAGTCGGCCCCAAGGAAAACGTATGTTTTCTCAATTGGATCCGTGGAGTCGTTTGAGAGGAAACTGGAGGAGGCTCAGGACCAGCTTGGTATTCCTCCCGCAGAGAGAATCCCTGTGAGCTACGAGGCCGGTGGCAACGCCTTCGGCAACCTCCTTCTTGCCTTTGGCCCGACTCTGCTATTTATTGGTTTAATCCTATGGACCCAGCGATCAATGGGTGGCCGAGGTGGCGCTAGCGGGGGCATGTTCAACTTTGGCAAGAGCAAGGCCAAGAAGTTCAACGCCGAGAGCGCTGTCAAGGTCAAATTCTCTGATGTGGCCGGTCTGGAAGAGGCTAAGACAGAAATCATGGAGTTTGTCAGCTTCCTCAAGCAGCCCGAGAAGTTCGAGAAGCTCGGAGCTAAGATTCCCCGAGGCGCCATTCTTGCTGGTCCTCCCGGTACTGGTAAGACCCTGCTCGCCAAGGCTACTGCTGGCGAGTCTGGTGTTCCCTTCTTCAGCGTGAGTGGTTCCGAGTTTGTGGAGATGTTTGTTGGTGTTGGTCCTTCACGAGTGCGAGACCTATTCGCCGAAGGCCGCAAGAACGCACCCTGCATCATTTTCATCGACGAAATCGACGCCATTGGCCGAGCACGTCAGGAGAGTGGTCGTGGTTTTGGTGGCAACGATGAACGCGAAGCTACTCTTAACCAGATTCTAACGGAAATGGATGGCTTCAACACACGGGAGCAAGTTGTCGTACTGGCTGGTACCAACCGTGCGGATATGCTTGACAAGGCCCTGATGCGACCTGGACGATTTGACCGACACATCTTCATCGACCGACCTACTATGAAGGGACGACAGGACATTTTCAAGGTGTACCTCAAGAAGATCGTGACAAACGAGGACCACGAGTTCCTCGTTGGCCGACTCGCTACCTTGACACCTGGCTTTTCTGGTGCCGATATTGCCAACGTAGTAAACGAGGCTGCTCTTATCGGTGAGTTGAAAGTGAAAAAATGATACACAAAGATAAAGTTTGCTAACCTAAATTAGCTGCCCGAGGCAATGCCGATGAAGTCAAGATGGACCACTTCGAGCGTGCCATTGAGCGTGTGATTGGTGGCCTGGAGCGCAAGTCGTTGGTCCTCAGACCAGAGGAGAAGAAGACGGTGGCTTACCACGAGGCCGGTCACGCCATCTGCGGTTGGTTCCTGGAGCACGCAGACCCCCTGCTCAAGGTTTCCATCATCCCCCGAGGCCAGGGCGCTCTGGGTTATGCTCAGTACCTGCCTCAGGATGCCTACCTGATGAACACCAACCAGCTGATGGACCGCATGGCCATGACAATGGGCGGCCGTGTGTCGGAGGAGCTCCACTTCCCCACCGTGACGACGGGAGCCAGCGACGATTTCAAGAAGGTATCGCAAATGGCCCGCAACATGGTAACCCAATGGGGAATGTCGGAGAAGGTGGGACCCGTCCACTTTGAAAACGATCCGAACCGAATGCAGAAGCCGTTTGCCGAGTCCACAGCCCAGCAAATCGACCAGGAGGTGTCAAGGATCGTGGAGCAGGCGTACCAGCGCTGCAAGGACCTTCTCGTGGAGAAGAAGAAGGAGGTTGGCCTGGTCGCGGAGGAGCTCCTCAAGAAGGAGATGCTTGTCCGAGACGACATGGTGCGCATCTTGGGCAAGCGACCGTTTGACGATAACGAAGACTTTGAGAAGTACTTTGGTGGCGGCAAGGAGGAAAGCGCACCGCCGCCATTCCCCGAGGAAACGGACACGCCCAAGGAACCCCCGACGCCATCGCCAGCATTCAAGGAGATGCAGTAAGATGTTATGCAAGGGGCGAAGGTTCTGGGCGAGAACAGATTCTCATTTCTCGGCCTGGTGGAGCAAGGCTGAAAGTTGAGGCTCCAAAACTATGGGGACAAAGGCAGGGAGGAGGTGGAACTCTGGGAACTTGGGGAAGGGCGGGCATTGGCTGCGCGGCGTTGGACACGGCATGGAGCATAAGTTAGGCCACCTCGATGAGCCAAGGAAGAAGTGGCAGACAAGAGGGGTAAGCATTGGCTGGGCTCAGCCGGGGAGGACATACATCGGCACTCAACTCTACTAACACATACTCGGATCCGTCCAGTGTAATTTCAGCACATTATCATCTCGGGGGCTTGCAGAAGAAGGCACAGCTCCCTATGTAACATGTATTTTAACGGGGATAGAATTGTAAAAATCTCGTCAATACGACTACAGAAAAGAACAATTGACATGACATAAGAAGAAAAAATTACAAATGTGCAGCTATGTTCTGCGGTGAGAAAGGTGTGATGGTGTTGCACAGCAGATATGAAGTCGATTCGGGATTGGTGGACGAAGTGCTCTGCACATACATATGCATTGGCGCAATGGCGGTAGAGTACTGAGCACACATGGGGTAGGACGGACAGACGGAGGCTGCAGAATGTGTGATGCGGCATGTGCAGGATAAAATACAAGACAGTTGCATCATTGGAGGATTTGCTCTCACGTCTCGGGCATTCCATCGATTGTCTCGGGCTATTCCACACATGCACACACACACACACACACACACACACACAAGGGACGGGACTAACAAGGGGAGGACCCGAGGTTGTGTGAAGGGATCCCACAGGTCGGGTCGCTGATTCATGGGGAGAACCCTGATTGGCCAGCAAAGTTCCGCTCAGATCGAAAGACTTTTGAGGAGGAGGGGGGCAATAGAGTGGAAACATGGGAGTTTTGCGTGATAAATGGCTTATTGCCAGGGAACCTCATTTTTTTTTATTTCTTGCTTTCTGAAAAGCTCTCGTTTACCCAATTCTGTACTTGGTCAGCTGTTGCAGACCAACGAGACCAGGGGTGCGAGGCGCCGTCCTCTTGTTGCGGCTTGGCTGGCTTTACTAGTCGCCTTGTTTTTTTTGGGGGTGTATTTTTGGCACGGGCTAAGGCGGATAATGCTATCAAGGCCCCTCGTGACGGTTTCCCGCCCTCGGTTCCTTGGAGGTTCGCCGTCCACTCCAAGGGCACGATTAAAGTGGCGGGTCGATTGGCGGCGGCAAACGAAGGGGGTGTGAGCGTTTGTGTGTGTGGGCATTCACAGGACGACTTGGTAAATTGAGTAGACGACGAGGGGGCTAAAAGGTGACGGAGCTATCTGCATCGACGCCTCTCAATCGGAACTCGTACGAAAAAGGTTCCCTGCATACACACGTAGCAGAAACGAACAACAACAAAAAAGGTTTGCTGTCTTTTTTTTTTTTCTCCTTCTTTACTCGTCGGTGGCTTATAGCGGTGACGAAAGAGAGGCTGCGGAGAATTTTTATTTTACTTTGATACTTTTGGAAAGATCAAGAGATTGAGTTAATTTAGATAAGATCAAAAAGGTGGAAGTTGGGAAGGAGCGGCGGCGGCGCAAGTTTGAGTGGGAGGTCCAAGATGGCGGTGTTGATGTCATTACAAAGGTGGCACGCTGTATCACAGAGCTGTTGTCTGACACTTGTGTTAGTTAGGAGCCGCGAAAAAAAAGGGCACGGCGCCTCTTTTTTTTTTTTTTTTTCCTTTGCCAAGAGTTGGCGGTTCAGAAAACCGGCGACTCAGTGCCGAAGGCTGATCTTAGCGGTTTGGGTCTCTTTTTTTTCATCTGGTATAACAAAGATATCTCTGCTCCCTGTGCAGTTCGGGTTCGGGGGGCAGGGGACCGGGATGGACGCAAATCCATCCGACTTGCCTCACTGCGTCTGATTGCTCCAACAAGTTCGCGAGCGGAGCACTGGTTCTTGACAGAGTTGCACCACCACCACCACCACCACCACTCAGGGCAGCCAGGGAAGGAGGTGAGAGAAAAACAGCGCTGTGCCGGAAATAAAGGCGCTAGCCAAGTCCCCGCCGCCCGCCCCAAACGAACAAACGTTGAGGGGGGTGATTGTCCCCCGAGGCTTCTGGTTGGCCGCCAAAGTATCCCACTGCCGTTTTTCTCGGGGAGGAGGGAGGGCGGGGGCCCAGTAAATTGCATTACTTGGGGGAGGGGAGGAGACATATCACGTACACGCTCATCTTGGGTCTTCACTCTCCCTGCCCGACACGCACGCTCACACGGGCCTTTATTAGGCGGTCCGATCCTCCTTCGATCCGTCCTAGCGTCCATGTTCTTGAATTGACGTCCCCGTCTTTTGCTTCTGGTTTCCCTTCTAGTTGCCTGGCTCATTCATACTAGAACAAGCCACGCATTCGCTCCAGGACCTGATCGACATTACCACTATTGCATCACGAATACGCCTCTTTTTTTTCTCTCCTTTCGTGGGTCTTTGGAGTTGGGAGAATATTTTGGCTTGTTATTCTCCTTCGCTTTTTTATGATTCAGGTGCCAAGTAATTGAGTTGCCTCCTTCACCGCGTGCACCCGTTCCCCGGACCCCGGGATCCACCTCTTCCGCCTTCTTCAGCCTTCCTCCGTCTCCATCAAACTCAACCACAACTCTGTTTTTTTATTTATTCTCTCTTCCATATTATTCGGCCAGCAAAAACTAGACTACCCTCAGGCACAGTGCCAAAACAAGGGGACGAATGATATCTTGATTTTGCAGGATTGAAGTGAGACAAGTATGGCTTCGAAGGAGTTGCCAACGCCCAGCCAGGATCCGCCCCCTGTGCGGTCGCCCTCACCCTCGCGAGAGCAAAAACCACAATCAAAGGAACAATGGTGGAAGGTTCACCTCTTCCGCGGCATGATTAATGATGTCCGCCGCAGAGCTCCTTATTATATTAGCGATTGGCGAGATGCTTGGGACTATCGTGTCGTTCCTGCGACGGTTTACATGTACTTCGCCAAGTAAGTAGTCTCGTTGAAGTCTAACCATTATTCGTACAGTGGCAACTAACGCGCTATCGTTTTTTCTCTCTCGCTGCAGTATCCTTCCCGCTCTAGCCTTCTCCCTCGATATGTTCCAGAAAACGGGTAGTCATTATGGAGTGAATGAAGTCCTACTGGCCTCGGTTTTGGGATCCGTTGTCTTCGCCATCTTCGCCGCTCAACCCTTGGTTATTGTTGGCGTTACTGGTCCCATCACCGTCTTCAACTAGTAAGAGACATTTTGCGTGGATATACACAACGTGGTGTTGACCAACTGCAGCACTGTATACGATATTATGAAGGATACCGGAGTCAACTACATCGGCTTCATGTGTTGGATTGGCATGTAAGTCACACAAATTTTCGACCAACTTTAGTCCAGAGACTTTATCCTAACCAAAACACCAATACTTAGCTGGTCTCTTATCCTCCACTGGATCCTCGCCATCACCAACTCGTGCAACTGGCTCCGCTGGGTCACCCGCTTCCCCTGCGATATCTTCGGCTTCTACGTCGCCTTCATCTACCTCCAAAAAGGCATCCAGATCCTCGAGCGTCTGGGTGACGAGGCCGCGTTTTACCTCTCCATCGTCGCCGCCCTCCTCGTCTTCATGGTCGCCTACGTCTGCGGCGAGTTCGGTTCAAGCGCCCTCTTCCGCCACCCCATCCGCGTCTTCCTCAAGGACTACGGCACACCTCTAACCCTTGTCTTCTTCACCGGCTTCGTCCACATAGGGCGCATGGACAAGATTCACCTCGAGAGGCTACCTACCAGCGATGCGTTTATGCCAACAAGCGACCGAGATTGGCTGGTCAAGTTTTGGGATTTGAGCGTGGGGGACATCTTTACTGCGCTGCCGTTTGCCATTCTCCTGACTATCCTGTTCTGGTTTGACCACAATGGTGCGTTCTTTTCTATTTCTTACTCGCCCCTAACGCTGTTGCTAACTCTCTCGTCCAGTGTCGTCTCTCATTGCTCAAGGTAGTGAATACCCTCTTCGCAAGCCCGCCGGCTTCCACTGGGATCTGTTCCTCCTCGGCCTCACCACTGGCGTTGCTGGCATCCTCGGCCTCCCTTTCCCCAACGGCCTTATCCCCCAGGCTCCGTTCCACACTGAATCCCTCTGTGTCACAAAGGCTGTCAAGGACGTGGACGAGAATGGCAAGGAAAAGGACGGATCGTACTCGTTCGAGGCCACGCACGTCGTGGAGCAGCGCTTCTCTAACCTCGCCCAAGGCCTACTGACCCTCGGCACCATGACCGGCCCCCTTCTCGTCGTCCTCCATCTCATCCCCCACGGTGTCCTGGCCGGTCTCTTCTTCATCATGGGCTTCCAGGCCCTTCAGGGCAACGGTATCACCGTCAAGCTCCTCTTCCTCGCCCGTGACAAGGCCCTCACTCCGGCTGCCGCCCCCCTCGCCCAGATCCGCCGCCGTGCCGCCATCTGGATCTTTGTTGCCATCGAGCTCATCGGCTTCGGCGCCACCTTCGCCATCACCCAGACCGTCGCCGCCGTCGGCTTCCCCGTCTTCATCATGGCCCTCATTCCCATCCGCGCCTGGCTTCTCCCTCGCATCCTAAGCCAGGAGGAGCTCGCTCTCCTCGATGGGCCCACCGCCTCGCCCTTTACTATGGAGGGCATCGGCGGCGCCTGGACAGGCAAGGACGGCGACGACCCGAGCGATGGCACATCCATCAACACCTCCCACAGCAGCTCCCGCCGCCGTCCCGAGCAGCACGTCAGTGTCCTGTCCCACTCGGGCGCTCCTCGCAAGAGCCAGGAAGACCTGGCTGAGCTAGGACAGGTTCAGTCAAGCCGCAGCACCGCAACGCAAGGCAGAGGCGCTGACAGACGAACCTCGCGGCAACCGTCTGCGTAAGCATGTTTCAAAAGAAGAAGTAAAAAAAACAGCAAAGGAAAAAGTTTTATGAGAGCAACTATGACGTGCACGCGTTTTTTCCTGTGGTGTCATTTTTCCTCTCTGATGCATTTAGCGATGATTCAGTTGACGATTTGCGCATGACGACGGGTTCGAGGAATAGATGATGCATGCGCGTATACCCCTTATTTACGAAAGACGAGTTGGTTGATCTTGGGCAGCATTTTGGCATGAACAAGCGGTGATGCAGAAAAAGGCATATAATACAATTACAGATGGCATGGTTGAGAGGCTATAGCATAACAGATTCACCAAGTAAAATAATGTAAAGAGTAACACATAAAGATTATCGACACATTGTTCGACCGTCTAATATCGTCCCTTGCTGGTGAATTAGTCAGTCAGTCAAATATCCTACTTGCTGCCCATGCTGTCCAGCTCAAAGACAACCCCAACGCCGGCTTGGCCCAGATATATATATGTATATGTGTGTATGTAGTTTTACTCATCATCATCACTGTCCATGACGAACCCACCGCGCACCCTCGGCCGTCTAGCCACGACGGGTGCAGCATCCTCATCGTCCTCGGCCTCTGCAGTTTCCGCGTTTCCGTCTTTTTCTGTGCCGCCCATCTCGACATCTTCTTTCTCCTCGTCTGCTTCTGCTTCTTCCTCTTCTTCTGCCTCTGCATCCGTTTCAGCGCTGACACGCCGTCTCTTGCGGCTCTCGCCATCACTTCCATCAGCTGGGGTATCATCGTCATCCTTGTCTATAGCCCCTAGGTCGCCCAACATCTTGCGAGCAAATGCCAAATCATCATCTTCGTCAGAATCGTCATCGTCGGAACTAACGACCCGAGCAGGGGCACGCTTCTTCGGCTGCTCGACTGCCTCGCTCCCAGTAGCTGCGTTGGCGGCGTTGGCAGCTCGTGCAGCAATCTCGCGCTCCTTGGCAAAGAAGGCCTCGTCCTCATCAGAGTCAAATTCATCGTCACCTTCGCGCACATACAAGGCGGACTTGATGCGACGGGCTTTTTCGAGGTCTTTCTCACGGCGTTTCCGTGCTTTCTCCTCCAGTACCTCATCGTCAAGTGGCTCGACGTCGCTTCCTCGACGTCGCTTGCGGCTCTTCTTGGGCTTCTTCTTCTCGTCGACTACCTTCCGAGCGGTAGGACCACCTGCCGCGAACAAGATCTCGTCATCCACCTCGCCCTCTTCGTCGTCGTCAAAGGCGGCCTTTTTTCGAGGAGCAGTCTTGCGCTTGAGCTGATGCTCAGCCAGAACACCTTCCTCAAATGTAGGCGGGCTGAATTCAGCTTGGTTGATGTAGTGGAGAGTATCCTTTAGCGTAGTAGCCGAGACGTCACCGGGAATTATCCAGGCGGACTCTGGCGTCTCCTCTGAGTCTGGGTCAAGAAGCTGCATGCCGCAAAGCTTCATCAAAAGTCGGAGATGCGAGTTTTTGAACATGGCAGTACGCTGAACCTTGTCCTCGGGACGAACATCTGTGCCATGTTAGCGACTGCAGAGGATGCACGCATACGAGAATAAACTTACCAAACTTCGGAGCCACCTTCTTCTCCTTCTGGGCGGGCTGCTCCTCTCCCTCCTCTCCCTCCTGCGAAGGCTCCTCTGGAGCCATGGCCTCCTCAGCCGCCGCCCACGCTTCCCAAGTTTCCCGCCCGTTTTCGGCCTTCGTAAGGACAGACTTGATCCAGTTGACGAGGTCGCCCTGATTCTTGTCTAATAGCGCACCCACAACAATCGCAATCTGCTGGTCCTTTTCTTCTGTGTTTTTGAATACGAGCTCAGCACCCGGTTTAGCCTTGCTCGCAGCAGCAGAAACAGTTTGTCGTTCGTATCCATATTCCAGGAAGAAGGCTGTGCTCTGCAACTTGCTGAAAAGCATCTCCACAATCAGTTCTGGTCGGTCCTCTATCTTCTTGAAACATTTGCGCAGAATCTGCTTGATCAATTCTTCCCATTCCTTAAACATGCTTGAGGACTTCTCTAGTGCCGAAGAACCTTTGATCATGTTGTAAAAGAGATGAATGATATCCACACGGAAGAGCATTACACTCATTTCCTGCTTGAAGGCCACACGGTAAAAGTAACGGTGCGCGCGTTTCAGCTGAGCATCATCCATATCGCGGTAAAACTTTGTAAACTTGACAAAAGAGTCGACCACTCCTTGAGGTGTAAACTTTGAGGTGAATTTGTGGAAATCAAACTTGCGCTCTTTACTGGTGCGCTCGGCAGAGACTTCATCATCCTCTGAGCCGTCATTTTCATCGTCAGCTGCACCCTCTCCGCCGTCCTGCTGGGCAGCCTTCTTCTTCTGCCTAGTCCGTTTTCGGGAGCGAACTTGCATGTCCACGTTTTGCTTTGAGTAGGCCTCAAGGATGCGGAGAAAGTGGTGTACCAACTCTGTTGCGGCGTCGAGATAATTGAAACCCTGGTCTTTGTAGGTTCGAATAATTCCTGCAATGGTTTCGTGTGTGGTTTCTTCATAAAATAGACGACTCAACACGTTTTCAGCAATCTCCTCATCATCATCATTGCCAGACTCGGACATTTCCTGCACAGTGAGCAAAATTTGAGTGAAACAGCGCATGACGGCAGTCAACTCGCTCCAGTCCTTGTACTCATATGCCTCATGGAGAGCCCTGTTGAGTGTGATGAACATTTCCTGATTTAGCACACCGGCCACCAGGTTGAAACTGTTGACTTCTTCGTTCTTACTTTTGCTCAATTGCTTATTTCGCTTACGTCTCATCCGTTCGGCCTCCAGAAACCACGCCACCAAATAGAAGAATTGTCGTCGGTGATACTGCATCACATGAGATGCTTCTCGGTCGAGGGTTTTTCGAACATGAGTAAAGAGCGGGTTGAATCCAGAATCGAGGAAGTCTTCAACAAAGGAGCGAAGTTGGCTGTTCGCTCGTGAATTGAGCTTTGTGGGAAGACCGAGATCATTCCCGTCCTTGTCAGCCTTTCTGGCCCGACGAGGGGGTCGATATGTTTTGGCATTGTCGATCTTCTGATTGCGCATGCCTGCATCGGCCAGAGCATCCTGTCCTGATAAGGACGACATCTTGCCGTCCTCGCGTTTCACCCAGATCATTGTACCAAATCGATTGTGTCGCGTCGGTCCCTTGCGGTTGTACGCCTTGAGCATGGATTCTTCCTTGTTCATCATTGCGCTCAGCTCTCCCGTCCTTGCCTTGTTCAATTGTTGCTCATCCATGAAAAGCTTCTCTGTATTGACCTGCTTGACGAGGTGGTAGATGATTTCCATGACGGTTGTATCTTCGGTGCGGAAATCTTCGCCCATGTTGGAGGCGAGCGTGAGGAGCACCATGAAGATGTCTTGATAGGAAAAGGCGTCGATCGTGGCGGATCTCGAAATCTGCGACTCATCGCCGTCGTACTTGACATTCGGTGGGGGTTCGATCATGGCCATGTTTCGAAGGAAGAAGAGCATCAGCTTGATGACACCTTGGTCTCGGGGAGAGCGATCGCCGATTGGGACAGCCATGGCGGGCAGAGCCACCCGAACTGCCGTGTGGAGGATGCGAGCCGCATCAAAGTTGATGA
This sequence comes from Calonectria honghensis, assembly GCA_013403855.1. Lineage (NCBI taxonomy): Eukaryota > Fungi > Ascomycota > Sordariomycetes > Hypocreales > Nectriaceae > Calonectria > Calonectria honghensis. The sequence continues at coordinate 143,845 of VTGB01000055.1, forward strand.
TAGCCCGTTTGTATGCTACCTGCGCCAACTCGAGGACGGGAATGTGACGATGGTGGTTCACCGTCATGCGCTCTCGGTCCTTCTCTATTGGCCAGGTCAACGGGGCCATGACCTCAAAGCAAGCGAGCGCTATCCTCGACCGAAATTTGTTGTCCATGGCGTTCTCGGGCCATGTTGCAAGAATGGGGAGCAAGTCGCCCTCGACCAGGTTCGCTTCGTGTAGACATCGAGCAACATCCATGCGGTTCGTTTTTTCGTCGTAGAAGCGGATCCATCGTTTGATGTCGCGTAGGACCTCGAGGGCGTCGTCTCCCAGTTGATACCGTCCATCGTCATCTGTGCTGACACCACCGAGCTGGAGCGGTTGTCAGTTTGCATGCGCAAGGGGCGCAAAATCGACAAGTTGAAAAAGGCCAGGAAGGGAGACTTACAGCAGAAACGAGACTGTTGATATGGGCTCGAACTTCTGGGTGGACAATGTCCGTGGTACCGTCACCGAGCTCCATGGTTGCGAGTCAACAGCGTTTGTGCCGCTGATACGGGCAGCATATGTCGTGGGGCTCAAAGTTGAAGCTCAAAACGTTTAGTGTGGTGATGGTTGTCCCGCCACAGAAGAGTCTACACACGCGCTGGGACGCGTTAAGTTCTGGCCGTGTTTAATTGGGACGCGCATTGGATATGCGATAAGATAAGCCCATGATCGCTTATGGTGGACAGTGCCCCGCGGCTACGCCAAACCTATAGGTTAGCATATATTACTAGCGGTGCCCCAGAAGGAAATTTATGAATGAAGAATATCATTTTTTTGCTAGGGTTACACCAACACGCATATAGGATCTTCATGTATTACTGGGAGTTCTCTGCAGTGTCTCTTGCGCCATTGAATTACCAGGGGGGGTGGGGTGTAGAGCAACGCTCACGTCAAAATATATGACACCCTAAGAAATAGAAAATATGGCTCAATTCAATTTGCAAAGGTGCATTGAGAAATACGAATTAACCTACCAACCCTATTTGTCTCCATACGCCAAAAAATTGAATGATTTTAGTACGAATTTTCGGGAATTCCTTTTGAACCGCGGAAACGGTAGCATCTCGGCATTCTCGTTTGCTGGCCGATGGGCCCAACTCGGGTTTATCCAACAGGTGCCGAGGTTACCCGCTCTGAGACAAGAGCTATGATCGGCGTCATTCCACACAAGCTAGCCTCAAGCCCCCCCACGGGGAAACCTGCAGCTTCCATTGTCGTTCTTCACTCAACCACCACACAATGTCTGCCTCGCTTCTTCGATTGAGATGCGCAGGAGCTGCTGCGCGCCAGGTGCGCTGCTTCAGCTCCTCACCCCGCCAGTATGCCGCTGCCGAAGTCAAGAAATTGGGCGTCATTGGCGCTGGCCAGATGGTTAGTCGGCGCCGCTCACATGTCAGCCGGAGAGGGCACCCCATCAGCTAACAACCACCGCCAGGGCCTTGGAATTGCTCTCGTCGCCGCGCAGAGAGCGCAGGTTCCGGTTACCTTGATTGATAGCTCGGAGAAATCACTGCAGAAGGGCCTTGCCTTTGCTGGTACGGTTCAATTGAGGCTTCTTTGAAGCTCGGCGCTGATCATGTCGGATAGACAAGCTCTTGGCAAAGGATGTGTCCAAGTCCAGAATCTCCCAGGAAGACGCCGACAAGGCACGATCTCTCCTCACCGCCAGCACCAAGATCGAGGACCTCGACTCTGTCGATTTTGTAATTGAGGCCATCCCTGAGATTCCTCAGCTCAAATTCGACATCTTCAGCAAGCTTGCGCAGGTCTGCCCCAAGCATGCCATCCTGGCCACCAACACCTCCTCCATCTCCATCACCCGCATTGCTGCCGCCACCACAACTGACCCCACCGATACCTCTGCCTCGTCCCGCGTCGTCTCTACGCACTTCATGAACCCCGTGCCCGTGCAGAAGGGTGTCGAAATCATCAGCGGCCTGCAGACTAGCCAGGACACTCTCGATACCGCCGTTGAGTTCTGTAAGAAGATGGGCAAGATCACATCGGTGTCCGCCGACTCCCCCGGCTTCCTTGCCAACCGAATCTTGATGCCTTACATCAACGAGGCCGTCATCTGCCTCGAGACCGGTGTCGGAGACCGCGACTCCATCGACTCCATCATGAAGAATGGAACCAACGTCCCCATGGGTCCCCTACAGCTCGCCGACTTCATAGGCTTAGACACTTGCCTGGCCATCATGAAGGTTCTATATGAGGAAACAGCTGACTCCAAATATAGACCGAGTGTGCTGTTGAAGAAAATGGTTGATGCCGGCTGGCTGGGCAAGAAGAGTGGCAAGGGTTTCTACGATTATTGAATGACGAAATCGCAGCTTTCGGCCGAGCTACGTGTCCCGATATCAAAACCAGGGTCATCAAGCAATGGTTCATCCACTGCCACAAAATAGAACGCCAAGTGATTAATGGATATTGATCCACGTTTTCCGCCCCATGCAAGCAATTCATTCATATTGTTCACACAAGACCCCCATGTGCACATATTCAAACTGATTAATCGAACATTGCAGGATCAAACCCCAGATATTATTTTTAATATGTAATGCGCTCAACGGCGTCTCCGGCCCGCTGGGCACAAATTAATTACGAGACCCTTCTAGGGTAGCCCAATACCTGTAAAAAAGCCATTTCGGAAATAATACCTTGGCATCAACTCTATATGGACCCGATTATTTCCAAACATGCAAAAGGAATAATCATGTCATTGTGAAGAAGAAAAATCGAAAGAACCCCCCCCCCCCCCCGCGATGTTTCTATTGTTAGTTGTAGCATCTCTGCGGCACCTACAGGAGTGTAGCGGACGCCTTGTTCAGCCCGGAACTGGCGATGAATTCTAAGTAGCCACATGTAACAGCCCAAACGGCACTAAGCAGTAAGCCGAATACCGACTAAACAACCAAACCCACGGGAGTCGGTTAGCTATGGTATTGTTTTCTCCTAGTCCCCGAACCTGGGCTCGGCCAAATTTGATTTGGGTTTTGCTGCCGTTCTCTGATAGAGGACCTACTTGACCTATGCAGGAACCCCGATCTCCCCCCGCCTGGGAAGAACTATATGCGACGAAGCCGGAAACGTCTAAGACAGCTAGCATTTGCGTTTAGCCAGGCTTCGAAGACGAAGCGTGTTTGTGCTGTTTGAGCTCATGGCTGTAGCGGACACCGAGGTCGAACCCGTCCGCACGTAGCCTCCACTAGCATAAAGAACATATAGCATAAACTCGGCAGCGTTAGTGTCGTTTGAAACACCGCCTGTGTAGGGCGAATAATACTGCACCGTGTACGGAATGCAAAACAATAACGCGGCCAAGTGGTGGAAATGCGATGGGTTTGCCGAGGGTGAGGCGTCTTTGGGGCTGCACTGCCTTGACCTGAGGTGAGAGACGATTGCGTGCGGCCACACGCACTCCATCAATAAACTGGATATTGCCACTCTCAACCCCGGTTTCTATTTTGACCACGAACTGCATCGCCACCTACTTACTCAAATGGGACTCCCGCTCCACGCGAGTAATATGTGGATAAACAAACAAACACTATCAACACGACACTTCTTCGGCCAGTGTGTGTGTGTACTCCCACTCCCGGGCGGATTCTAAACTCGGAAACCCCCCTTACTCGACAGGCAACCCCGTCCCCCAGAAATTAATTGCAACGGGTTCCGAACAAAAAAATTTTCCGCTCTGCCGGCACTTGCATCGCACCTATCGTTTGAGATAGATTTTCTGCGGCCTGGGGGGTGAAACCAAAAATAGTAGCTCCATACCTGGTTTGGCATACAGACGCTGACGTCGTCCCGCTCACGTGTGCGAAGTGTCGACAGCATCCATGTAAACCATCCTGTACTAGCTTACCTGAACTAGATGGCACCTTTGCCACTTGATCTTTTTTGTAGAATCGATGGCTGTCGACAACGCCCTCAAAAAAATGCCCTCGAGTGCGTGTGACATCCATTATGGGGCGACATATTACTTGCGGCCCGGGAAGATTTGCCAGGACTGCCAATTATACAGGGAAATGGCCAATTCAAGGGACCACGATCGAGAAATTTCCCGTAGTTATCGAATAGCTCGAGCGGTGTATGCAGAATGCCACAGACGAAAAGCGCGAGTGCCCATGGCGCGATCGTGCGGTTGGGCAAGGTCCCATCCAGCCATCCCCATTCTTGACCGGCGCAGGCTAGTGAGTTGACGTGCAGCGTCTGGGGCCCGAGCACTTGCACCGCAGCGTCACAATGGTTCGATGTGCGCTTGCTTCGTGCAGACAGGTATCCGAGATCTGACCGTCATGTTCGCACCTCTGTTGTGGTCATGGCTTCGCGTTGCCGGCGGCGGGCGGGCTCAGATGTGTTCATGTGCGTTTAAGACGGGAGCCAATCTTTAATGAGGCTCGTTGTGAGCCCGATCACACCCAGTCTGTATCATGAATTGGCGGCATCAAGTTAAAGCGTGTTCCGAGTGTCAACACGGTTCACGAGATGATTTGATCTGACTTCATGAATGCAATTGAAATGGCGGTGTTGAGTTGGTGTCGGACGATGGGATCAATAACCCCCCAAAAAACATGCAGTGCGCATCCTATGCAAGCTGCAGAGATGGATGTTACCATAAGACCCTGGCAGATTTACCGGTACATCGCATGCTGGCTCTATCTCTAAGCCGGTGCAACCTGGTCCCCGGAAGCTGGCTGCAAGCCGCAGCAAAAATTCCATGTATGACCTTCGCCTAGTTGGCCAGTGGGCCATATTCCCCGTCTGGCTGAGTCCTGGGCCTCCCCATGTGGAGCGTGTTGTGTTCGATGCAACTGAGTGGGGTTGATTTGTGATGTGCTCAAGAGACACAGAAGCTGGTGTGTGCACTGCATCCCAGCTCAATGGGACGCTGTCTACAATCTAGAAATGGCGAGATGAAAAGATCGCCTAGCTGCCTCCTGTGACATACTTGCTAGGTTGTGGTTGGGGCCGGGGGTGGAAACCAGATGAACCTTGGGATCAACTTGACCAAGTGTGTATCAAGCGGACAAGTAAATGCGTTTTGGCTCCTGCCTTATGGAGCACGAATTTCAGAATAGAGCCAAACCGTGCCACCGGAATACCTAGCTGAGCTTAGATGTAAAACGACTTTTCTCAGACTCCGAAACGGTTTTCTTAGGAAGGATATGCGTGCTGAAGAATGTTGACAAGCTGGATGCCTCGTGGATGCCCCCTTTTTTTTCGTGGAATACTCCACAAATGAAACATTCTGTCAGAACAGGAGAGAGTGCAGTAAGGGAGACCCTTGGCGGAGCAGGGCTTCCTGGGTCTTTTTTCTCTTCAAGGAGCACACAGGCAGAATCTCAATTGTATCGCCAACCCCATCCGCTCCGTAGTGTTCGGCGATACTACATACTACTGACCGATCAGACCCGGGGCCGATGGATAAACCTGGATGAATGGATCCTGTCAACACTAATGTTGAGGCGGATGTTTTGACACCGCGTGGAGGAAGCCGCACTGGAACATGCCAGATTGAATATTGACCGAGCGTCGGGGCCGTGAACAGAGCCGTGTCACCATCAATGACAACAACAAGTGTTGTGTGTGATCTGGGATACCCCAACAGAGTGCTAGCTCGATGGCTGGAAGTTCTCAAACACTGGCTGAACGAAAAGGGGCGCTTGGGCGATGTAAACCAGGGAGATCCTGCGTGGTCAGGATCAGGCTTCGGACCCGGATTGGGGCGGTTTCTGTGTGCGCTTCCACTTGCCGAGAGATCCCACCAAAGACGGAGACGAATCAAAGGCGCAGCACATCATTGCGAATCCCCTCACGTCCAGTTCCTTTGCGTATTGGATTAGAAGTTTGGGGCGGGGAGATCTCATCCCCCGTGTCTGAGCCGCACTCTCTTACGTGGGATCATGTTTGTATCTTGTGAGGCCTTTGGGTGCTATCATTCCTCCAGTGCGTACTGACGAGCATCTTAGGGCTATGTGTTTAACCCGTTGGTTTCCTACAGGCTGATAACATGACCGGCATATTGGAAGGAATCCATAAACCTGCAGCTCTGGGTCTGAAATCAACTTTTTTGCCCCCATATGCTTCGTGGATCATTGTCAATTGACAAGGCATATAGACTCGAGCCCTTGCAAAGAAATGCTCCAATGCTTCCGGGGAATGGAGCCGAGCAACTTGCATCGCCATGGGGCGAGTCCCAAGTGAGATGAGGCGAGGTCTGATGTGTTGCCGGGGCTGGAGTCATGGGTGAGATCTGACTGGCCCCCCAGTCCACGCCATCCCATGCCCCTGCAGTGCTCCTGCAATTGTAAATCCCCTGTACCCGGCGTTAGAAATGCCGGGGTTTTCATCATTCTTCTTCTTTCGCTTCTTCAAAATTTCCCCAATTGGTCCTCGATGCCCGCGGCATGACAAACAACAAGGGAGAGTTTGGTCCAGTGTTGAGGAGGGTGCATCGCTTGCGAAGCATCGAGATCTGACGAGATACGTATCGTATTATGGGCCAACCGAAAATTCATCATTTAAACTAACTGGTTGTTTTTTTTATTGTCAAAGGTAAGCAAGTTGGAAAATACTGAAACCCTGGGCGCAGGGAGCCAGAGTCTATTAGCGCCCTGGCTAGCCGCGCCATCGCCGTGTTGGGCGGAGGAGGCGCTCCTGAAATCTGGGGCTGGGGGAGGGGGGTGTCGATAGGCCTTGCCTTATAGCTCTCAAAAGACATTTCCGGAGAGATTCAGAGTTGGAACTGGCCCATAGCATATGCTGGAAATGAATAAGAGCGCTGCTCCGGAGAATGGCCCGGGCCACGACGAAGTCAAGCATATTTGTTGTTGCGCTGTGCGAGATGCGTTTCGTCGCTGAGGGGTAAAGTCGGACTTAGAAGACGGTTGTATAGGTAGTGATCACAAGCCTCACCCGAGCGCCGAGTCTCACGGACGAGTAACACAAAGTTGTAGACTTGAATGGAGGCTTTGCAAACCAAGAAAGGATCTACAGGTGTTACTAGCCGCGTTCCACCCGCACCACTCTTTCTACCATGCCTTGCCGCGAACGATCAACCAGCGAGGCTTAATCAATTCCAAGCCACCGGGAAGGATGCTATACCCATATCCGATAGCACGGCTGAATCATGTGGTGACATGCGCTGCACCAACAGCGTACAAACAAGGCCAGTGGCGACCCAACAACCACTTCTCTGGGGGCTGTTACAGCGTCACCTTACAGCACAGTGATCAGGGAGAGCACGTACAAGCTTCAGTGGCAGTGAAACTCCGAAAGACCGTGTGACAGTACCTTGTCTTGGGATTGGACATTTGGCTTTCTATACGAATCCTCACGAGTTTTTGCTCGTTTGTTTGGTCGGCTTCCAGGACCAGCATGGCATGAAGAAATTCCCACTCATGAGGCGGAAACTGGAGCCGCTAAACAGTGTCCTCGGGCAACTTGTCAGCGGGTGCGGCAGGCTGTTTGAGAGCTACGCTTTTCATCGAAGCTATGACAAAGGTTGGGCCTTTCCTCCTATCTGGACCCACTGCGCTGCCGCATTGTTGACAGGAAGCTGAGAATTCCTAAGAGTGGGATATGACCGAAGCCGCATATCCTGAGATTGAAGCTAGGCTGGCAGATGAGCCAACTGGTTGGCAACTATGTGTTGACGGTGAGGCGTACTCGGTCCTGAAGGGTGTGGTAAGCCCCGACAACTAAAGTCTCACGCCAACGGCAGAATTGGTGGAAGGTGAACTGCTCACCGAAAACCCTGGCAAGCTAGCAAGAAATGAGGGACGTGTTCGCAGCAGTCCTCAGGTCTACAGAGAGTACGTATGTCGCGACAGGAATGGTCGCAGATGCTCAAGGCAGAGTCCGCCGGCGGCGGTTCCGAGGCCTGCGAGGGACCGAGCATCGACGGGCCGGCGACTGGAAAGACGAGAACGGAGTTGGCAGTGCTCCTTTTCGTTGTTGGGGCTGTCAAGGGGTGGCCGGGTCCTGGGCCTCGCATCGCTTTCTCGGATGAAGACATGGGTGACGGACGAAAAGGACGGGGCGAGATGCGAGCCCTTGCCCGTGGAATGCGAAATAGAGGGCCATAGCCACCATGGAGCCTCGATGCATTTCGAATTACCAGCGGCTGGCGCCAAACTCGGAGACACTGTTATTGACGGCTTGCAAAGACTGCTATCCCCCGTTGGACGATGAAACCTCACGCATACAATCCTGGACCCTGGCGCTCTGTGACAGGATTAAGCGGAGCTGTGCTATGAGATGGAGGTGCGGATTGGGTCGTAGTCTATGTAAGGTACTACGCACGCACATCCGAGCTGCTGCTAGCATGATTTGGCACCTTTGTGAGGGACGCGCAGGTTGGTTGCATTTGCACCATGATGCTTGGAGAGACACGTTTGGAGGTGCACTCGTCTGCTTCTAGGGCCCGGCTAATGCAACTACTGCACCATGCCTTGTCTGCGTGAGTCGTGCGCCGTGGGGATGGGCAAGCTGTCTCAAGAGATCCGCATCCTTCCCGTCCGTTTTCGTGACTTCCTACTTAGGCAATTGCTGGCTCCTGACGCAGACGACGGCAATTGCGCTTGGCACCCCTGGTATCATGATCACAACTCTTTTTTTATTTTATCTTATTTTTATTTTGGCTTGAAAGAAGAAACCAAACAAAAACAAACAAGGAAAACAAAAGAATAAACACAGTCCATGCAAATGCACGAAGCTGGCAGCGTTACACCAACAGGCCGAGCACCTAGCAAATAAACCCGATGAGTCCTTCATTCCTTCCGTTCTGCGTCACAACCTCGCAGTGGCCAGAGTAATGACAGAGCACTTTTTTTGACTCATCCGGGTCTCGATGGTGGCTTGGATGGGCCCGTACTCTGAGGCTGTAGAACTAAAGCTAACCGGAGATGAATTCTTTTGCGATCTCTGGCTATGTCATCATTGTTCCTGGAACTGATCAAACTGAACGTTGGGGCTAACTGGCTGTGAGGCGAGCCCTCATTGTTGCGCGTTGGTCCAACAAGGCCGCCGCATCCAACTGCAACTAGGCCGTATTAACTTTATGCTGATTGCTCCCGACACACCATCGCCCGTTGCATTCTTACCCCTCCCCAGCCCCAGCCCAAGCCACATGTATGTGCGACCTGGCTGCAGCAGCACATGATGGGTCATGGATGCCCACGTACAGCTCATCGGCCCTATACACGGGCGGGCGCGTTTGGAGATCACATCTGGGATCCTGTCTTTGCCCTCTCCGGCGCCCCCCCCCCCGCGCCTCAGCTTTACTATAGACCTTCAAACAACTCTTGGCAGAGGCCTCGACTCTCCTCGATTTCGTCTCCACAAGCCCAGGAGCAGGATTACGGCAAACCATGGCAGGAATCCCAATCTGTTATCGGGATAGGTGGGGAGCACGAGACGTCTCTGAGATCCAACCACGCAATGGGATTGCGGGAGTGCGGGAAATGCCACCTGGAACAGGCTGTTGTACGCCTGGGCCTCTTGTGGACACCCACTCTCGCCAGCGCCACCCGGTCATCAAGCTTCGTAGCCGAGCTTTTACTTTTGTGTGTGTGTGTACTGTCGTGGACGGGACAAGACGTACAGGACACTGCATACGATGGCTGTAAGGATGGGGTTTTTTTCGACTCACTTTGAATAGCTATTTTTGCACTCACATATCTCTTTTCGGCTGCCTCCCGTCTACATGAAGGACGACAGGGAAAATGATGCAAGTACCTGGGATATTCCCGTAGCTCAACGCTCCCGTTTCATGACCCACATTTGGTCATCATGGCAAGCCTAGCTGGATGCTGGCAGGGCCTCTGTTCTGTGTTGTGCGATCCATCTCATCTCGAACAACCCCCACTTCACGACCCGGGCACTCTCCCTTTCAGCCCCTGCCTCCCGTCGGATGGAAATATGCTCACACCCCGCCAGGACCTTAAGCCCGTCAGAGGCCCATAGTGTGGCTTCACAGTGCGGGTTGAGGCTACTCTAGCATGCCATTGGCTCCGGCCACACAGGTCTCAACAACGGTTATGCGTAACATGCGCTCAACCGTGGAGTTGACACAGAGCTAATATAATGAAGGACCAATGGGGATATCCCAGCCGAGCTGCATCTCCCTCCAGTGGACTGGCAAACCTTGCTTGTCTGGCTGTGCACTCACGCTGTGGCCGGCTTGATGGATGTTGTCGTCGGCGTTGGCGGCGGGAAGACATCGGGCATCTCAACTCGGTTGCGCGCCACCCGCAATTTCGTCGTGTCTGCATTTACGGTCCGGGAGGGCGCGATGCTGTGCTCTCATGGAGGAACCCACTCGGCGACCGCTGCTTCGGCCACTTGGTTTTGCGTGTTTGCCGGGCAACGTAACACTGGGTTGATGACACGGAGGGAGGGCTGGTGCAATGCGATGCGCTCTATTCATCCGTGTCCAAGGCAAGCTGGAACTCGATCCCGTCGACAATTTCGGTGCACTCGCGGCACAGCACTCTCCGTCGCCGGGGATCAGCGCTGCAGCTGCTGGAGATCCGCCACTGGGTTTTCGGTCTCAGGCTCGTGTGGCTCAGCAGGGCCGATGGGTCGGGACTGGCGGACGGGACTGGTGGACGGGACTGGTGGGCAAGACTGTCTTGTGAGGGGAGAGAGGAGGGGTCCAGGGGCAGCTGGGGGGTGGCAATATCAACTGGCCCTGGTCTGTGGTCCGTGAAGGTGCGGCACCGACAGGCTTCAAAACATGCACCGGACCACCCGCTCTGCTCCGCCAGGTACCACACACCACTTCACCCACTTGGTGACTTCTGTTTCCATGTGCTTGTGCCTGCCCCTGTGTACTATGTCGGGATCTCGTCTCGAGCATTCTCCCCATTTCCCCTCCTTGGTTTTAATCACACTTCTGCTGGACACAAGACCGGGGATCCTCGGTGGAGGATGGTCGTGTTCAGACCACTGAGCAAGGGCATGCCACTTGCGGATGCATCGCAGGGCACCTAGGGCGATCACGGACCCCACTAGAAACGTTTGCTCTGAACCTGTGCCATATATCCCAAGGCACCTCGTTTCTGCCATCCGGAGACTCGGTTCTTCCCCTCTCGAACTTAAGCTGGATCTGGTTCTTGAGATAGCACTTTCCTTTTGACTCTTCTTCATTCCCGTATAGATGCGGCTTCTTCCTTTCCGACCAACGTCCTTCACTTCTTCTTAAGTTCCTCATCAACGAGTACTCTCTTTTGTTTCGATCCAGACTTTTTTATTCCTTCATTTCGACGGGTGCTGGCTCCATCTTGAGACTTCAACTTTCGTTTGCCCATCTCCTTTGGCCCCAACCTCAACACAAGAGAGCCTACAACATATCGCCTTCGTCCGCACCTTTTATCTCCACAAGCATTCGTTGATCGTTGATTGTCATCTTGGCCAAGAAAGTGCGCTGTGTCATTTCCATTCACATTTACAACAGCTATCTACCAAACCCTCCTCGACCCCAGAGGGCTTCACTTCCTTAACACATCACCATCACCCCGCCCCCAATGCTTGCCACCAGACAGTGCGAAACAGAGCAAAGCCATTGGCCCATTAGCAAATTCGACGCATCTCGCAAACACCCAAGCCCTCCACGAATGTCGAACCCGTATGATGCTGCATTGTCGGTGCAGTCGGAATGGCAAGGACAACAGCAATACCCACCACCCAACCCGAACAGCTTTCCACAACACAACCCCTCCGCAGCACACTCTGGAACCAGCGGTAACGCATTGGGAATTCAAGTAAAGGAGGGGGAGCCATCGCCACACGTTCACACACTTCCTCCCGTATCAGTACCCCGAACCTCCCACCCGTCCCCAGTATCCAACCCATCAGACACCATGGATGGCATGAAGATTGCCGGGCTGGTTCACGACAGACCTCAGGATATGACCCGACAGGCCTTCGGAAACAGCCTGAGCCCTGCTCCATCGAATGGTCAAGAATCGCAGACATCCTCTAACCATACTGGACAAGGCGACAAGATGTTGAAGAGCGATGAGGAGGATGATTTCGATGACGATGACATGGACGGAGAGGGACAGACTGCGGCCGAGAGAACCGCTGCTCGCCGGAAGATGAAGAGATTCAGGTAGGGTGCCACGTTTGGAGAGGTTGAGGGCGCGGGCTAACAGCAATTAGACTTACCCACCAGCAAACTCGGTTCTTGATGAGCGAGTTCGCAAAGCAGCCTCACCCTGATGCTGCTCACCGCGAACGTCTCTCCCGGGAGATCCCTGGACTTAGCCCTCGGCAAGTCCAAGTCTGGTTCCAGAACAGGTATGCTCTGAATTGAATTCGATACGAGCCCCGATACTGACAATGTTAGACGTGCCAAGATCAAGCGTCTCAATGCCGATGACCGTGATAGAATGATCAAGATGAGGGCAGTTCCTGATGACTTCGACAACGTGCAGGCGCTTCACTCGCAGTACGGTGCAGTTCACGGACTTGGAACGACCATGCCTCCAGCTCCTAGTGATCTCGGTGCCCATTCCTATGCACAGCACATGATTAGGCCTTTGATTGTGGACGTGAGAAGAAACCCTGGCGACAACTCCCACTCTGGCCTTACTCCTGGATTTGGAGGAATTGGTTTTGGCCCAGCACCAAACCTCAACAGCCCCGCCATGATGTCTCCCATTTCGCCTGCTGCTGGAGAGCGATACCCATATGGAAGCCAGTTCCCAGCTCCTATCGGTGGAGCCCCCAGGACATCAAACCCCTTTGGAAGCCAGAGCGGGTTGGATTCCCCATTGGATGCCAATAGGCAGAGCCCTCATCCCCTGCAGCCTCAACTCCGAGACCCCATGAGCCGAGCTAGATCCGAGTCTTCGCAGTCTCCCCTGCGTTCCGGCATGTCTTGGAAGGGCGACTCAATCGATTACTCCAACTTTAGGGCCTCGAACACGAGCCCTGGCATGGATGATCGAAACCCTTCCATGTATCAGCCCGGAAGCATGGGCGGTTATGATTCGACCTCTTTCTCCAGTAAGCCCCTGGCTTTCCCAGTGGCTAAGAGTGTTGGGCTAATGAACCGACAATAGCTGGCTCGCCACAGCCTTCTTCGACTCTGAGCTACCCGACCATCCCTCGACCACAGAGCGGTCCTCATTTTCGGAGTTCTACCACTTCGCTTCCCTTGAACGTTGACCCAAGGGACCATTATCGCACTGCGGGCTCCGAAGTCAACACCTCAAGCCCCTCGAGCCAACCTCGCTCCACTCCTACTTCTGCCCCTTATAGCTCATCTTCCTACACTACTAGCTACCCGCCCACGTCACTTACCACACCGATGGACTACACTGTGCCGAGGTCGTCGGATCCAAAGGCGAACATGCAGGATTCGCAGATGAGCGCGCCTATTGCCCAGCCCGGTGATTTCACCCAGGCTGTCAACGGAAGCATGGGAAGTCAGGATCACGGACGCCACGACGGCCACCAGCGAAAGCGAAGCCTTACCCTGCCCTCGGGAGCTCTTCGCCCACTTTTTTAATTTTGCGAGGCCTGGTGCACTAATTCGGCGACTGGATTCGCAGTGAAGGGCGGATGACGATGTTGCTTGTGAGGCCCTGGCTGGTTTTGCTTCCTCAAAGTTTTCTGCCTCTCGCTTTTGAATCCAGCCGTTCACATGCATATCGGCTGAGCTAGTCTATCATGTTTCATACGTGGCCCCGATTTCGCGAACGACACCAAGCATAAATTCCATTCCTTTTCACTCTTCCCTTTGACTTGTCTCGATCAATACAACATTTCGGCGCAATGCAATGGTGGGCAGCGGGCATTGGGGATGGGTCTGGAAGCCCCGGCGGCTGGGTATGATGCAATGACTTGTTTGCTTGTTTGTTTGCTGTTTCTGGGGCTGGCCTGTGACTATGATTATGTATGATGTTTCGTTGGGCTCTGGGATGGAAAACCAGGTGGGGGAACATTCTTTGGCGCTTTATTATGTTGGTTTTTTTTTGGTTTACGGGAACGGACTGGATCTGGATTCCTATGTGGCATGTTTTTTTGGTTGTAGATAAATATTTTAGATTGATGTGGCCGAGGTGGTCAACGTCCTCCCTGGACACGCCGCTTGATGCGGACGGATAGCACTTTACATAGTTGCTAGCACAGAACTCTGAGCTTTGCCTCGAGAGATTTCAGGACCTCAATAATTCTTTGAGCTTGACACGATGTACAAATGACTTGTGATGTATAACAACGAGAGCAAAACTACGCCTCCGAGCTGAAAGTCTAGAATAAACTTATCATGCGCTATCTTGTACAAGTTCAATAATCCTAGTCGGGGGATGTTATTGAAAATTGCCAAAAAAACACACATATACTTGCTCCTACAACGTTCTGAAGGGACAATGTCGTGGTTCCTATCTTTTGTCGCCCAACTGTATGATAACGCAAGGACTCTAAGTTGCATGACGGTAATACCGAGGTTGTGGGGATGCTGCCGCACCAAGCAGAGCCCAGACAATTTCATCTGCCCCCAAAGGGAGAAAACAGTCCAACTCGTGGGCCGAGCACCGGGGAAGACTGGCGGTTTGTTAGCCAATGGTCTTGATCACTGCGGAACGCTTCAATTGGCTTTACGCGTGTTGCTTCTTCACAGTCAGATAATGCCTTTCTCCTCCCGCAGCCAAGCGGTTGTCAGCAATATCAAGAATTGAACTGACAACTACAGTCAAGGCTGATAGGTTTACCAGATGTAAGGTGTCATCATGTGCGAACGGCAAGCTACGCGAGGGAACACGTGAACCGTTGAACAACTTACATTCTGGCGAGCCACTACTGGGTTGGGGGCTGACCAACAACAGCAATCCCTTGGCACTTGTTCCGTGCGTGAAATCGTGTTCAACCCAGGATTACATGTTTGTCACAATTGCATGCATCTATGATAATAGGACATGTTTGGTCAAGATATGTCACTTGCATCAGGTCATCACCGCATCATGGCAGCCGCACGAGGGGCCCTCGTGATGATGGTTTTTGGCAAGGTTATAAGGTTTTTCTCGACCATTCCACTCCGGTTTGTTGTCAGCAGCGAATGAGTTCGAACAGAGTCGGCACGCTAACGTAGGTATATGGAGGGTGGTCTGGGGTTTGTTATGAAGAAGAAAGAAAATTCTGCATGCGCCGCGAACGAGAGCCGATCTTATCGCGCGGGTCAGGTCATGTGACTTCACATGTGTGGATTCCAGGTTTTCCTTTGGAGTGAGTGGGTGGAGCCAGGGGAGCCGGAAGTCTTTGTCTGGTCTCGCCCCGGAAGAAGGCCGGGTCGAACAAGGTTCGGAGATTCCATGGGGTCGGTTGCGATGGCGGAGGTAAGCGAGGAGGAAAGAAGGCCTGCGCAGCGGTTCTTGGGCCCCGGCCGCCTGGCCTGCTCGCCCTGTTTTTTTGGCCTCTTCCCGTGTGCGCCAATCTGTCAATGGGGTGTGGCTCACGTGGTTAGAGCAGATTTCTTTGTGCCTTTTTGATGGTGATGGGCAGCCACTCATGTGCGGCTCTGAAAGGGTGCCGGGCCTTCGCTGCGCGTGGGAGGCCGAGTGCGTAGTGGCCGCCGCTCCAGGTGTCTGGGGGTGGTGTGGGCGTGTGAGAGCGCGAGGAGAGACTGCGTGTGGGTGGGCGTGGGTGCGCTGGCTCGGCCTGGCCTGGCCTGGCCTGACCTCGCCGGGTGCTCGCTGGGTGCTCGCTGCTGGGCGGGGGTGGGCGTGGCCTGTGGAACTGTGAACCATGGGTGTGCCTTTCCACCTCCCTCCTCCGATGCCCGCCTACGCTACTCAAAAAACTGCCGCTGCCTCACTTTTCAGGCACCCACTTTTCTCTCCCTCATTCCACACTCCACACCTTCACCACCTCATCCACCCCCAAACAACATACCGTCAACGACACCACGACGGGCTCTCTCGACAGCGACCACAGCGATACTCCGGCGCCCGACCTTCCGCCTTCCCGCCAGGTCGTTCTCCGCGCCCCGATCCACCTTTGCCGACGTGCCCACGACCGCCGCGACCGCGAAAAAAATCCAACCAGTGCATGAGGTTCAGCTGAGGCCCCAGCGCAGCGACTTTCGGTCGGCGACCGGCGCGACTCTCGCCACAGCCCTCCTTCGCGGAGACGTCCACGATGTCGTTCCATCCTCAGACGCCCCAAAGCCCATCACAATTCTCCTCCGGGACCTTGGACCTCGTGTCCAGCGCGGCCACCTCGATGACGGCCGCGGCCACGGCCGACACTTTGCCGACTCCCGCCCACAGCGTCAACGGGAGCGCCTCCCATCCCGACATCACCATGGCTGACGATTCGCCGCACAAGCGCAAGCGCTCCATGGATGACAGTGGCGACCGCGTGTTGAAGAAGGTTCACCTCGAGGAAAGCGAGCTGGGGATTGAAGACCTGCATCTCGATGTAGGGAAGAAATACCTGCTCTGCCAAACTCGTAAGACTCCCTTCGCCGTCCTCTTCCCGCTCCTCCTGGCGCTGCCATGGTGGCTTGGTCCCCAAGCCGCGGGTGTCTCGTGATTACCGCCTCAGAATTTGTTTTGTTAACATCAGTCGTCTCTAGCCCACCCCGAATCTTTACCTCGGACATCAGAGGATTTGTACGATATGTTCAACCTGTCCTCTCTTGCTGCATCAGTCGCTCGAGAGAAGCCCAATGGAGAGAAGAACGCGCTGCGACAGACATACAAAGGCCACATCAAGCGATTAGGCGTCGCTGGCCACTTTGAAGTACAGAAGAGGGAAAACGCCCCATCAGAATTCATGGCAATGCTGCAGGTACCCGATTTGGAATGGAACGTCCACGAAGTGAAAGGTCGAGAGATTGGCGACGGCCTCTCAAACGACACCCTGGCCCTCCTCGGAAAAGCGGTCACCATGGCCAAGGGGCCTATACCGAAGCACGTGTGGGATACTGGAGTTCTAGGAGATATCGCCCCGTCAAACTCGGATTCAAGACAGCAGCCCGGCCGGCCTACCGCTCCCAATACACCGCTCGCTGGCGTCCTCGGTGCGATGAACAGATTAAAGCCTCAGGGGTCCTCCAACCAAGATCCCAACCGACCTCGGCGTAACATCAAGAAGCGAACCTACGGCGACAGCAGTTATGAGGGCTATGGAGAGGGATTCCCTGACGATGATGCAGCCATAGACGGATACTCGACGGGAGAGGGAGAGGGTGGCCAGAAGCGCCGCAAGAAGGTAAATATTTCTTGGCCTGAGACTGTGGATCTCTCATCTCACAAATCACAGCAGAACTCAGGAAACGCGTCACCGTACCCAAGCGCCATGCGCCAACAGAGCTACGGCCCCGGCATGGTAGGCGCTTGAAGCCAAACTTGAACAGCGCCCGAAGCCAGACTCGACCAGTTCTCATTTCGAGATTTTTTTTCTTCGATGTTTTTAATGGGCTTCTATTTCACTATTGGCATCTTGCACGGCGTTTAGGCAAACGGAAAGGACAGAGGGTATTCATTTGAGTTGAACTCAGCGAGGGCTAGGATGGCGGAGCGTCATGACGAGTTAAAATACGCTGTGTTTACCTAAATCTGGTCTATCCACTCGCAATCAATGTTTTGATAGGACGAACCGAAAATATAAAAAAAAGCGAAGAATAATGCAGACAAGCGAACCTGGGTTCTGTTGAATCCAGGATTTCACCACCTTGATGCTCGCTCGACCTTTGTTGTCTGTTCTTTGACACCATTGAATGCCTCGATGATCCGATGCCCTGTAGCAAAGCCACTTTGCGAATCCAATGTGAATTACACAAGACAGTAGAAAGAAAAGAAACCCCTAGACAGATGAATGCTGCAATCGGGCGTTTCGTCACGCGTGCCTATATTTTCAACTCAAAAGAATCCTTGGTTATGAACATGCTATGCCTCGTGTCGCACATGCCTGTTTCTTTTACGATAGGCAACGCTTTTTTTTCTCTGTGGAGGAAGTTGGATTGAATCAGATTGAACAAGAATCGGTCAATAATGGCTACAAGACAAAAGTAGAGATTCCAAAATACTCCTTCCGACACCCAATCCAGCGGATTCCATCATATCGCATTTATCATTACGCTCCTATTCCAGAAAAGCTTTTCCTTAACCATGCCAATTGATCCCCCTTCACTATATCGAGACCCAAAGAAAAAAGAAAAGAAAAAAAATCACACCTCTTTCGTCTAATCGGTTTGATATACAGTCTAGTAACCGTTGATAGACTTCAGCCACGACCACCCTACCCCTGTTGAAGCCAGGCAGATCACTGCGGGGGTGGCATTGCCGAGTCGTTGAAATTTCCATTCTCGACAGTCGGATATGCACCGCCACTCATCTCGGCAAAGGTAAAGTCCAAGTTCATAGGCAGGGAAAACAGGTCTTGTGGGAGCAAGGGCTGCTGCATCATTTGCCCTGTGATAGGCGGTGAATGCATATCCATGTTGAGCGAGTCAAAATCTCCAGCTTGGCCCATGGCATAGTCCTGTGGCCACCCCGGGGAGCAGTCACCAACGGGGAGAGGAGTTGCGAATGACGAGCCACTATCGTTCTGCGACGGTGACATATTGGCAGTCCTGTTGGCATCTGCACTTGGAGATGTTGTGGTAGAAGTCGCATGTTGAGGAGTGTGCGACGCTTGGGTTGGGGAGGCAGTCGTATTTCTGGCTGCGTTCGCGGCTGACTTCGATTCCTGGACCTTGCGTTTGCGCCGCGATGATTGTTCCTTCTCAGCTTTTTCAATGACAGCCTTTGCAATCCGCTCAAACTCTGAGCAGATGCCGAGCATTCTATGAACGCCGCCCTGTTCTGCCTCCTGTCCGAGCATGGACAGGAATGTGACGACAGTGTTCATCATGCGCGTGTCTGACTTTGCGCGTGGGTCTAACGGGTTTTGCAAAATGTTACCAAACAGTGCAACTAATGCTGAAACTGGGAAGTACAAGATCATCCTATGGAATATGCAATTAGCTTGTAGCACGCAATCGCGCGAGTATCAAAAACTTACCACACACAAGCAAAATCACCCTGCGGGACGTACTTGAGCAAGGACACAGAAGCCCTCGCAGCGTTCGTGCAGATGGTTGACGAGGAGAAGACTCGGGGATTGAGTGGCTTCGAGTTTAATCCCTGGATGGCATAGTTGGATAGGCGGCTGGTCCAATAGCCGTGGTGAATAGCCATGCGATGGATTGTGGTTAGACAATTGTAGTAGGTGAAATGAACCATGACAACGTGCAAGATCAGTGGCGTGTGAGATGCCCTTATCTCATGCTCGGGGCGGAAATCAATGGGAATGCTGTCTTTCCAGTCTTCCAGCTTCTGATCCAGCTCACCAATGCTGTTGAGTAGATCGCCATCGGATTGCTTCGAGGCTTCCACTGAATAAAGCCGCTTGTACACTTGGCTTTCGATTGTTGCCACTTCGCACATGACTCGGAAAAGGTTCATCTTGCCTTTGCCGTCAGCTAATGGGATATTTCCGATGTTGTCCACCGGATCGGCTTCAGGCAGCTCCACATTCATGTCATCATCGTCCTGGGCTGGTGGTCGACCAGAGCGAAGACAAAGGTCCTTATCCAGCATATAAGCAATCCAGAACACTCTCTTGCGCTGTTCAATCTCAATTGGGTTAAGATTGAAGCCTGTGCCACGCTTGTGAAGACCGATGCTGTGCGCTAGGCGCATGGCAGCAGAGATGAGGAGGAAACTGGGTTGAGGATTAGGAGTTCCCTGCATGAACAAAGCCATGCCGAGCAGACCCTGTACACTGAGAAGATCGGTATTGCGCATCACCAGCTCAGGGAACACGGCCATGGCGTTCTTCAAATGACCCCATGCTTTCTCATCCTCATCCTGTGGCACCAGATTGCTCATAACACGCAATCGGTGGGCGATGGCAAGAGCAACATTGAGACTGGCCCACCAACCCGAGCCATGATATGGGTCGGAAGAATACTGCATTTCCACAAGTTGCATAAATGTGGGTTGGTGGAATAAGGGAAAGATGCAGTTGAAGTTCTCAAAAAAGTCCTTGAGCAGAGACAGAGCCTCTGGCTTGGGGGGCAAGGGACGGAAGATGCGTCGATGGAACAGGTCTCCAAAGACTTCGGGCTTCCAGTTGGTCCATTTGTGGTCGTCAACCGAGACATCGGAGATGGTACGCTGGAAGGACTGATCACCGGTTTTGCCGTTAACCCACTGAATTCCTTTGGGAGAAAAGATGGAGAATCCGGATGATGATCCTGTGTTGCGTCAGTGAGATGAACAGGAAACAAGGATGCAATTAAAAGCCCACCAATGAACCTAGTTTCGCCATAATTATTCGTAACCAGCGAACACATCATTTCAGACAGGGCCGAGACCTCCTCCTCTCCAGCTGTTCCCTCTGCGGCGGGCGTAATTGATTTGCGCTTCTCGTCTCTGGCGCCTGTGGGCGCAGGTGATGTCAACGAACTTTGGGGGGTCGAATCGGTTCCATCAACCGCTGAAATACCAGAAGTGGTCTGTGAAGGGGATGTGGGAGAGGATGTGGTGCCCATAGAATCTTGGCGCTCCTGCTGGTTCTTCTCCATGAGCCTCTTCTCAAGGGCACCGAGGTCAACATCGCCATCCTCATCGTCAAGGAGCCCTGCCAAAGAGATTAGACCCAAGATTGGACGCCGAGAGGTTTAGGATTAAATTGGATCAAAATACCTGACAGTCTGAGGAGGTGCTCCATGCGCGCAAGCCGGTTTTCTAAGCCTTCAATGTATTTGGCGCTAAGAATTGGTCAGCGAGTTGTATACATGTGAGGATGCGATGATGAACAAAACCAACCCTTTGGGAGGCGTGCGCTTCTTCTCAACCTGGGTAAAAAGGCATTCGGTTTTGTAATTCGCACAATGTGAGCAAGCGGGCAATTTCCCGTCGCACTTAATCTTCTTCTTTCGGCACATGTCGCACGCCTTGGAACGAGAGCGTCAGCCAGCCTTGTTGCGCTTTACGAGCAGGAGCAATACGCAGGACTTACCTTGGTGATTCTCCTCCTCTTCACATCGTTAGATTCGTCGAGCATCATGGCCGAATCGGAAAACATATGGGCTGTCAAGTCGGGGGGCATCTGCGGTACGCCATTGAAGCCAAAGATTTGGGGAGGCGGATTGAGGAGGGGCGGCGGTGCCGGCATGCCCGGCATCTGGAAGCCCATGTGGTCCATGTTGGGGGCCGTGAAGGCGATCGCAAAAGATGGCAGCTAAGAGGTGAAGCAATCGAGGGCTCAGGATCGGGCAGAGAGTGCCTGGAGGGGGGCGCTTTTAGGGCGGCAGCCTCGATCGTGTCGCACCGAGGCCAGGTCGTCGAGCGCGATGCGGGAGGTGCGGTGCGGTGCGGCGCGGTGCGGCGCGGTGCGGCGCGGAGAGTGGAGGTGTAAGGTGGTGAGCAGGTCAGTAGTGGCAGATTCTCGGCCGACAGCGGCGGGCAGCACGGCTACCTATTCCAGGCGCTTTTGGACCATGCAAATGAGAAGAAGGAAGGTCGAGTCTGGACGGCAGAGCTGGGGATACTAAAGAAAAGGGCGAGCGAGAGTGAAGAGTGCGACTCGATGTTGGTGTGTGAATGGAACCGTCAGGAACTTGGTCCAAGGCGGGTCCGAGAAAAGAGGGTCGAGTCGGGCAGGCTGGCAGTTTAGATAAGTTGAAGTCTTTTTTTGGAGAGATGGAGGCGCCACGCTAAAAACCCAAGGCCCAAACGAGGTAGTTGCTGTACCTAAGGAAGTCAGCACCAAGCGCCGGCATTACCAATTCGCATAATGAGCGCTGCAGGCCATTGGCGGGGATGCTGGAAGGGGGCCGCTAGATGCCCTGGAAAACAACGACCCTTACAGTGTGCTATATTCGGGCTTGCTAAAGCAGATGGCTGCAACCACCGACGTAGAGTGCCAGTGGACGAGGTGGCCCACCCCCGGCACAGGGCTAGAACAGTGCCTCTTCCCGCCTTGAGCCAAGTACGCCTGCCTAAGCACAGTATGGTGGCAGTTACGGAGATGCGCCAAGCCCGCTAGTCCTCTCAGCCTTTGGTTCGCAGCCTTCGCCGCTTGGTGTGGCCCTCCTTTTTGCCAAGGAGGAGGGATGGAGAGACAAGATAGAGCTGCGTGCCGTGTTTGGGGATTGGTCTAGACCACGTCACGGAGCCGAAAAGATGTGTGTCTATGCTCAGCCAATGCCGTTGGAGGAGGAATAGGATGGATGATGATTACAGTTGACCGGCGACAGGTGCCCGATGACTCTATGACGAAGTCCAGCCACAGCTCAACTCGATGAGCCATTGTCACGTCACCGCGGTGACTCTTGGGGTTTGTAGTTGTGCACTTTTGTCCCGCCGCCGCCATGGTCAAACATTTGGGTTGACGGAGGCCTCAGAGACATCCAAGCAATGATACCCTTCCACGAAATGGTGCGAACAAGACGAAACATGCCGAGTTGCAATACAATGTAACATTGGCTCGCCCGCAACAGCCATGGCAGTCAACCGCCGCCGCGAGAAGCAAGGAAAAACTGTTACAGACCCTTGCCCAAGGGTCCCCCGCCCATTCTCGCTTCCCTCTTGGCTGCGACCCTGTGTTCCAAAGTCGGAGAATTAACGTCCATTTGGTACAAGCCAGGTGGTATGCGACCTGGGATTTCGTTCGAAGCCCCGGCTCTCAACGGCTGCCAGACGAATGAGGTATGCCATGGCTGCCGCTGTCAATGCGACCAAACGGGCCGTGTTTTGCAACTTTGACGACAAACCGCGTATTCGGCATCTACCGCATGTCATTATTAATGCGCAAGCCCAAAATCTCACCCTCCCTCCTCGCCTCCAAGATGCCGGCAGATGCTATGCTCAAGGCCCTTGGAACGTGATTGACTGGGCTGATTTTGTGGCTTTTTCTCACGCTGTACCTCGCTGCTTATAAACATGCCCATATCCATTTCTTACCCTGGCAGACGAGTTGCAGACGCAGACCCCCGTGCTAGGGAAATGATCAGCAACTTACATACAGTAGTAGTACAAGCGTGCAGCTACCACCGTCCCGCAACCGTCCGCGCTATGCTTGACAGGACTGTTTAAACAAGGCGTAACATCATGCACCCTCGGTTCAGGGTCTAGCCGCCACGTGGGCATCCTGAAGCTCAGGTAAAACTTTCAAAGAGCCCTATGAGCTGAGTTCCCAGTTCTCAACCCGACGGCGAACCTCGGACTCAGCCCGGACACCGCGAGCCAGCAAAAAATGTGAGTAGCCAACCGCGAAACATACCAGACTTGGCAAATCCACCATCTCTACGTTCAATGCCCGTCAACTCTTGTCTCGGGCCTTTTTTTGACTCCGGAACCCGGCTGCCGGAGTTGGGGATAATCACATCGCCCCTGACCAATCTGGGGCAGTAGCAGACAGTGGGTAGGAGCGCAATTTGATCCTCGGAGAGTCCCAGTCTCTCGATAATCACAAACATCTTTACGCGGGGTGTGGAGACGAGTGGAGATTCCGGAGGGTTCTCGACACAACGGTGCGGTATGCTGATGAACCAGTCGCTTTGACAAGTCAACAGAAACTCTTGGACCATTCGCATCACATAACGAAGAGCAGATTGCAAATCGAGACGGCTCCAAGCCCCGTTCGATTCCAACGTCAGACATACACGTCTTCAGATTGCCGAAGGCGAATGAAGATTGCCCAGGAACGGTTTCTCCAGATCGCCCGGATGCACATCACCCCGATTTGCCCCCCAGCGAAACTCCCCCATTGCCACAGCCCCATTCCGCAACCGTCGTCATTAAAACCCATGTCATCTATGTTTCCCACGGCACTATCGGAAGAGAAAGGGGAGAAAGACGTAGAGAGGGAAAGGGAAAAAAAGTGGATATTTCCGCAGTTGCTGTGCATGTGCAGTAAGTCAAGTTCACGCCCCTAGCACGCAGCTTGTCGAGTACGAATACGTCCAGCGATCCCGAGTGCGCTTAATCATCCTCGCAAGGCTGTGCATGTTTTTTTTTGTTCCCTCTCTTGCTCGCGACGCATTTCCAGTTGCAGCCATGGCACCACAATGCTCTCGTTGATCACATTTTACCATTGTATTTCCCCCGCCAAAACACCCTTCCTCCCGCAAAAGCACAGAAAGAAACAAGGGAGGAATGTGCCAGGTGCTTTTATTAAAGTTTGGCCAGAGACAAGATCCGTTCCCATCCGCACGGGCTGTGCCTCAGCGTCCCGCACCCGACAACACAGACATTGATGTAGCCACTTGCATCCGACCTCGTCTTCGTTTCATCGCCGTATCGGGGAGCCCCCGCTCCTCACCGACCCGGCCGCCCTCAACGTCTTGTCATGGTTTCGGGTGAGCATTGAGGCGGTGCCTTTGGAGCGCTGCTGTCCCTGGCCTAGCCCGCATCCGGGAGGAGGTGATGCCGGGTGGCTCCTGTCGCTATACTGCTTGGCTGATATTGGTCTTGGGGTCTTGGGGTCTTGGGGCCTTGATCCGGCCTCATGCTAATCCGGCGCGCCGAAGGATCTCGCCCGTCCCATAAATACTTTCCGGTGCCTTCCACGCTGGGGTTCCCGGGCGACTGAGGCTGAATGAACGGCAATCCAATTGCAACCTATTGTGCTATCTCGCCCCCAAGGTACTGGCAGCATTGAACACCTTCGTCCACGCACGCGCACATTATATTTTGGGGTTGAACGGTTCATTAGTCAACCTCCCCCCAGACTCAGCCTCATAGCTGTACGTGTCCCGCCCACACTCAGTGCCGGGGGTTGTCATCATCATGTGTACACGTCACATGTCATTGTGGTTCAAGAGATTGAAAAAGAAATCCATCAGAGGTATCTTGCTTTTAAAACCTGGGCGGCTGGCTTGAATTATATACATTAACCGTCTTGGCATTGCTTGCCTGCCCAGCATAGCCCTCCCTCTTCCTTTCCAGAGAGACCCTGAGAAAAAGTCCTGCACCTGAAAGTAGACGACAAAAAAGATGGTCGACAGAAGACGTCGCGTGGTGGTTTTAGCCTCCCCTCTGCACTCCTCCCATTCTTCTTCGGCTATCCCTATATTCCCATTGCTATCCCATAATCTTCCCCTGCCCTTTACACCTCTATATTCTCAGCTTTCCTTGAGAGATTAGAAAAAAAGACCTTCCCGAGATCCCAATGGTGGTACCACATTCAAACGCCAAACAGAATGCTTCTCGCCGCTTGGGGGAGGGGGAATTTGTAAGAACAAAAAATAACAAGAAAAGAAAACATGCCTATCGGCGGTAGTAGTTGGTAGTAGTTATAGACGGATTTATCTCGCCGTCCCTCATGTGATGCAACGGCAAGATGCAACTGCAATGTACAGAACGCTCAGATATTGAGACAAAGAACACGCAAAGTTAGGCCCTGATAGGACTTATATCCTTTCTTGGAACCTGGATGGCGAGGTCCAAGAGCCATCTTGGGATGATCGCGATGCCGCACCGACGGAATCTCCAAGAGCATCTGAATCGGGGCGTGCTCTTGGTTTGGGATCGGCAAAAGGGTTCTCCTCTGTCACGGGCGTCCGTGCTGGGCCCGTTCGAATGATTGGCACTCCGCTGACTGGTCTCATCGGTGATCCCAGTGCCAATTTGGTTGAGCCTCCGTCGCTTGATGGAAAGAAGGCTTGGGAGCCCCGCCAGTAGTCCGTGTGACCACTAGCGACGCTATCACGGTTTACCTCGCGAGGGTCCGTGTATCCATCACCACCATTGTGAAGAACTGAAGGCAATTTCTTGCCCGACACACGGTAGAATCCTCGTTCGGCGGTGGGTGCTGGTTCGGTAGTTTGGGTGCTCCTCTTGCTCGACAATCCTGCCAAGGTTGCCGCGACAGAAAACGGCACCGCACGCTCAGCCATGCCTCCACCGCTACCGCTTCCGTTTCCATCTCCACCAGTGATCAGACCTCGGGATCGTGTTTCAGGCCCCTCTCCCAGCAAAGCATGACGACCATGTCTCTTCTTGTGCTTGATCGCAAGCAGAATTAGCAGTGCCAAAAATGCCACGCCCGCAACGCTTCCAACCACTCCGCCAATAACCTGCTTCTGCTGTGGGGATAGAGAGCTGCCTGATGATCCGGATGCGCTAGATGTCGTTGTCGGGTCTGCAGGCTGAGCCGCAGCTGTTGCTCCACTGCCGTAGTCACCGCCGCTGCCGCCGCCATCGGCATAATGGGTCGAGGTCCAAACTTCAGTGGAATAGGTGTAAATGGTGGAAGAGAGCGTCGAAGTTGACGAGTCAGAGGTGGTGGTCGTCGTGCTTGTCGATGAGCTAGTTGGTGAGGTAGTAGATGAGGAAATGGAGGAAGAAGTGAAAGATCGGGTAGTGCTAGAAGACGTGGAGATCATCTCCATGTGAAGAGATGAGTCCGATGTTGTTGAGACATCAGTGGTTGTTGGTACAGTAGTTGTTTGAGAAGTAAGATCCGTGAGTGTGGTTGAAGTCAAGGTTGAGGTCAAGTCTGGCACGCATATTAGTTTCACGGCCCATCCAAGTTTCACGGAGATGATCTGCTCATACCGGTTGTCATCGAACTGGTAGCATTGTGAGTGCCAGGCGTCGAGGCGGCATCTTGGGAGCCATAGCCGAGCGAGTAAGTAGACGCAACCGGGCTGGCGACATTAGATGCTGAGTTCTGGCTCGGAACCAAGTAGCCGTTCGAATCGGCACTCGACGTGACAGCCACGCCCGGAGTGGACGCGTTGACTGAGGTCATGTCTGCAGGGTCTTGAGCATTGTTAGAGGACTCTGGATTGGAAACCGAGACAGTGCTGCCAGAGGCAGAATCGACGACGATTGTGTTGGGAGTGCCGTAGCGAGTCTCGAGGGCGACGGGCGAGCCGGAGTAGTCTACAACTTGAACGAGCGAGATGGTCTGAACGACATGTGTGATGTAGCCTGAATCACCCCGAACTTCGATGTTAAGGTCAGAACCTGGCTCGGAATCCTGGGAGCGTTGCTGATTTGTGTCGATATCGCGCTGGGTGACGTCCTGGTCCTGGGGCTGGTCCTGGGGCTCAATGTAGTCGCCAGTGGCCTCTGTTGCGGAGTTGGAACGATGGACGTGAACGTGGCGCTTGCCGTGGTTGGAACGAGCGTGGGGAGGATGAGAGTCTGAGTGAGTGTGGGAACGAGGGTGGGAGGACGTCGATGAAGACGAAGAGGATGACGAGTTGGAGGACGAAGACAGAGGAGGCGGATCGGCATCTGGGGCCTTCACTCGCTCAGGCCCGCTAGATGAGTAAGTCATGGTTGGCTGTAGGCGGTGGGTCGTGGCCCGTGGGAGTGGGCGAAGTGGGCAGTGGGCGCCAAGGGTCAGGCGGAGACAGCGGTTGGCGTCGCTGCTGGGTACCTACAGCGCGGTACAATAGTGCGCCTGATGCGCAAGAAGCCCTGACGTCGTGTGCCACTGTGGTACTGTAGGCTATACAGGATGGACCCAGGGCGTCGTCTAGGCGTCGTCGTAGGCGTGGCGATGCTGCAGAGCGGGACGGGATGGCACCCTGGCGTTGGCCGGCGTTCGCTGGGGTGTCCCCTTTTGGGGCTGGCGGATTGGGATTGCGTATGTGCGTCTTCGTTTTCTGCGGGGGCCTCCTAAAAAAAAAGAATGAAAACTGGGATCCAAGAGACTGGCGGCGATCGTATTCGCTAGACGACGGGGCGGCTCAGCAGGGTCGCAGGATTTTAGTGAGAAATCTGGGCTTAAACGAAAAGGCCAGGGACGAAAAGTGTGTAATTGATTGCAAATCGTCGTCGTAGTCGTCGTAGATCGTGGTCGTCAGGCTGGATTGAAACACTGGTTGGGAGATAGGCAACGTTGACTACAAAGCCATCGCCATTCCAGCACAAAAAAAAGCGACCAACGGTCAACGGTCCTGTAGTGGTGGTGGCAGCGGCGGTTTTTGGTGTCGCCTCAAAGTGATTGCCGTCCTGGCTGGTGCTGTTTTTGCCTCTGCTTTTCGATTTATTTTCGTGTCTCCCTTCTCGGCTATTTTTCCTTCCAAAAAAAATCCAGCTTCTCCTGGCGATGCCGGCGCCTGTATTCGTGATTGACCTCTCTCCTGTTTGAAAAGAATAGCTGTAAATGAGTGGCTGACCCTCTCGTTGGCCTTCGGGGGAGTCGGGTTCGGGGGCCGGCAGAGTGCTGCTGGGAGGCGGCGGGCTGTGTAGCCTTGAGTTTGTGCGGTTGACTCGCGAGGCGCGCGCGCTATAGGGACCGGTCCTTAGCTCCTTGTTATTAACATCAACAGCAAGGCCCAACGGTCGACGAGGGCATGGCAAACGAGGCGCAAAAAAACGAATGTCGTCAACGAGCGGAACGAAGATGAAGGTGAGTAAAGGAACGAGCGACTGGGGGGGGAGTGGCCAAGAAGGAGAGAAAGAATGAGCGAGGCCCAAACCATAAAATCGAGGAGTGGGAGCCAACTACACTAAATGACGAGGCGTCGTGGGCTTCGGACCGTAAAAGTGGTACCTACTCTCCGGGCGAGCACTCGCAGCCCGACGATGTAACTCCAGTCACGGTGCCGTCAAGAGGACTCCTCGAAATGGCAATCCCAAATGGGCGACTAAATTGGTATCGACCCGCGGAAACACCCAAAGAAAGCACAGAGGCCAGTCGTGGATGGACCGGAAGGGCCCTGCGCAGATGGGCGATAATTTCGCTTGGTTGGGACGCGGTGGCTCCTCTCACGACGGTGCGGCCAATCAGGGGCTCTGCCTCCACGCAACATCACGACATAAGGGGGTGGAGGTTGAGAGTCAAGGATGCGGTGGTGGCCCATTTTTGGTGAACAATGGAAGCACTGACAGGGGAAGGGGTGGGTGTGGGCCCTGCACTGGCGAGCCTGGGTCGACAAGGGTGTGCCAATCCACGCCTTGGCGACAGGAACTGGAACTGGAACTGAACTGGAACTGGAACTGACGCAGTACCTGACAGTCAATCACAACCGGTACGAAGGGACAAAAAAACATGGAGCCCCGGACCTGGCCCTGGACCTGGACCCGGCGAGAGCCACAACTGTCCATCCAGCGAAGCTGATTTACCACTCGCCCACATGATTTTCACCAACACCATCCACCAACAAGGTGTCGGGCGGCTTCAGCGGTCGCGACGGTGCCTGTTACAGGGAGAAGAACCAGGTGGCGTCTTCGTCGCTGGCATGGACCGCGAGCCTGGCTGGAATCCTGCGCGAGGGGATCGGGAATGGAGCGGGACAGGACGTTGTGTGTCCTGCGGGATGCGAGGTGCGTGTGTGGCCCATGTGTGATTCCATCGGTTGCTGTCTTGCGAGCCCCGTTGTTGAGGTGAGACGGTCATGAATGAATACGAAGTTCATTGAGCCGAACCCTCACCGTTAGCTGCCCGACCAGATGCAGCCTCCCCCTCATCCTGCTTGAAGACGTGTTCGTACATAATACATGGCATTAAGCCTACATACATACACACAAACCCAGTTGGCAAGAAGCTTGCATTATCACTCTGCGCTAGTTATGCTACACCACCACTACACCCGCACTGCAGGCAGACATCGCGTGTTTGTGCCTGCGTCCGCTGGCTTGTGAGTGGGCACGCCTGCATATTGGCAAGGTACGAATCTCTTGGTATGCAGATACCTAGTCGGTAGAGGTAGAGAAGTAGGCTTCCCTAGCTCAGGTCCGTCGGCAGCAAAGCGGCCTTTTTTTTTCTTCTTCTTTCTTTTTTGACCTCTTCCCACCCGCCTTGCATATCTCTCACTCGTATTCCCACCCTCGTGCAGCTGTGTCACCGGCCACTCAGATTACACGATGACAATCCCACGCAACCCTCACCATTTCCCCTCCCTCAATACGGGTTCGTGGGATTGGGGCTTCGCATCTTGTCTCCTTCTCGACACGGACAGCCTAGTGGCCGTTTACCTGAGGCCAATGGCTTCAGCTAGAGTAACAGAAATAACACCCCCGGATCTGCCTCTAACCTTCACGGGCGCTAAACTCAGAGCCTACACAAGGGTCATTTCAGATGGCTTACTCGAGCACAAGAAGCGACAGGTTGTAGCGGTCGTGATAATTACCGAAGCGAGCCAGCCCTCAGCCTAGTCACATGGCTGCTTCGGGCCTTACCAAACCAATGCAATGCATTCATGCACAGCGGAAGGGCAATGCTTTGCTACCGTGCCACTATGTTTTTGTTTCCATGCCGTGTTTCCGTGGTTGATCAACCAAAGAGGAAGCAGTGGCCATGGACCTGCATGGAGCACCACGCACGAACTAGGCCTAATGGCATTGGTGCTATGTCGAGTTGCTGCATGGATCTGGAACGAACGGCTCTCCAAAAGACACGACAATCCAACGTGGACAGCCATCTGCAAGGGACGCACACGCTAAGAAAAAAAATTGGACAGGGGCCTGACAACAAGTAGACAACGCAAAGACATCCATTCGACCCAGACAGGAAATCGAGACAGAGCTCAAACACACGCAGACAGGAACAATAAAAAACAAATGCTAGGGGTCTGCAGGTATGATACGTGGCCCAGGACAACAGAGAGATAGAGAGAAATTTTCTCGCTCATTGAAACCACAGAGTTGCTAAATCAGCACACACAGCATGGTCTACATGGCTGGACTGCAGGGGAGGGTGACGACTGCAGCGGGGAGGAACCCAACGCCCACGTTCACCCACCGCGAGTTGGCTTCAAATTGCCAACCAACACTACAGGAAGCACAGGACATGTCCATCCAATCCTTGATCAATAGGAACGGGAGGTGCACACAAGCGATGCGCCGCGTCGTCGCTGCAATTGCCAAAAAATTCCGCCCAGGGGTCTGCCCACGGGCCATAGCCAAGGGCCCAGGCTTGGTCGATTCGTGTCCCAGGGTGCCCCAGGCCGTTCAGCGCATGGTCCGGGAGGTATTTTTGGCAGCTTGGTCCACGGCCGAGTGTTTCGTTTTGCGGTGCTCTGGGAAATAAGACGTTCTTGGCTTGTGTTTCCTTCTGTTTCTGCATCAGCACAGCCAGGATGGATTTGTGCTCTTCCTGTGCGCGTGCTGTTGTAACTCGTCTTGTAACATGAACAAAACACTTTGCATCGGCTGGGCGTCCATGTCTGTGTCTGTGAGGATGTTCGGGCACTCGGCTGAGGAATGTGAGCACCTGCTCGTCTCCGGCATCTGCGAATAGGCGAGGGGGAGTGAGAAGCTTCCCGTGCTCCTATTCCCCGATGTCACTGTTACTCCCAAGGGCCATCCTGGCCTAGAATCAGGCCAATGCAGGTACCAGAAAGTTTGTGGAGAGACGTATTGTATATCGACTGCCACATCACGGCATACATGCCGTTTTAGGCAACTGGTTTCTCCAAGGGCCATCTTTTGGCGCTTCCCGTCTAGTCACGATTAATATGTTTGGCTTTTCGCTTTCGCCTCAGTCTGTGCCCTCTCCGATCTGTAGATTTCTGCCGCCAAGGGCCTCGCATTGGCCTGAACGTATTGCATCCCCGTTATTTGACGGTCACAGTTAATCAATCGGGAAATCCCCTTTTCGCTCGAGCCTGAAGCAGGGCCCGACCTGGTTGCGGCCAAGCACAGCACAGCAAACTGTTCTGTTTCGTCGCACACATCCGACGATGCACAAAGCACATCCCAGTCCCCAATTTCCCCGACCCATCAGGTCAGCGTTGCTTCTGCGCGAGCCTCCGCGTCGGCCGTTAAAGTCGAGCCGCGGGGCCCATATCGCGCCATGCTAAGGTAGGGAGCAGAAGAAACGCCAAGGGGAGTGGAAACCTCTGCAGAACAAACGCTGCATGGATTCATGGCCTGCGTGTTGAAGTGGATTGCTCGGGGATTGAGGAGGAGGAGGAGACGCGCGGTCCAGTTGGTCTTCTCAAAAAAGAAAGCGATGGCTCAGTGTGCAAATGGGGGTATCCT
This sequence comes from Calonectria honghensis, assembly GCA_013403855.1. Taxonomy (NCBI): domain Eukaryota; kingdom Fungi; phylum Ascomycota; class Sordariomycetes; order Hypocreales; family Nectriaceae; genus Calonectria; species Calonectria honghensis. Next base: position 175,831 of record VTGB01000055.1, read on the forward strand.
CTTGTCGACACGGACTTGCGAGCTAAATTGCTTTTTGTTCTGAGTCGACAGGCAGGCCGGTGTCGATTGTGCGACAATCTCCATGATCTGCGAGAAACAGAAAGGATGGGGATCCAAAAAGGCAAAAGAAATTCCAAAACTGGCAATCACGAGAGCTAATTGAAGTTGTATCATTTTACACTTTTGCCCAGCAGCCAAACTCTAAGCCGGGTTCACGGGATCAACTTGTTGCCCGTTGCAACATGGGCCGTAAAATGGAAGTGAAAAGGACGGTCGCAATGGGCATGGATCCAGATCGATATCGAAAGACTTATGACGCAAGGATTCCCAACCGAGGTCTTGCACCCGGGTGAGCGCTTAGGCGGGATTAGAGGGTTCGCTCGTCTCGATCGATCGTCGAATCTCTCTTGTACGCATGGCGCCCAGGTTGGCCGGAAATGACGACTTACGATTTGCTGCTGAATCCTTCCAGCACATGCATGGGGGGTGGTCGTCATTAGCACCCCGACGGAGCAAAGGGAGCGAAAGGGGGCAGACGAGCCAGGAGCCAATGAGGACGGGCTGGGCGTTGAAGATGCATTGCCCAGGGCGTCGTCATCTATGTAGCGATGCAGAGCAAAGCAAAGCATGGGCTTTGACCATTGCCATTCTATTTTAGATGGTCGATCCAACGGCTCCGGGGAGTCGCTGAGGCGGCACGAGTATAATTAACTCTTCGTCCATTTTTTTCCAAGGTGGCCACTAACGTGGGCGATTGATTGCTTGCCACACAGTCGGTACCCGCGTCAGATGGGGAACCCAGCAAACGGGCTCCTCAGTGGCCAAAATGGAAGGCTGCAGAGAACAGCTGGGCAGTCTTCATCAATTTGCCCCCCAACCAACGTTTGGGATATGCAGCCCTAGAGAAAAAAGAATTCGCTGCAAGGCATCCAATCTATCCAACCAGAATTTGCCGCCCTCAACCGTGACTGCTCATTGGGTTGCCGTCCTGCCCTGCCATTAAACCGTTGGGCGAGTGGAGATGAAGCCCGTCCGAAGCCCGAAAGCAAGCAGCGCCAGTGGCCAGAGTGAGGGAGACGCACAGAGGCAGCCCATCATATCGCGGCTGCCTGTCCCAACCACGAATAGATGCAGCCGCAGTCAACGGAGGCAGCGTCAGCTACGCCACCGAAGTACACGATGCCTCTTCCCCTTTTTTTTTCATGACTCTTGACAAACCATCTACGTGCATCCGAAATTATCGTCCGGTGAGAAAGAGGGCGGCTGCATCGAATGAATGGATGTCCCTGTCGGGAGAACTTGATTCCCTGCCAATTACCCCACGTGTGTCAAGTCAAGTCACGACAAACTCACGCTACTCCTCGCCAACACCGACCATCATCGCCCATCTCCGTAGGGACGACAGCACCTCGCAAGTGGCCTCCCACAAACCACACCTGCGAAGCTCCGCTAGCGTCCATCTCTACTCCCTCGGAGAATTACCGCGTGCCTTGGCCCGTCCGTCTCGCCTCGGGGAGCGAAAACTCTCAGTATGGGATCCCCGCCTCCGTCATCCCCACCAACACCACCTCCTCCGTATGAGGAGCTGCATCCACATGACCTCACGTCCGCGCCGGCTCCGGCCCCGACTACAGGCTCGGGATCCGACCCGGCCCCATCATTACTTCCTCTGGCTCCCTCACAACCTCCGGCGCCATCGCAGCCGCCACAACCTCCAGCTTCCAAGCAGTACCCCGCCCAGTATCTATCCGCTGGGCCAGCTCCCACCTTGAGGTCTACAGCCGAAACATACAACGACTGGAAGCTTCCCCCGGATCCTCGCACCTCTTCTACTCAGTCTCTGCATTCTTCGGGTCCGTATGGTTACACAGCATCGCCTTCTCTGTCTGCCTCTTCAGTTGCCGATCCTCAAGGCCGCCGCACCCTCCTCCTCATTTACATCCATGGCTTCCTTGGAAATGACATGTCATTTCGCTCGTTCCCCGCCCATGTCCACGCTCTCTTGACGAACATGTTGGCGGACTCTCACGTCATTCATAGCAAAATCTATCCACGATACAAGACTTATCGTTCCGTCGATGTTGCTCGTGACAATTTCAGTGCTTGGCTTACACCCCATGAGTCTCCTAATACAGACGTCATTCTCGTAGGTCACTCTATGGGTGGTCTCTTGGCTGCGGATATCATTTTGATGGTATGTGATGATAGAATCTTGCCATGTGAACATCAGTATAACTGACCTGAATCCATAGCCAAATCAAAGTCCATATGGTGGATATCCATTCAAGCACCGGATTCTTGGCCACGTCTCTCTTGACTGTCCCTTCCTCGGCCTTCATCCGGGCATCATTGTCTCGGGAATCTCGAGCCTTTTCAAACCCTCTCCTCAACCACAAGAGCCAACTATAGATGCAACTCCAACGGCCAATGCCACTATACCAGCAGATGCCAGCAGCATATACACTCTTGAACCCACCGCTGGTTTTGGAGCTCCGACTGCAAGCCCAGCCCCCTCATCTCTCCATCTAGCTCCTCCTCAGGCATCCAGCTCAGGGTCGGCTCCCAGCATTTCATCATCTATTTCCGGTCCATCTTCCTCGGTCCCATCAGATCCCTACTTCAACCCCCCTTTCTTCAATGACGTTACGTTTCGGGAACAGCCTTTTGTCAGACGCGTGCTGCATTTCGCCTCCAAGTATCGGGATGAGAATCTAATTTCTGCTACTGCCAAACATTTTGCCTCATACCTCGAGTTTGGTGGTGTTCTAGCAGACCTAGGAGGCCTCGAGTCAAGGTACTTGCGCCTGCGTGCCCTAGAGGAGGTTGATGAACTACAGCAATCTACGTTAGGCAAGGCCCCTAGTGGGCCGGGCGCCAAAGTACGATTTGTCAATTATTATACCATGTGTACTGGTCGTCCTAAAGTCCCAAAGCCTGGGACTGTGAAAACCGAATCCCAAGAGGTAGTTGGGGAGCAAGACGAAGCAGAAGCTTCCGATACTCAGGGGCACAACATTACGGATGAGATATCCTCAAAAGAAACAGGACATGAAAATGTTGCTCTTGATTCGGAACCTCCCTTGGAGAAAGTGGATTCAGATGCAAAGAGTCAGCTGAAGACCAGTATTGAAATCTCCAAGTCCAGACTATCAACCGAGGAACCAGGCGACAAACCAAAGCTATCGCTCTCGAGCTCAGTTTCTCGTGCCACCTCGAAATCATACCCCCAAAATACTATAAACGATGACGCGCAATCCATCTCCTTGGACATAGACCAACTCTCGCTGCAATCGGTCGACCCAACCCCTATTGAAGAATCCTCTATTTCAAACCAAGATTTCGAGCTCGATTTGCCGCCAATTCCCGAGGAGCCCACTCCGCCAGACCTCCCAGATCTTGACCTCTACACAGATAAGGACTCACGTAAGCAAGCTGAACGCGAGGTTAAGAGACTTCAGCGCGCATACGAGCAAGCTGTTAAGGACCGCGCAAAAGCAATCAATGAGCGTGAGAAGATTGTTGAAAAACGACGCAAAAAGGCATCTAAGGAAGCTGAGAAGCAGAAGAAGGGAGCTCGTAAGGAGGCTGAAAAGGAGGAGAAGGAGACTCGCAAAGAAATGGAAAAGGAAGACAAGTTGGCACGCAAAGAATCAGAGCGGCAAGAAAAGGAGACACGAAAGGAAGCAGAACGTCACGAAAAAGAGGCCCGAAAGGAGACGGAGCGTCAAGAGAAAGAAGCGAGAAAGGAGGCAGAGCGCCAAGAGAAAGAAGCCAGAAAAGAAGCTGAGCGCAAAGAAAAGGAGGCGCAGAGGGAACAACGTCGCCTCGAAAAGGAAGCCCATCGTCTTGAAAAGGAGAGGCAGCGGCAATTGGGCAACCCGTCGCTCCCTTCTTACGAATCGAACCAGTCCATGGCGTCTTCGTCTTCGTCCTCGACGAATGACTCCAACACACGCGGGCCCGATGCTAAGCCTCGCAAGCTCCGCCAGTTTTGCAACCTACCCGACGCGGCTCCCACAGCGGGAGGCGGCTACGCGCGCGACCGTACGTGGGTCGAAGTCTTCATGCCCGACGTCGATGAGGTGGGCGCTCACTGCGGCTTGTTCATTCCCGGACCACAATATGAGCGGCTAGTCGGCGATGTGGGAACCCGCATCCTCGGTTGGGTGCAGGAAGACATGACACGCAGAACGATTTTGGAGATGGGAGACTAATGGGAGACTAATTCATAAAGCACGAGGCCGGAATAGCGTGCATGAGGGGGGCTCAGCAAGCAGATCCTTCTACTTCTTCTAGCTCAGAATACTTTAGAATAGTACATGTTCTTCATACTTTGTCAAGAGTTATCCCCCTTGATGGATGATAATGAATGGACTAGCAACTATATTTTTACGTAAACACACGCTCAACGGAATAATCGAAATAAGAGATAAAAAACCCCTGAGGATTGAAATTACAATGCTGTAGAATGCTGCCCATATATGCTATGGTACATGGTATCTAAAGAAAGCCAGGCCTAGCCCTATAATAATAATGATAATAATAATAATAAAAACATGGTTTCAGATGCCAAAACTCACTCCGTCCGCCCGCCAGTCCGTGCTAAATCGTGCAGTTTCATTCATGAGGTCTGTTTCCCTCCGCCTGAGCCCTTCTTCCCCCCCAGTCTATCCGGAAAAAAAAAACAAATTATTATATATGGTGTATATATGTAAAACGTACATGGACATGAAGATACGTATACGCATAACTTTTTCCTTCTTTCTTTTTTTGCTTTCTTGTCGTGTTTGTGTGGGTTTGTAGCGAGTTTAGTGAATGTCGAGCTCCCGGATCTGAACATCGAGCCGCCGGTCATCGTTGAGCGCGCCCTTGACAACGGCGCTCTGCTCATCTACGCCCAGCAGGCCGCCGGGACCAAGCTCCAGCGTGCCCAGGCGCACGAGCTCTCCGTCGGCAACCCAGTTGCGGCGTCCGCAGATGAGCACGCTGGCCGACTCAAAGGACTCGTCGACCTTCCAGTCACGACCCGCAATGAAGATTCCAACAAGGTCATGGTCTCCATCCGGTGGCTCGGCGTCAGGATCGTCGTGTGTGGCGCGAAGGAGCAGGGATGCAATGGTGGCGGGGTAAGGGTCGCGGAGGTCGAGGTCCAGGAATGTGACGTTGCCGTTGGAGGCTTTGTGGAGGTGGATGTCGAAGCAGTGGGATTCGAGGCGGAGGAACTTGAGAGAGGTGGTTTTCGTCGCGATTTCGTCGGCGTCGTTCTCCCAGGAGAGCATGGTGAGGTCCTTGAGACCCACGGATACGTTGAGATAGGGTGAAGCAGTGACAGTGTCGAGTAGGGGCGCTTCATCGCCAACTTCGAAAATGTTAAATGAAGGATTGTAGCCGGGATATTCAGGACGTCGTTTCCATGCGAGCCAGGTCCATGAAGGAAATTCGCCGTGGAGGAACATGGATTGTGCTGCGGTATTGGCCTCACCAACATGTTCATGCCTCCATCCGAGGCCCACCGCGAGCCGGTCCGTTCGCGAGACATTGGGCGCATTCTTAAAGTGCTGCGGATGATATAGCGGGAGGCCCAGTAGGTTGTCGACGCACGGATCCATATGGGCAAAGCGTTCCAATATACCGCGGAACGCATCGAATCGATCCCGGGGATATGTGAGCTCGCGGCACATGTAGCCATTGACCTGAGCTTTGAAATCCTTGGCATGGGTGCCCACGCAAGTCGGTGGGAAGACACGACCGAGGTTGAGTGCAGGTTTCGTTCCGAGAGGGTAAGAGATGGACTCGTGGCAGTGCAGGTGCTGGCACTGGAAGTAGATCTGCGAGGGTGTGAAGACCAGGCGTCGTCGTGAGAGAAGACCTTCCTGGTAGGTCCATCCGCGGGAAGCCCACTTTGAGCTGGCGACTTCGACATCAGGACGGATGAGGGAGGTGGTGAAGAGGCCGGCATCGGTCTGGAGGGATAGCTGCTCCTCGCGGGGCACGCTTACACCGGGGATGCCATCGTTGACACCCTCGCCTGCGGCGACAATGAGTGTCAAAGTAGACCGTGCATAGATGTCGCCCATGAGGTCCAATTGACGACGGCGTTCCTCGCCGTTCCATTGCGGGAAGCAGTACTGATCGACCCAGAGATATCGGAAACCCAACGACTGGGTCATCGTGATGGCATCGTCCAGCAGCGCGGGCAGCTTCTCGGGTAGCACTGCAGGCATGGTTCCGGTGGGGGGTGGTAGCTCATCTGGGCTGCCGCGAACGTAGCTTAGGGTGACATAATCGATTGTCTCAGCGCCAAGATCGTCGAAAAAGACAATGGCTTTGTCCTGGCAATCAACCAGCTTCAGCCCACGGATGGGCGGGCCCGGGGAAGCACAAGTGCTGGCGTGGTTCTCCTTGCACACGTCAATCCAAGTCCGGGGCAACGCAGCATCCAGCTTGGGCGGAATGACCCTGCCGCGGATGACAGCTTTCGGATCGCGGTAGCCAGCCAAGTCATCGTCGCCCTCGGCGACGCGGACAATGTAACCCCAGGGCAGCGATTTGCTTTTTGTTGTAACCTCGAACAGCACGGCCCCTCCCAGCTCATGTTTCTCCTTGACACCGAGGCGCTCGAAAGCCTGACGGATGCGCAGGTACGGCGTAAACTTGCGAGTTACATCGGGCGCGGCGCCCACGAGGGCCTGGAAGAAGATGCAGTAGGGACAGGCCGAGTCCTCTGCGAGCGTGTGGGCGAGGGGGATCCAAGGTCGCGGCTGGCCTGGGCGCCAGTTGAGGAGGTGGGGGAAGTCGATGGTGGCGCAGAGGGTGCAGGGCGAGTGCTCCATGTCGACGACGAGACGGGCGAGGCCATTGCGGGCGTGCTTCTTGGTTTCTCCCTCGCCGCGGCGGCGTCGCGTGGAGAGCTGGTGGACGTCGGGCGAGGACTCGCGGGCTGCGGCGGATTGGCTCTCCCAGTCGGACTGCGGCGAGTCCATGCGGCCGCGGGCGAGCCTCGTGAAGGCGAAGAGACGGGACGAGAGCTTCTTCATGTTGTTGGGGAAGCGACCAGCGGGCCTGGCAGTGGCAGTCGCCACGGAGCTGTCATTCTGGCTCATATCCTCACGGGGCCCCTTTTTTTTCGGATCCGGGATCGTGTGATGTTGAAGTTGGGGAGAGAGAGAAAGAGAGATGGGAGAGCTAAGGCTGCGGCGCGGGCGACGGGGAAAGGATGGCGAGGTCGAATGCGTCCGCTCGGGACTGGCGGCAGAGGAAGGCGTGCACTCTTCTCGAGTGTCTGTCTCCGGGTTGTCTGTGGGAGTGCTAGGATAACGTCATGGCGGTCCGGGGGTCTTTTTGAGGAATGGAGATGTCTTGTCTGGGGGTGGAAGCTGGTGTTTGGTATTTGGTATGAGAGCCGTGGTGGTGTGTTAGTTGCGAGCCGAGCCTGGATGTGGGTGGGCTATCCCGCCGCACTGACTGCTGTCGGAGCCGTGTGCGAGTGGGTGGCGACAGGGTCGAGTCCCCTTTTGTTGGCAAAATAGTGTTGGAAATGATTTGATGGCGAACCTTGCCTACCTTGGGATGGGTGGAAAAGGTAGGGATGAAAGGCAGCGTGGTGTCTTTTTGCGAGTCTGGGTGAAGGCAATGCGAACTCTATGTCGGAGCCACCCAGCTGGGTAAACAAACCAAACAAAACAACAAGAAGAAAAGAAAGAGGGAAAAAAAGAAAATGCTGACATATGCGAGAATGCGGTTAATGCATCGCGCTTCCTTTCCTTTCTCTTGTTTCTTTTTTTTTTTCCCTTACCCTTCCCACTCTTCTCTTTCTCCGGCTCCCTCGCCCTCGGTCCCTACTAATTATGGAGCACCATCTCGGGGTACCTACGCAGTACGTATTGGACTCGACTCTTCCGTTGCCTTTAGCGAAGGCGACGAATTCAGCCCGCCAACGACGCTAGAGAGCAAATTAGTCAATCACAGGTCAAGCCTCGACTAGGCTCCATCCATCAAAGTACTGCATCGGGGCCGCGGTGCACCACATGGCGTACCTGAAATGCAAGGGACGGCACGGGAGCAGAGGCCGCAGAGGCCTGCGCGAGGGCCTGGAACAGCGTAGCATGGGTGGTAGCCAAATGGTGAGCAGCGTGGCCCGGGAATTCGGTGTGGTATGTGTGTCTGCGTCTGTGTCTGCGCCTGTGTCCGCGCCTGTGTCCGTAAATAGGAATAGGTGTGGTGGTGGTGTGCGCCATGCCATATGCCATGTACACATGCTTTTCCACCTCCTCCTTATCGTCATCGTCATAACCACCATTGACCACCACAAACCTCCATCTCCACCTGCATGCTCTGCATGCTCTCTGCCTGTAAACTCAATCCGGACCCTCCCAACCCCACCTCCATCGGCATCATCGATTGTTGTTGTTTTGTTATGTTTCTTCCTCTTTCGTTGATCGGCGCAAAGATAGCAGAAAATTCTGCCTTCCTCCACGCCCGGATCCATGGGCCACGGATGGATTTGCCCTTCGATCCCCGGTCATGACCCCCCCGGATGGAACCATCAGCTCTCCCATCCCGCTGACGTGGGTTGCTGGGCCCCCTTGCGGACAGCGGACCGAACGACGGGCGGACAGGGACCAGGGGAGGTGTTCGTTGTACTGACAGCAGCAACCCACCAGCAACCCACTAGCAACAACAACAACAGTAGCAATAAACATCCCCCCCTCCACACATTGAATCCAAAAAAAAGTAAAGGAAAATAACAGCGCAAACCATCCCATCCCCGCGAGGCACATACCACGTCGAGAGCATGTTCAGCCGCGCTCGAATTCCAAAGCTGAAGGATGCCACAAACGCAAACGCCATTCGCCTGCCGACCTGGGGTTAGCGCTGCACACCATGGCCGCCTTCTCCACGTGGAGCTTTCTTTTTCCTCTCCTTGTTCGACCCGAGACAGGAAGCACCACCACGTCCCTCTGACGTCGACGTCTGCCATGCCGCATTGACTGCTAAATTGATTTGTGTCCATCACCATCCATTGTACCCACACTAGCGCCCAGAAATTATTTTTCTCGGCTTCGCCCACCCCAGAAGGCAGCGCCGACGTCTCCTCAGACCAGAGCAAGGAACAAGGAGCACGGGGACGGACGAGCTAACAAGCTCAGCTACCCAATTGATTAAAAAATAAATAAAAAAGGGAAAATCTCCATCCGAGGTTCCCGTCTTCCGTCCGCCCAAGCCGTCGGAGCACGGCCTTTTCCTGTCGGCGCCGCCAGTGAGGTAACCCCAGTGTCTGAGCTCCCCAGCCCATCCAGGGGCCATCGAGTCCACCCTGTCGTGTGCCTCTAGGGTAGTTTCACCGTTGCCACCACTCATGCAAACATCTGACTGTAACTCTCGGTTTTATTTTGGTTTCATGTCTGTCTTCGCTTGTGTATTGTATATGTGCAGTTATTGGGTGATGCGACTATGTGGCTGGTTGTATTTGGCATTTCTTAATCTTTATGAATGCAATGTAATCGTAAACCCTCCTTGACTAAAATCCAGCTAGTCAACATAGCCAAAATGTACAGCCTGCTTTTTGCTCCTTCGAGTACGTCCGTCACTTCTGTTACCATTGTGCATCATCTTCATCCTCTTCATCGACCCAAGACCCTGGAATATCCAACGGCAACCCTTCCTCAATCATTGCCCAAAAATCACCAGCAAAGGTTTCTCCCATAAAGTCCCACACGAAAGACCAATCCCCTGGAGTCGGTCCATAGGTAAAATTGTCTAGCCGAATGTTTCGGAATCCATAATAATTTCCTCTCCTGCATTCAGTGAAATGATTGCCACGTAGGCTTTGAATGCGGTAATAGTGTTCGTGGTCTGTTAAACTCAGGTTGTCGAATATAGCTTTCTCGTTTTCCCCATACTTACGCAAATCGACGCCAACATCATGCAAGTCTTCTACCCACTCCAAAAGAACCAAATTTAGCTCAGACGCACACGTTCTCCGTTCCATTTCCCTAGCGGGGATGAGACACTGGCATAAACAAAACCCCACCACGAGGGCCGAAAGTGCAGTGCCAATGGGAACATCTAAATCGAATTCCTTAATATCGGGCTGCTGAGGTAGTGGACCAAGAGGGCCCTGTTGGAAGCTCAAATCCTCAGTCAAGGCAGCAGTATATTTCCGCAACCATCTCCAATCATCGTGATATTGGCAAGCCACGGAGAACAGGGCCACGAAAACCACCAGAGAAACACCCTGTTGTTGGAGATTTTGTACATCCTCACCGATGATGGGGCCATCTGGCCACAAGAATTGACGCAAGGAATATGGCTGGAGATTAAAGTGAAAAAAAGTGAGATCGAAACGTTGTGAGATGGGCAAGCGATAGTGATCGGGAGAGATCAACGGCAATAAATAGGGAAGTGACAATGGAAAGACAGAGGAAATATACCGTATTAACCAGGCGAAATCATCATCCGGCATGCCCGTAAAAGATTCCCGATGGAAGACATCGGCTGAAATGCAAAAGTTAATGGCCGTTTTTGATAAAATGGCACATTTAACACATTTAAGTCCGAACAACGCAGAAATCCGCCAAGTATCGTCCCAACACTGGGGATTAATCTGCAGTAGTTCTCGAGCCAGTTCAAAATGACCATTGATACCGGCAACCTACGGTTAAATTAATGTTGGATTCCAATCACGAACGGAGTTGGAAATACCCAGAGCAAACTATCCCCCTCCACGTTCTGATCATAAGGGGAAGCGGCCCTCTGGCGGAATAGGTCACGCATCTGTGCCAAGTCACCAGTTTCCACAGCTCGAATGATGGGGGCGTCCTGCGAAACGACCGAAAATGGGCGAAGGCTCATGTTTAACCCAGGAGAAAATGCAATCTCCCATGCTCGATTGGTAATCCATCTTGGAAACTGAATCTGGGCGCAATAATCTATACTTGGTTTTTAGACAGCTTGAGTCTATGCGGTACTTTGAGCAGAGGAACCCACCCACAACACCCTCACCTAACGGATCATCTGGGCCAGAAACACTGTGCGAATAGGCCAAAAATCCAAAAAACGAGGGTTTAACCCATCGAAGTTTCTGGTGGGCTCGGTTTGCATTGATATCGATTCGGTTGACCTGAGTTCGTTTATACATTGATGTCTCATAGAGCTCAGATGATACATCCTCGTGCTCCTTTTCTTTGTTAATCTTTGATTGAATGGTCATCTCCGCAGACACGAGGCATTGCACAATTGCTTGGGGTTGAAGTTTCAATGTAGCGCTGAGGCACGTTCATGTTAGATGCTTGGGATATGTTAAAACGATAGACATACATGGTGTGCTGATTCTGCGCAAAGACCAGCAGTTGTATCGCCCAATTTAATTTCTCTTCATATTTTGATATCGTATCCCTCTTGAGTACAACCTTGAATTTGGCGGCGTTTCTCTTGAGCCTTTTGGCAGACTCCACATTGTGTGAGAGTGTGTTGATAACTGATGTGAGCTCTGAGATGGCATTTCGACAGTATGAAATGCTCAAAACTGCCGCGCTATGGCTTGGTGTGCTGGTTTCTGTTGTGCGGAAGTCCTTGTCCATCTCGATGACCATCGGAACCAAGACCTCGAGGCGTTTGATGATTTCTCCAATCGTTTCCGGAACATCTCTCACCTCATCCCAAAGGCGCTTCAATTGCAATATGCCGCCTGTAATCTTGACAGCTAGCTCGCCTATGGCGATGCTGCTGGCAACGAGCCCCACCATCTCAGCCATGGTAGCGGTTGAAGGGGACAGGTAGTAGGTATTGAAGGGCTTCGTATCGGAAGGCGGAGGAAGTTGGGAAGAAATTTCTTGACGAAGTTGAACAAAAGGATGAAAGACGAAAAAAAAAAGAGAACCGGAAGATGAATCAGGCATATTCTTGGCTGTCTGACCACCCCAGCAGGATGCCTTGCCGCAGGCCGGTCCCGTTTTCGGACAACTTGCATTGGTAGTCTGTACTGTGGTTTGTATTTTTAATATTTTAATGTAGATGATTTAATCAGCGAGTCCAGAGATATCGTTGTCGCGCATCTCTGCTGTGATATTTCGTATTTTCTCTCACATTATATGCTCTAGAGCTTATAAAAACCCTGCTTCTTCTCTCAAAATTCCAAAAAGTTTGATGTGATTTTGCCATGTGGCATGTACTTGCACTGCATCCTTGGTGTGCTAGGAAACGAGGCTGGGCTCTTGCATGCGCATCGCCTTGCCCACCTATGAGAGCTTGCCAACAACAAGACGAAATGTGACAAAACCTTGGGTTTTTTCCCCGGCTTATTTTCCCGTCATGTAAAGAGAAAGCGAAAAAAAGTAGATAGCACCATGTTCTCTGTGTTGACTTTGTTCACATATACAATGCGAGCACGGAATAAAAGTGCGACTTTTATCGCTGCGTTTGGGATAGACGAATAGATTTGTTGCGAGCCATGCATGGGAGGCAGTTTACTTCTGGTTTAGTTTACTGTTGCAGGGGAGGGGGTGCAGCACGACCACAAACTTCACTACAACTTCATAGTCCCAGAGCACGCACGGTCGAGGTCCGCCACTACGGTGATAGTTTTGCCGTGTCATTTGAATGGCGCCCTAGGCTGGAACTGAAAACTCAGCAGACAGGCATGAGGCTGCGCAGTGGGCTTGGGAACAAGATGAACTTTGGATAGCATACCTGAAGCATCTGAAAGAGTTCGGGGTCTGGACCGTCGAGCGTACGAACCAAGAAACTGGAGGCGGCGGTCCAGCCTGTAGTGTGGTTTTTTTGACTCTTTCCAATAGAAGCTCCCGGATCTTTGTCCGGAATAAATCTGCCATATAACTGGTGTTGCCTTAAGCGGAACAGGTTACTGAAATCGCACACTAGGGTGGGTTTGTCCAGCTATAAAGCCTGCGTTTTTGCGATTCCATCCCCTGAAATTTTAGGAGTCAACGCATGTTTTGGAATGGCACCGCACTGCCTTGAGCTCGCTATTGGTTTGAAAGTGAGGTATTCTGCCTAGTTCACGGTATATGATGGCACTCAAAATAGGATTACGCATGTCGAATGAGACGTCTCATTAGCTATCAAGAAAATTCATCAAGTAATTCCCATGTCGGCAATCATCTATCATCATATCACGGCACTCAAGGGTATTGAAAATGTCCTTAAACGTAAGCCAGTGTGTGGTCGTGGCGAATTCTTCCCGCAACCCCGAGGTTGGCCTCTCCTCCTGCAACGCAGGGACCCTTGGCCACAATCTGCATCGCCGGTTAGCATCGCGTCGCATATAATATTTGTCGTGTCGGGGCTCAAAACTTACTACTCCCTCAATCTTCTCATTCGTAGTCTGGTGGGCGCCAGAGTCCTTCAAGAACACCTCAACGCTGGTCACAGGAGGACCGAAGTGGCCGTGTCCATCCTCGCAGAGTCGGTAGTCGTAAATGGCAGTCTGGCTGATTGCGCCCGCAACCTTGGCCGCTGTCAGAGCGTACACGAGCCTGGCACCAGTGAAGACGCGGAGATCGGACAGAACCTTGGCGGAGAGGTGAGGAGTGTCGGCGCCCACTCGCTCAGCGGTGAAGACCAGACGGAGCTTGCCAGGAGTGGTGCCGATAGCAGGGGATGCGCCAGAGGCGAAAGCAGAAAACGGGTTTCCGCCGGGCAGGGCACCGTCCTGGGTGAGAGCGCGAGACGAAATGGCGTGGGACACCTTGGCCAGAGGAGATGAAATTTTGGAGGTGGATTCGGCGTGGGAGGCGAGCAGAGTCGTGGGGCTGGCAACGATGATGGTGGGCGCAACTCCCTGGGTGGCTAGGACCAGATCCGGGGACTGACCAGCGACCGAGTTGAGGGCGACAGAGGCGTTCGAGTGAAGAGCGGCCAAGGTGAGAACCAGGGTGTGGACGTTGGCAAGCGAATCGGCAGGGAGGAACATATCGGATGGGCCCATTCGCTCCTTGGCGGGGATGTTGGCAAGCTGAGCGGAGATGGCGGAAACGAGGTTTGCCTGAGTGAAGCGCACCATCTCCTCCATCTGGCCAGGCTTGCCCTGCCAAAAGGTAACAAGATCCATGGGGGTGCTCTCGGGTTCGGAGGCGGGCAGTTCACGTCCGGCATCCGCGGGCGCATCGCGCAGGATCTCCTGCCAGGTAGCAACGTTGATGCTGCCGCCGGTGCCCTGAGGAACCTCGTTCCAGTCCATGTGGTTGCTGCCCTCGTCCACGACCCAGATGAGCTGGCGGAGAGATGGGTAGGCCTTGACGACGGCATCGAATGGGAATGCGCCGGGGGCAGTGACTAAGGTGTCGACGGCGGAGCGTCGGAGCATGGACACAAGCTCCTCGTTGGAAACATTGAAGGGGATCAGAACGGTGGTCAAGTTCGGGTAGAAGCTGCAGGCGAAGAGAGTGATCAAGAGCTCGATCGAGTTGGGGAGGTAGATGGCGACTCGAATGCCGCCCTGGTCCGCAATGTGCTGTCCGATGAGGTTGATCTGTCGGGTAATGTCCTCTGCACCGCATTAGCATTATCCGGGGGGGGAAAGCAATTGACGCCATTGGAGTCCGAGACTGTTGCTTACCCAGCTTGTGGTCAACGACGTTTTGCTTTCCGAGCACCGTCAAGACCTTGCCCTTGGCGCCGGTGTCGTTGCCCTTGACGGCCTTGCGCCAAACATCTCGCAGGTCACCGTCGCGGCCGCGGGACCACTTGGAGGCTCCCTCATCCTTGACGTTCAGGCCGGAGTTGAGGGGCATGCCGTGGGGAGAGGCGTGGGATCGGTAGACGGGGCTTTCGTTTTCGTTCCGGACCGGAGAGGCGACGGCCTGGCGGGCCAGCAGCATGGGGTGGACATCGGGATCGCGGGCAGCAAAGACTCGGTAAGAAACGAGCGCAATGAGCACCATGAAAATGGCGGTTGAGAAGGGGTTCCACTGGCCGACGAGGCTCGAGATGGCCTCGTCGAGGGTTTCGATGAGACCCATGGTCGGCTTAGTTTCCGTCGGTAGCTGTCAGAATGGGCCGGGGGCTCGGGGTGCCGAGGGGTTGACAAGGTGGCGTTATCGAAACTAAAAAAAAAAATAAAAATAAAAGCGAGCAAGACGTCCAGGCCGAGAGGAAAGACGAGAGCCGGGACGTGATGGTATGAGGCCGGAAGCAAAACGCGGCGAAGAAATGGCTGGCTCCTCGGGCTCGCACCAGGAAGGAAAAGGAACAAGATAGAAAAAACACAGGAATAAGCTTCCAGGGTTCCGGGCGGCGCGTGCGAAGCTGGCGACGTTTGGTGTTCTGGGGCGGGCGGGGGAAACGCCGGCCGGGAAGCATGCGAAAGCGACGCACACGCACACTCGCACTCGCACCAAGAGGCCACAGCATCCCTGTGGGGGGGGGGGGGGGGGGGGGGGGGAGCCCAAGTGACGGCCACAGTGGAGGTGCCCCGCTGAGCGGCAGCCCACGCCACCCGGCGGGACGCAAATCCAACGTGTTGACGCCATGGCCAATCCAACCAGCGTCGACACCATGGCTTCCCTTGAATGGTGATGCTCGAGATTTCATTGAAAATAAAATAATAACAATAAAAGGTGCGACATTACAACTTACACTAGAAGATGATAAAGGGTTATTTTTTTTTAACTTGTATCTGGTCCGTATTTGGTCTGCAATCCGTCCGATGCCATTCTGTGTTATTGTATCGCATCGTGGAAAAAATATCATACATAGGGGTTCAAGCCCTCCCCGTGTAATATCGGGAAAAATAAGCCCAACAAGCGCGCACTTCTTTGGGCCTGTGCGGCTTTCTGTTTATCAGATCAATCGCCTATTAAATCTGCTCCCCGACCCAATCAACTGCTCTCTGATACGCCATCTTGGGTCGAGTACCTCGCTGGCAATGCCGTATATGCAGTGCTTGCTGCTACGTGATAATGGGCAAACTGCATAGGTTTGCAGAGGTAATAAAACTGGAAAAATATACAAATAATAATATAACATAGCCTTTTGTATCTGGCATAACTGTGGTCGCGACTGCCGTTGTACGTGCCTGGGCGAGAAGTCGCTGGTGTGATAGCAGTCAATACTAGACATCGCTAAAAAAAAAACTAGTGTATCAATATGTGATCCCCCCAAAATACGGAGCCGAGATTGTTGAGACAGCTACTGACTCGGTTGTGACGTTTTCGAAACCACCTAGAAAGCAGTCATGCGCACCCTTACCACCCACCTGAACCCCCGAGGGTGATATGCTCCATCTTGGCCGAGAGGGCCGAGAGTGTCTTGTGGAAATTCCCCGAGCCGGGGGTGGATCCATCGGCGGGAGCTGGACCCAAAGGGGCAAATGCGTCTCTTCTCTGGCTCGGGAAATTTGTACCTACGAAGCAAAATGCTGCGATTGATATGGCGCTTCACAAAACAAGGCACCATGCGCAGCCCGTGTCTTGGATTTTTGCCCATAATCGGGCCGGCGTCGCCTTTTGCAAGAAAAGATCGATATAAGCCCGCGTGCTGCCTTGGTCTTTGGCCCAGGTCCCCGGTCAACAACCCTGGTGGTAGGAACACATAGCTATCTCAAGTCCGCCGAGGTCCAACCCGCCGCCGCTCACAAAACTCCTCATGTACTCTGGCCTTTTAGGGGAACACCCTGAAAGAAACTGATTCGACGTTGCGATGACGCCTAGAGTGGCCCAGTGGGACGATGTTGGGGGACCAGTTTGGCATTGGGCTATTTATTTCCTTGGCCCAATCTGTGCCTTGAAAAATATGCCGGTGGGAAGAACGATTTCCCTGAGGGTCTATCCCTGGCTAATGAATGTACATCAGGGAAAGAAGCTACGAGCCGACGCTTTTGGAGCGGCTGTTTCCTTCGAGAATCTTGTTGAAACGTGGCCGTGATGGAATCGTTTATGATCCCTGGAGGACAGAAGAGACACATCCGTTGCACGTGCGTTGCGTGTGTTGTCATCGCTGGACGATTTACGATACGGAGCGACAGGGTTGGCCGTGTTCTGGATTGTGTTCTACTTGTTTGCGAATTAGTCCTCGTGGGTTTTTGTATACCCTGCTTTCGATAGTCTATCAGTCGAAAATAACGAATGAAGAATAAAAAGTGAACCACAAGAAAAACATAATGGCGTACCCGCCGTCAAAATTGTACAAGTGAGAACGTGTGCTATTTCTGATGTGAAAAACATGGGGCGTTATCTAAAAGTGCTCTCATGACCCTGGACTAGGCGCCTCTGTGTACAATCCAAGAGTTGGTTAGATGGCTATTCCATGTTGGCGATCAGCAAGGTAGCCGATCTACCCGTCTTCGGAAATTTCAACCTCCCCCAGTTTTGGAGACTCCTGGAAACCCAGTACTAGCTTCATTGACCCTAACATGCTCCAAGGTACAACGCTACTGAAGAGCTTTTCTACAGTACTATCCAATTTTTCCGTCTCCCCCTTAGCTAAGCCTTTGCTCTACTACACAAAGTGGCATTGGCGGGTGATATAGTCATTTTAAACCGAGTTCCTTGTTCGGATATTCCCGCCTGGTGCGGATCGATCCTAGCTTTCGGCGCCATCTTTGATTGTCTGGGAGGGCACGGTCTTATTTGGCTCATGTTATGAATATGGCAAGAGAACTACAATGGCGGGGAGCACTCTATTTTCCCTCTCGTTGTATGATATCTACTCTGCGTTTGGGTTGGTCACGTGATTTATCATCGAAGCTCATAGTGTAAAGTGCAAAAACTGCATATTTTTTTATCAGGACTTCTCAGTCCAGTCTGGTTATCTGTCTACCACGGGAACTGAGTCCATTACCACTCCCCTTTTTGTGTGGTATGGTCCCCGTTAATCAGAAGCCTCATGGCTCGGCACCCTATTTTTATGGCCCAAGTCAAAGCCTTCCTCAAATTTTCCATGTCCCAATGTCCTGCCAAAGAGCAAGAGCTGTCTGTCCATGCCGTGCCGCCCAAACCAAAAATCCATAACCTGTGGCGTCGCGCGGCCGCGCTCGTGCTCCCCGGATTGTAAAAAACAGAAAAAACCGTTCTGTTGACCATCATCCATGTTCCCAGCCTTCTCCATCGCCCTCCCATCGGTCCCCATTTCCCACTGGGGGACCGCCGGGCGAATTAAGGCCAGAGAACCGAGAAATCCACTTTTGTCTATGTATGCACGGCGATAGCATGACCCTCTATCGTGAATGTGAGAAAAATGCCCTCGGGGTTGGGGGAACCCCACGTAGACCGCAGAAACATGATACTCGTGATGCCCTCCTCAGATCCAGTCATATCTAGATCCATTAAACACCACGTTCTGCCATCGTCTACCGGTTCCCCAAATCTCAGTCTAAGGGTATCAAGTGAGGACTGTGCCGAAATCAAAAGAAACGCAATCTATCACATGCTTCGTGAATGCCCTGGGACTGAATGTACTGCTTCGTGCCAGTGATGCAAGAGGCATTCGTCCGTCTCTGCAGGTCATGATGCCGCCGTGTCGTCCAAATTCAGATTCGTGCGTCCAGAATACTGTGTAATCAAAGCAAATAAAAAAGGAAAAAAAAAGACGAAAATCGCAAACGAATGACGCTGTAGATGGGAACACTGCCCAACAGCGTCTTTGAACACGTCCCTCTTGACGTGTGCTTTCAGTGGCTGTATTTACCACCAAGACGATTGGCCGCCAGGACCGCTGGGGTTGCCGTAACTGCCACCACCACCGCCGTAGCCGCCGCCGCCGCTGAAGCCGCCGCCGCCACCACCACCTCCGTTGTAACCTCCGCCGTTGCTGTAGCCGCCGCCGCTGCCGCCGCCGCTGTAGCCTCCGGAGCCGCCTCCGTTGAAGCCACCGCCGCCGCCGCCGCCGTTACCACCGCTGTTGCTGCCGAAACCACCACCGCCAAACTTGCGGAAGTCGCGGTTAGCGGAGCCACGGGCACCACCACCACCACCGCCGCCACGAGAGCGGCCACCACGGCCACCGCCGAAGGATGACTCGCGAGCAATGGTCTCGAGGAAGGATGGGATTTCCTGGTTTGCCTCCTTGAGAAGCTCCATGAGCTCTCGCACGACACCACGGTTGCCGCGGTTGAAGAAGGCAGTAGCAATACCAGTGTTTCCAGCACGACCGGTACGACCAATACGGTGAACGTAGTCGTCAATGTCGGTAGGGAGATCGTAGTTGATGACGTGGGTGACATTGGGGATATCAAGACCACGGGCGGCAACAGCTGTAGCAACGAGAATGGGGCAGCGACCATTTCGGAAAAACTCGAGAGCGCGCTCTCGCTCACGCTGGGTTCGGTCACCGTGGATGGAAGTGGCGGGGAAGTTTTGGTTGATGAGGAAGTCGGACAGGGAGTCGGCCATGCGCTTGGTCTCGACGAAGATGAGGGTCAAGCCACCAGCGTGGGTGTGGAGAATATCGAGAAGCACAGATCGCTTGTCAACATCCTCGACGTATTCAACCTTCTGGGTAATGTTCTCAGAGGTGGAACCGACACGACCAACAGAGAGGAAGACGTAGTCCTTGAGGAAGTCACGAGCAAGCATCTGAATGTCACGGGGGAAAGTGGCCGAGAACATCAGTGTCTGGCGGTCGTTGACGTTGGGCATATCCTCGCCCTCGACGATGCGGCGAATCTGGGGCTCGAAACCCATGTCAAGCATTCGATCGGCCTCATCAAGGACGAGGTACTTGATGTTGCAGAGGGAGATGCGACCTCGCTCTATGAGATCGACCAATCGTCCGGGTGTGGCAACGAGGAGATCGCAACCGCGCTCAATCTGTCGGAGCTGGGAGCCGATGTCGGCACCACCGTATACGACGCAGGGGCGGACCCAAGATCGGTAAGCGAACTTGCGGGACTCATCATAGATCTGAGAGACAAGTTCTCGGGTGGGGGCGAGAATCAGGGAAGTGGGATAAGCCTTTCGCTGGCGGCCAAACTGACCAGCGGCGCCAGCGGGCACGGCAGAAGGGCCGTTGATGAAGGCCTGTGAGAGGATTGGGAAGAGGAAACCACCAGTCTTTCCGGAACCAGTCTGGGCACAAGCCATCAGGTCACGGCCGCCCATGACGATGGGGATGGAGTATTTCTGAACTGGAGTGGGGACCTTGTAGTGAGCCATCTCGATGTTGCGGCAAAGATGCTCGTCCAGGGGAGGTGTTGTGAACTGGTGCACAGGCTCGGGGACATCGTGGCCGGAAGCCTCAACAGGGATATCGTCGTACTTCTCGAAGTTGATACCAGTGTGCTGCTTGGAAGGGTCGTCGGGGGTACCGAATAGCTCACGCTCGAGACGGGGGTTAGCCGGGCCGGCAATGTGCTTTCCATCGCGCCACTGTCCATCGCCAGAGCCTCGAGCAGCGTAACCACCGCCACCACCACCACCAGAGTGGCCGTCGAAGTTACCACCGCCGCCGCCGCCAGAGTATCCGCCTCGACCACCCCAGCCGCCACGGCGGTTACCGTTGGCGTTGCCGTTACCGTTGTATGAAGGACCATCGTTGCTCCAGTTGCCCGGGCGGGCACCACCGTAGCTCTGGTTGTTGTTGTTGCTGGGAGAGGTTAGCCGCTGACAATGATGCGAAGTCCAACAGGGAAATAAAAAACTTACGCAGCCCAGGCGCTGTTGCCCAGACCGTTTGCACCCTGACCAGCACCCTGACCAGCACCCGCAGCAGCGGCAGCAGCAGCGGCGGCAGGAGTAGGGTCAAGAGCAGGGCCAGAAGGAGCAGGGCCGGTAGGAGCAGAGTCACCGCCGTTCATGTTGCCGGCGGGGGCGCTCTGGCGGCCTCGCATGTGAGGAGGGATGTAGGATCGCTGAGGAGGAGCTTGTCCGCCGGGGCCCAGGTTGAGGCCACCCATGTTTAGTTGATCAGCCATATTGGATGCAGTCGTGAGTCGAGTTTCGAGTCGGTGGTCAAGAGGGGGAACCAAGTCGTCAGAACTGAAGAATGCGACACGTCGTTGAATAATATGGCACTCAAAAATCAACGAGAGTGACAAAAAAATAGATTCCCGTCGAAATAGAGACAGGAGAAAAAAAAGTGTAGAAAGGAAAGTCGTGGAAGACCAGTGCTCCCAAAAATTTCCCCAGAATTACTTTTCAGGCACGAACAAAGTCAGTGCTCGCAACTCCCTTCGAAGAACACGCAGAACTTCAAAGGAAAAGACAAGGAGAGACGAAATGTCTTGGAACAAGACGAGGATGAAGGGGGATGGAGGTTTGTGAGGTGAGGATGGGGGTGAGGGTGAGAGGGTTGTTGTGGGAGGAAGAAAAGGGACAGAGTTGAGAGGCAAACGAAGGTGGGAAAAAATTGGTTTGAATTGTGTCAGAAGAGGCCTAGCGTAGCCTGCAGCCGGGTCAGAATTTTTGGGGGGCGCCTGCTGCGGTGAGTGCGAGAGTGGGTGAGGGCCCAGGAGAAGCCTGTGTGGGAGGGTGGAAGGAAGGAGGGATGAGGGGAGCCCGTGAGTGGGTGGAATGGCAGATGAAGTACCGACGAGGTACCCATTGGCCACCGCCTAGAACCAGTGACGTTTTGTGCGCGTCCCAGTGGATGCCGAGCGACCAGTGGGCGTTGATGTGGCGGCGAAGCCAGCGAATGCGTGCGATAATTGCGCTTTGGTTGCACAGCACTCTAGTGCCCTGACGTGGCTGGGCAGTAATTTCGGAGAGGCGCAGGCTGGGAGGGCAGAGGGTCGGGGAGGGCGATAGAGATGAGATGTGATTACGCTGCACTGTTTACAGTGATTAGGAAGGGCGAGCAAACCGCCGGGCAGACACATATAGGGCTTTGGCCTCGATCATCAACAAGCAACAACTGACCGTTGTCGGTCATGGACTAGGACCTAGACGTGGCGATCCCGGTACGCAATGGGCCAAGTGGGAGGGCGGCGGGCTGTCGTGGAGCAGCCTGGGCCAGGGTACACAGACGAAAGTACTTGGAGGGTACTTGGTACCAGCCTGCCAGGATGAAGGGGCTTACTCCCTGGGCCGGGTGCTGGGTAATCAGTAGATCTGCACTGGCCGCGGTGCGATGTCGAGGTTAGCTTGTGCCAGGGTCGACTGATCTAGTGAGATTTGTTTTTGCGCTTCCAGAACCAGCGGAGCATTTGCATCGTTTGACACAAACGAGTATCGGCTGGGGGATATACGAGATGGGACAGCAGTGCTGTGCTACCGTGACCGTTTTGAATATATTGGCAGGCCATATTTTGGACCGCTCTTTGACTACCTGAGGGCCAAGCTACCTGGCAGGGGAGAGGAACCCTCCATCTAACACGGGCAAGGCTGCAGCTCACGACTCATTCTAGACAGCGCCAACGTCCATCATTTGCGTAAAAAAAAAAGCAGTCGGTCTGCCAAGAAAGAAGAACAGAGACGAAGAGAGCCAAGAGACCAAATCCTTGCGCAACGACGCCCAACTGTCTCAGGCTGCTTCACCGACTAGCATCGGGCAGGCCTGGCGGTTTTGACGCCTTGCCTCGCTCAAACCCGGGAGGCAGGGATCCAAGACCAGGTTCAACACGGCATCGCACTCGATTGATGACGAAATCTCCGATAAGCGGCTGAGCTTGCAACTCATCAAGATGGCAAAGTACTGTGCCCTTGTACTTGAATTTGACATTTGACAACCATTGTCAACAAACATGACGACCTTCCTGGGCTTCTAGAAGGCCCTTTTAGCCATGTGCATGGAATGAGTGCTTGACTCAGACACGGATGATTCATCCAGAATTCGTCAGCTGATGAGCGTAGCATAACCATGCCTTGGCTTTGCCTCGCTCGTCTGCCTACCGTTCGATATTTTCATCATGTGTCAGGCGCTTGTTGAGCGAGGACCCATGACCCGCGCACACAATCCGATGTAGTAGTGTGCTTCTTCATGACACCACCACGCTCATGCCATACTGTGCGTAGTACTAACCCGAAATTTCGGGAACCATCGCTCCTCGTCATTTAAGTAGGATTAAAAAGAATACCAAGTGCTATATTCTCTTGCACTGGTGAAATACCCCCCTCCACATTTGAGCCTGCGGTCCCTTATAGAGCAGACGTCTGTAAATGCAGAGTATGGTATTGGATCAATGGGTACTGAAAGCTGTGTTGTATTGTCAGCCAGCCGCAAATTTCATTGCCTACCTCGCCACCCACACACCTCCAAAAAATACAAGATACACTCAGGTCTAGAACCCGCAGACCCCGGTCGCGCCCAATGATGCTGCGACCATTCTAGGAGAAAAATCAAAATGGTTCTTACACGACCAGTGTCACATTCCTCCGCCGCCTTATCGTAGCTTACCCCAGAAATTAAAAAAGCAGGGAGAGTGGGTGCATGTCTGATCTGATGCAGGGCACAGTCGTCTCGTCGACCTGTGCTTTAATCGGCCGTCTCTTCGCACTAATTTGATAGAGAGCTGGACCAAGCACGTTTGAAATGCTGCATCTCACTCAGCACGCACCTTGTGCAAACCTTAATGGCTGGTGTCGGATTACAGCCCAAGGCTTTGGAGAATAAAACTCGCCGGGTTAGAACTCATGTCTCCCGCGTTGTACGGACACTTGTCAAGCAAGGAACCAATACCAAGTGGGCCAGACGTCACTATGCCCATCTATCAGCCAGCGGTATGGACCAAATGCAACATCCCAGTTAACGCCACCGATACTTTCGTCATCCGATCTACGGGTACTGAACGGTTATTGAGCCCGCCTCCCTGGGCTGGGGTGGTTTGCTAGATCTTAGACACTCGCGCTGCAGGAACAATTCGGTGCTGGATCAAATCAATATCCGAATGACCAACCCAAGAAGCAGCTCGACATCCCTTCCGATGGGTAGAACAGAGCATGTTGGTGGGTCACGTGAAGGTTCCCACGGGCAAATAGTTTCACGGAGGACATCGTCTTTATTGCGAGCATTAGCCTCCAGCCCGTCTAATAGTACAAAAGTCATGTTGCATCTATCCGTCACTCATGCCTCAAGCACTCTTCACCACCTTGTCATCGTCGAATTCTATGTCGACGATGCCGTCGGCCTTGATAGCCTTGACCACCATACCCTTAAAGTCAATCGGTAACCGTCTCTTCAGCTCATCCGTGCACATGTTGAGGATCTTGATACCCTGCCCGAGGGTAATGTCGGGGTGATGGTGCTTGTCCAGAATAGACAGACAGTAGTACCTGCAAAGCATTGGGTTAGCCTCCATAAACTCTACTAATAAAACAGTCCGCATTGGGAGCTCTCAGCCGCCCATTCTGGCTCTCGCCAGTCAAGGAAAACATACTGTGCGTATCCATGCGCAGCATAGGGAACTTCGGCGAGCGACGCTAGGTAGTCCAGCCAGTAGAGCGCAGGCTTGCCGGTGATGGGGTCAACACCGCCCATCAACAGGTTGACGTTGTAGGGCTTGCGGGAACGCAAGCTTGTAGCGAGTTCTCCGCGCACAAAGTGTGCAAGGCCGGAGGGGGAGAGGTCAGACTCGTTTCGCATCGAATAGAGCTGGGCATTTCGTTGGATGTACTCGGCGAATTGCACTGCGAATACGTCAGTTATCGAGTCGGAGGCGGGGCTTGCTCGTGGAGGAAGGCTCATGTACCAGTGTCACCAGCTTCGCCAGAGAATGCCATCAGAGTGTGCTTGTTGAGAGCTCTGGTCTTGTCGTCTGCGGCCTTCAGGACAGTGGCACCTCGCATCGCAGCCTTGGAAGCTGCAATGATGGTGAAGTCCTTTCCGGTGATTCCCAAGAGTACCTCCCTGCGCACGGGACATTAGCATGTGCTTTGGAACCTTTTTGTGCTGGGAGCTGCAGCTTGGTAGCCCTTACATCTTGGCGATTGTGCAGTTTGGATCTGTGGTTGATGATGTCGAATGCCGAGGTGGGGGAGCAAGAGTTGATGGTGTTGATGTGGTCGGTCGTCAGCCTGCTTGGAGGTCCAGCAAGCAACTAAAGCTCCCATTAGGCTGTAGCGCTGCGCGTCAACGGCCAAGCTCTCCTCTGCCGCAGCGAATTGTGCCCCTCCTTACCGCCTGGCCCGGAAAAACCTGGCCCCAGTTCCTCGCAGCTGATTGGTCCACACACCGCTGCAGTACCATGTCGATTTTTCCGTGGTCCACTGCCATCCAACTTTTTTTTTTCGAGCCTCGAAATTTATCTCCAGCGGCGGGACGTCCAATTCGAGTGCGAGTAGGCAGCCAAGATCGCGCCGTCGCCACCATGTCGTCCTTTTTCACGGTCCCCGGTGCTCAGAAGAAGCGCAAGCGACCCGCGGCTCCGGAACAACCGAAGAAAAGAGTCGCTCCGTCAAAATCCGCTCTGAAAGGCTCTTCAAAAGCTGCCGGCCCCACTAAGAAACGAGTCGAGCCAGACGAGTCCATCTCTGGAAGCGATTCGGAAGATGACGAGAGCTACGACAGTGTCTCGAATCCCAGCGATGTGGAGGACGAAGAGGATTCCGGAGGAGAGGAGGAGACTGCTGCTGAGCGGCGACTGCGCCTTGCTGAGCGATACCTGGACAATGTCAAAGAGCACGTGGACGAAGCTGGATTCGACGCCGCCGACATTGACAGGGACTTGATCGCCGAGCGACTTCAGGAGGACGTCGCGGAAACCAAGGGACGAGTATATCGCCAATTGACCTCCGAATTGGCTTTTGACAAGGCCTCCCGCACCTTTTTTCGAAGCAACACCAACGCCATCACCTCCATCGCAACTTGCGCGCCCTACATCTACACCACAACCAAAGATCTGATTGTGCAAAAGTGGAGGACACAAGATTTGCCCCAGCACCAATACCCCCAGACGACGAAGCGAAAACCAAAGAAGCCCCCGGCTCCCCCTAGGAAGCGACCCGAATTGGAGACGTGGTTGAAGGGAAACACGAGCAAGTCTAAGGACAAGGACTACAAGAGACATACAGGTCACATTCTGGCTGTGGCCGCCTCCCCGGATGGCAAGTATGTTGTCACCGGCGGTGCTGACCGCAAGCTGATCATCTACGATGCCGAAACACTGAAGCCCATCAAAATTTTCACTCACCACAGAGACGCAATCACTGGGTTGGCCTTCCGAAGAGGAACTAACCAGCTCTACTCAAGTTCCAAAGACCGCACGGTCAAGGTATGGAGCTTGGATGAGCTTGCATACGTTGAGACCCTCTTCGGTCACCAGGACGAGGTCGTCGACATTGATGCCCTTGCGCAGGAGCGCTGTGTCAGTGTTGGCGCTCGCGACCGAACCGCGCGACTCTGGAAGGTCGCGGAGGAGACACAACTGGTCTTTCGCGGCGGTGTCGTAGACAAGAAGACCAAGCCCGGCGTCAGCTCACGGTCGCACCTGCACGAGGGTAGCATGGACCGCGTTGCCATGATCGACGACGACCTCTTCGTCACTGGCAGTGACAATGGTTCCATTGCCCTCTGGAGCGTTCAGAAGAAGAAGCCCGTTTACATTGAGCCGCTCGCTCACGGCCTTGACCCTCCTCTGGATCCCAAAGAGGCTTCGGCCGAGCAAGACCCTGACCCCAAGGTCGTCCCCCCTCCTATCCCGCGCTGGATCACCGCCCTCAAGACTGTACCCTACTCCGACGTTATCCTCAGCGGCAGCTGGGACGGTTACATCCGCGTGTGGCGCCTCAGCGAGGACAAGCGCAAGATTGAGCTGGTGGGCGTCTTGTCCACCCCGGACGAGGAGCCAGACTTCTCCGCGACTGACGGCTCGCGAGGCCCCATCAAGGGCATCGTCAACGACATTTCCCTGTTTGAGCGCGGCGATCGCGGCAAGGACGGACTGTGCGTGGTTGCGGCCGTGGGCCAGCAGCATAGGTTTGGTAGATGGCATTCGTCAGTTAAGGGTGGGCGCAATGGTGGTGTGGTGTTTGAAATTCCAAGGATACCTCGGCCAACTGCGAATGGCACGCACGAGAGTGAGGAAGATGAGGAAGAGGAAGAATGAGCGCATAATCTTTATATACAATGAGCCAATAGACTTATCAAAAGCTGGGAGTATTTTTTTTTCTCTTTCGGATCTGTTACTTCCCCGACTTTCATATCGTTTTGTCTATAATAGTGTATTATCCAAACAATGGTTTCACGATGAGGGCGAGGCGAGGACGAATGTCATTTGCGTGCATGTATAGTCATTTCATTTCGTTGTATTCTCATTTCCTCACAAAGAAGCCGGCGCGCCCGGCACATGGGTCATTTTAATCAGGCCCAACTAACAACAAAAGTTACTTCTTTCCGCTGAATCCTTGTATCCACCGATGCAAGATGCAATGCCGTGATCCCAAACGCCGAAACGAGAAGTGAAGGGCCAAAAAGGACGTATGTACTGCACCTCTAGCTCCTTACCAAACATCGCTCGCATTGCCTTTTGTAATTTCGCACAGAATTTCAACAATAAATATCTTAAAACGTATACCCGACGCATGCTGCGTTATCCACCGGTTTATAGAGTGATTGAATTGGAGACATCGTTATCAGGACTCCTCTTCTCGGTTCGATCAATGCCATCATATTTTGGCCCACTCTGAGTGGGCTTGTCAATCTCGATGGAGGGAATGACTTCTTGCGATGCATCGAGATTGCGTGGTGGGATCGATGATGCCTTTGGTTGACGAGCTGCCTGCATCTGAACAAGGGAGACTTCCGGGGTCTCTGACCGGCTTCTCTTAATACCGCGAGATACTGAGTCAATTTCGATTGGTGAGCTTGGCAATGCTTGTACAAAGTTGGGCATGGTGGCCGTACTAGTAGCATGTGTAGATTGCTCCGTAGTCAAATCAACCGGAATCTGTGTTGCTCCCTTGGGCGATGAACGAGCTGAATGAATAACTTCGGTGGAGATCAGGGTGGTCTTGGAACCAACGCTTGAGTCATCTTCTAAGGGTTGAACGACATTGGGATCATTTAACTTGAGTGTATGGGGCGATGTCCGCCTTTCGGGAGAAGAATTCAACCTTGGTGATTCTTGGGCTCTGAAAATTTGCTCCAGCTTTAACACGGCTGGACTCCTGTGGCCATTGGAGGTTGGGCTTCTGATGTCTCGTTTCGATTGTGGCGTCTTGAAGACGTCGGATGGTGGCTCTCTTGGAGATGATGGAACTGATTGACCCGCAAGTTTGGCGAGCTTTCGCTGCCTTTTCTTCTCGAGCTTCTTCTCCTCTTCTCCGCTTTGGTATTCTCTTTGGAGCTTGAGAATGATGTCTCGGACCTTGGTTCGCACCTGGGACGCGTCAATTTTCCACCCCAGGTCTTCCTTTTGGAGTATCCTCCGGACCGCTTCATCTGGGTCCTTTAGGAATTCCTCCATGTATCCAAGGAGGAAAGCACCACAGTCACAGTGGTTGTCCTGTGCGGGAATGTGTTTAGCAGTCATCCCGCCGGGAGTTGTTAGAAGTTCAAGATTCTTTTTGTGCCTGGCTTCCTCAACGAGGTAACTCTTTAACGCCTTGCAGGTTGCAGAGTGCGGGCTCCCCAATGAGTCGAGTGTGATGATTCTTGGTTCGTCTGGGCTGAATTTCTGGAGACCGCCTGATGAAGTCATCTTGCCAGGTTTCCCTGATGGTTTGCTGAGGGGGGGTTGAGAAATGTTCTCTAGTGTTCCAGTTGAAGACTGGCTTCTAGCCATTGACTCTGTGGTCTCTTCCCCCAAAGGGATGGCTTCTGGTTCGGCTTTAGTCGGTGATTTCGTGGGGTTTGCCTCGCTATCCATATCTACATCAATCGGTTCGAGACTAGTTGATGTGTCCGCCTCCGGAAGGAGTTTGGGGGCATTGTAAATGATGGCCAAGTACCAATGGAGACTCTCATTGATAGGAACCACAATGTACTTGTAAGAGAACAAATCGACCTTTGCCGTCCACTTCTCAACACCTTTGTAGTTGATATTACCGCCACTTGATTTGATGGTCGGAAAAAGAAACGTATTGAAAAAGTGGACTTTCTCAAGTATCTCAGGCCGTTTTTCTTCTAGCTGAGCCTGTAGGTATCTGAGGTAAAAGTTGATGAGGTTGTCGTTTAGAAATTCTCCTTCATCGAGTCGAGCAACGTCATCTTTGTGAACTGACTCTCGCTTTTTGCCATTTGCAGGGAACTCGAGTGTCATGCGCCACTCCTTATCCCAGTTTGGATTTTTACGAGTCCAGCGATCTGGCGGGAGTTCGTAGAATTGGGCTGCCGGTGAGAACCTTCGAGTGCGCCGAGTTTCAATGCCTCGACCTCGAGCCATTGCTACGATGTTATTTTCCTCAGATGCGTCTTTGGAAAGCCCCTTCATTTTGTCTATCAGCCTTTCAACTGGAGCATGATTTTGGTGCTCAAATAAGTGACGCAGAGGGCCTTGAGGTCTCGCTGGGGTGATCGGGCTTTGTATGGGTGGCTGCATGGAGGTGTTATTATTGACGTATGCTCTGGCATGCTGGAAATGGGTATGTAGCATTTTTTCAAGCTCGGCACTAAATAATGTCAGTATGCGTTCTGCATCATATGGCATGGAAGAAGAAGTTGCCGGACAACCGACTTACGGTTCTTTTTCTAGGTTCTTCGGATTCTCAGAAGAAACCCAGTAAAAAAACTGAACCGCTTCTTCAGGCGTCTTAAACTCTAGCATAAGCCCTGCTGGCGCGCCGATTGAGATGGACCGCTTTATTTGGAGAATTGGACTTTGAGATGCTGCATGAGCTACACCCTGAATCTTGGACTTCTTCAGTTCAAGCCACGGTATATGTTCCACAGTTCCATTGACTTCGCATGTCGCGACTTCGGATTCTTTCCCAAACAAAAGCTGGATGTGTTTCTCTGGTTGCTCCACACAAAAGTATGCGTCTTTGCCCGAGACAGCCTTCACAATAGTGACCTTGAATTCCGTCATATTTGACGATTTGGTGGCCGACATCTGGCCTTGACTCATGGGCCGTACATGACGAAACTCTGTTTGGGTGATGTCTCCTCGTTGTCTTACCCTCGGTGGGGTTATTTTGGAGAAGTTGGTCGACCTTTTTTGCGTTTCAGAATGGTGATTTGCTAGCTCATCCTCAGACTCATCCTGGGCTCCTGTTGAACGTCTTACTCGCTTGGTGCTCGCCGGACCGGGTTTTGCTGGGTTTTGCTGTGGAATGAGATCGGAAACAACATTGGCTGGTGGGGGATCATCTTGGCTTAAGATATCTGGACTGGTCGCAGAAACGGAGACGGCGCTGGGAGCGAGAAGGTTGTGAGTCGGAAGAGGCCCTTCAGTTTCGTCCTGAGAAGGGCGACCAGACCCCGGAGTTTGGGACCTCCGTCTTCGACGACGACCAACAGGCCGAAATTTTGGTGGTTGAGCATTTCGATATTCCAACACGCCAGCCGCAACAGACGTCATTCCTGTGCTTGTAACGCTCATAATTTCGAGTGAATCTGCCTGGGATTCGTCTTGAGTCAAGTCGTGAACCTCATGAGCCAAACTTCTATTTGGGTGGGATTTGCGCTCCGGATGGCGTCTGAGATCGGTATCTTCCTCATCCTCGATGGTGTCGGTGTGAGGTTTTAGCTTCTTGGGATCTGAAAAAAACCGCGATACGGTGGCAGACTCTTCTCGCTTCTGGCGTTTATTAGAGGGCTCTTCTGGGTTGAAGGGATTGTGCGGGCGCTCATGAGGACCGGTGCCGTTGCGCAAGTTGTTTCCATAGACGAAGCCGTTGCCCATCGGTTTGTGCTGTTGGTGTCAGCAGTGAATACTTCGCCATGTCGATTTGGAATACTAACCGGCCGCCCGGAAGCCATCATGTCCTCCGGAGTGCTCCAAGAAGAGTCAGCAGAGAGGATGATGTTGGGGTGCAATCACCGGGCCTACCCATAATCCGGGAAAGAGTTGGCGTCGGAATAGTAGCGCGCAAGCGGACTGCAATGTTGGGTCAGGATCGTGTGGGAGCTGCAGGATTATACGGCCGCAGGGGGGCTCGCACGCACTCCCATGAAGTCCTGGTCCTCCTCTCGTCCGTCGAACTCGAAGGCTGAGCGTGCGACTCCAGCTTTGTGCGCGAGAAACACGTCGATCGGGGGGGTGGGGAGCGTTCGAAGGGCGTTGGTTCAGCAGCGTTGGCGTAGCCAGCTGTCGCAGTGGCGCAAAGGCTGAGCGAGGTCGAACGACACGAGGATGACGGGGGCTAGCAGACTGAAAAGAGGACCATCGGTCACATGCCAGACCTAGTCACAGGGTATCGTGGTTGACTATTAGGCCGCGATCGCAGCGTCGCTTGGTCGGCAGAGGTTGGTTTTGAGAAGTTCTAACGGAAAGATTTAGTGGGGTCGGCTTCCAAATTTTAGTGGAGAGTGACGGTCTCGACGGTAGAGGTGCGAATATCCATCTGGGCCTCGTCGTCAGCCTCGCAGGGTCCACGTTCCTCTGTCTGCTCTGTTCATATTGTACACAATTTGTTCAAATTTCCTTTTCCATAAACAAGACTTTTTTGATGAAGTATCTTACGTTAAGTCTTGTGAGTTATTCGAATCGCGCTTTTTATCACGGTTTCCTCTACAAAAGAGTTTCCTAGTTTCTGCACCGTTTGCCATGTATCTTTGTACATCACACCCTGCCGCTGTCCCTGTACCTGCAACATGTCCCTGAACACGGCACCCCGCAGTGACCCAATCACAAGGCTGGACACCCACTGAGCACGGCGCCGGAACGGGGGACGTGTCCAGATTATCTCACTGGAATAGCTCTTCATCGCACACAGCTTCGCTACTTCTCCAACTCGCCCAATGCCACGGTAGCCAGCCAGGATCGCCCAACATGTACAACTCTCTCACGCGCATCCAAAATACCTTTGGATTCTTCACCACGGTCGCCTTTGTAGTCGCCGCCCTCATCGCCGCCTCCGATCTGATCACCCCGCGAACGCCTTCCACTGGCAAGATCGCTCCCACCAACGTTCAAGTCGTCAAGGGTCGCCCGCACTATTACTCGAGCAAGAAGCAGGAGTACGCCATTGTCAAGTTCTCCCTCGACGCAGACCTCAGCTCTCTTTTCACATGGAACACCAAGCAGCTTTTCGTCTACGTCACTGCTGAGTGGGAGGGCCCTAGCAATGCGACGAACGAAGCTGTTATCTGGGACTCCATCATTACCAACCCCAGCGCTGACCACTTGCAAAACATTGGTCCTATTGCCATGAAAAAGCTTAAGCGCAGCGCTGAGGGCAAGAGCATTGACCCCAGTCGGTAAGTTTGCACTTCCGCGTGAAACAATACACATTCGAAGATGATCTTGGCTAATCACTGTCACCAGTGGCGTTCTCAAGCTCCGAAACCAGAAGCCCAAGTACCAAATCACTCACCCGAGCGGCAAGATTTCAGAGCAACAGGATGTTGTTCTTAAGCTTCACTACAATGTCCAGCCCTGGGTTGGTCTTTTGACCTGGAACCAGGAGCAGGATCTCGGCCCTTGGAAGAAGTTGGCTGGGGGTGTTAGCGACAAGTTCCCTCTCCCAGCCATCAAGAACAAGAACAAGGATTCCCAGACGAAGAAGAAGGCCCCTTAGGTTGACCAAACAATCTGGGCACCTCGGTACTGAGGATGGAATAATTTACAAATAGCATGCATACAAAGGCGTTTAATGGACTGGCTACTGGCACCCTGAGTTTTTTTTTTTTGGGATCAGCAAATCCTTCATACATTAGATGTCGTCATCGTGACTTCGTGATAGGCCTCCTAAGTCTATGCTACATATGGCCACTGCCATAACCCAAACTAGGCATGACGCTTCCACAACTCCACGTAACAATTGGTTTTGATGTCATGTATCCCAAAAACCGTGCAATTTGACTAGGCAAACGCCACTAGGCGCCTAATCTTGTGTTGCGTTGCCGGCTCCTTGACCTCCTCTTCCACGATTGTTGCCCCCTCGACCTCGACCTCCACGACCTCGGCCTCGGCCCCTGCCGCGTGGCTGATCAAGGCTGGCAGGTGGAGGGACAGCACCGTATTTCTGCTCCTGAGACTGGTGTGCTGCGCCATCCGGAGCGGGCGATCCGTGGTAATTGCCTCGACCGTGTCCGCGGCCTCCTCGTCCCCCTCGGCCGTTGCCGCCCTGGCCTTCTGGGGCGTTGCGATAGACGAGTGTGCTGTGGACGAGGTTGGGGGCCCCGTTTCCATTGCCTCGCCCACGAGGGGAGTGAGTGCCATTGAGAGCGCCGCGCCAACCACCACGGAGCGGTGCTGGCGCGGGTGCATCCTTGTACTGAGGCACATGGTTGGGATTGCTATGGGATGTGGCTACCTGGACGTTGCGACGCTGTTGAGATTTGGTGGTGGTGGAGATTACCTGCTTGAGAGAGGTGTTGAGAACGGCCGATGACGCGACTGTTTGGCCGCGGAACATAGGGGTTCTATCGCCAAGCGTTGTTCCACTCATGAAGGAAGTGTCCCAGACGACATCGAGCAGCAGCGCAGTTGCAGTGCGACTAATTCCGACAACAGTTCCGCGGGTGGCTATGGGCACCTTTCCGGCAGCTGAAACATAGGTGACTCTGTCTCCCAGAGTAAAGTTCTGGTTTCCAAGCACCATTTCAGCATCTGAGGGCTTGAGCAGTGCCGTGCGGGGCACGCCACGCAGCTTCTTGATCTCGATGTCTTGTGATGCTTGATGCAGCTGCTCTCCCACGCTGGCGAGGGCCATGACAACTTCGGAATCAAGCTGCTCGGCTTCAAGAGGTACTCGTTCAAACTTGCTTGTTTCTTGTTTCTTTAGCCATGCTACAATTTCCTTGACTCGCTGCGAAGCCTCGGCAGGGTCTCGCCAAAGGTCAGTTTCGAACACTTCGCTCTTCTGCGGCTCCCTCTGAATCGCAGCGAAGAAGTCAGGGAATGCAACCATGTAATCCGCAATCAACTTGACTGCTAATTGACTGAATTCCCATCCAGTCTGCGATTTCTTTGAATATCCCAACACCTTGAGCTTTCGGCCCTCAAACTTGAGGTTCAGGCCCAAGTTCAGCTTCAGGCCAGCCGAGTTGATGATCTGGTAGGACGAGGTGATCTTGCTCAGGACAAGAGGGTGTATGCCCAATTGTTTGGCCACAGCAAACGATGGTGTATAAGAGTTGTTGCGCTCAGACTGCTGAATAATTTGCTTGGCGAACTCCACCTCCTTGGCCTTGAGCATTGATACGACGATCTCAGCTTTGTTGCTAACGTGGCCGGTAACTTCGAGGGGTCGGCCGTAAGCATACTCTCCTAAGAAGAAGGCACGAGTTCCTTGGGGAAACTCTTCTTCAATTGGAAGAGCTGGCTTCTCGATGAACCGCTCATCTTCATTGACAACCTCGTCAACGATAGTTTGAGCGGCGTATGTGCTTCTGATGCTTGGGTTTGGTGCGTACTCCTTGACAAGGGCACCTTCGTCTGTTCTCATCAATCCCTTGAGCATATGCACAACGACAAGGCATTCAACCTGTCCGATGGTGACGCCAAGTCGTTTGGCATGCCAGCTCTCTAGATATTCCGATTCCTTGGCCCAATCATTGGCCTCCCTGTTGTTATGATCCTTGGTGGTAATGCCACTGCCGTCATCTGTCAATTCGTACGAAAATAATTCGTCTTGGACCTTGACCACCTTGCCCTCTTGGAGGAACGGGTATCCGACAAAGCACCGCTGCCCCAGCTTAGCCTTCCAGGTCTCTGTCCTAGATCGATGCTCTGTGTCGGTTAATGTAACAACGACGCTAGGGTTTCGGCTTTCAGACTGGAAAACATTGATTCCGTATCCCTTCACAAGCTGTGCCGTGTATGGAAGAGTGTGTAGGGTTGGGAAACCGGCTAGGGCATCTACACTCAGCAAGGCCCCATTCGTTAGCCCAGTAAGATACTGGAGACCCTCAACGTCAGGTAGGTCAAAAATATTCTCAATGCAACGGCAATTCTGGACCTCAGGGAAAACGCCAGGGAGGGGTGACGGGTATGTGAAGTTAACTTCAGGGGAGTAGGTAAACTTGAGCGGAACGCCGAAGCCGTTTCGGGACTTTTCGGCATCAGTCAACAGGTCGTCCTTTGTAGCCATGGCTGACAAGAGTCGCTTCTCATCAATGAATGGAATTTTGACGACAGCTTCCCAATCCATCTTCTTGCCGTTCATGTCTAATTCGAAATCTCTAGGGTAGAAATCGATGATGGGCGAGCTTGGGTTGGTCATCAAGTCATGATATGCTATGGGGACAATCTTTTTACTTCGATCAGGCAGCACACCCATGAGCTGTTGGTAAGGCAAGAAGGGCTGGCCTTTTTCGAAGTTGAGGTCAGCTCCAACACCCTTGACAACGTCTATGCATGGTTAGCTCCAGGCTTCTCGTAATTTCCGTCAACATTTTCAACTTACCAGAGATGAGGGGTGCATAGTGATATTGATAGAACCATGGCCAAGACGCGATTCCGCGGTAATAGTAGAATAGAACCCATTGCAAACCCTGAACGTAGTTTTCGCAGAGATCCGTTAGTTCCTTGTCGTATTTTTCGGGGGCCCATTCTTCAAATTTCTGAAGATAGTACTTCGTCTTCCAGCCCTGATATTTGTCCTGGTACTGTTTTTCGTAAAGGTGTGCTGCATCCTCGGGAGTCACATCTACAACTGTAGCCTTGTCGTATGTCTTCATCACGCGGTAGGCAGCCAGGTTGCCCTCATCTTCATCATCATCGTCGTCTTCATCACCAAGCTTTGGAGGGAATTCGACAATGAGATGACGGTGGCCCTCGTCATCTTCCTTGGTGGACCAGCGCAGATGCATTGATTCGGCGAGGTCCTGGACAAACTTGCGATCGGCAGCTTTCAGATCTGCTCCTAGATCCAAGGGTTCATCAGTCCGCTTTGAAATATAAGGTCTGATTTTTTGTTTCCAGAGATCTCGTTGCGTCGATGTGATAATTAGCTGGCCTGACTTGGGCGCCTTGGGTGTTGCACCATTCCTAGATTCCAGGTGCTTCTCCATCTGTTTGGAAGTGAACCACTTCTCATCCGAAACTTCATCTTCGAAGCCCAAAATTTCGAGCTGCGAGAGCTCCCCCAGCAGGGTTTGAAGGCGGCTGATGTTGATAACACCATCCTCATTGATGTACCCGTCACATTTCGGGAGGATAGTCTTGTATATCTTAAACATGTTGGCCAAAGCTCCCTCGTTGATGTGCAACCCAGGCAGATTAGGCAAGAAATCGTTTCCGACGAAAAAGGCCATGAGGATAAAGTCATCGATCACACGCTCGAGATCGAATGGGAAGCTGAGAACCCCCTTTTCCTTGAGTTCTTGGAACTCCATTTCAAGGTATTCTCTGACGATACAGAGGTGTAGCAGGTAAAAGTTCTGGTGCTCTAGTTCTTTAGATTTGGAGTGATGGGTCTTGGAGTTGGAACGACCAAATGTCACCTCCTCACGGAGCAGACAAAAATGAGGATCGTGACTGAGAAGACCCAACATGATCAAGTCGGCATCAAGACCGTAAAGGCAGTGTCGAACGTTGGGGTTGTATCCGGGCTGTGCTTTGGCATTTCGAATGTACTCCATGATTTTGTGCTCACCCTCACCAGGCACTTCGTGTCCAGAAAGCACAACCTCACACCCTTGCCAGTCAGTGTCTTCGGATACCTTCTTGTTTACAAAATATCGCAATTGCTGAGACAGTTTTGCCATGAATTCAGTTCCTGTCGACAATTAGCCTTGAATCAAGATCTGGTCGCGCGCGAAGTGACTATAGCTCACCTGGGGTAATGCAGTTGCTGTCAAACGGTTCCTCTTTAGGAAGCTCGATGCCTTCCTTGATGGCCTTGTCACGGGCCTTTTCGACATCAAGGGCAGTTCGGAAACGTCGGGCACGCTGCTGATTCATCTTGGCACGAGGCGCGACACCATCAATAGCCATGAAGAACAGCTGCTTCGGTTTAATTTTCCCGAATAAATGCTCAATATAGTTGAATATGCGGATAAACATTTCTTCTTCACTAAGGCGAAAGGAAACATCTTCACCGGCATCCTTGTGGGTGCAGTTGTGGATAATACCATTCATGTCCAGCTAGGCGGTTGTCAGCAGAAGGCGAATCGAGGAAATCGGGCGCTCGAACGTAAAGGCAGTCGAACTCGGGTATTCGGTTCTCTGCAATAAGTTGGGAAATTGGCGGATAACGCTCAGAGATCCATCTGAAAAACTTGGGGACACTGCGATGGAGAGCAAGAGTTAGCGACAGGCGACGTATCGTGGAGTGCTATGCGGGGAGATTCTGTACCCCATGGCGGCGGGTGGCGGGCGATTTTCAGCCCACGAAACAGGTCAAAAATGGTCGCAAAGCGTAGCGGTAGGGAAATAGCCCGAATTAGAGGGCCTGAACGTAAAAAATAATCGTTGCAAGTGCCCAAGCTAAATCAGCAAGAAGATGAGCCGATCAAGATTACCACACAAGAAACGAAAAGCAAGCTCAGCTTGTACCAGAAGATGAAACAAGACGTCCCACAAAGATTCTAGGGAGAAATCAACAGGGTTATAAACCCAAGGAGTCGACGGGAGAGGAGAGAGTTAGTCTGAGGGAGCGGGGGAGGGAGGGGAGGGAGGAGAGGGGAGAAGGTGAATGTTGCGACGATGCGATTTGCGTGTTGTCGTGACGATGTAGGACTTGAATAGTACGGCGATGGAAGAAAGTGGGCTCGGTCATTGCCTTTGCCCGCTGCCGCTAGCTTTTGGAGGGGCTCGTCCAATGAGTCAATGCCGGAGGCCCACCAGCCACAGAAGAGTCAGGCCGTGCTACCTGAATCCTGGCCGCAGGGCAAGCTGGAGCTTGGTGGAGGAGGGGAAGTTGTGGCTGGAGGCCAGACGATCGACACCCTGGTGGCTTGCTCACTCCACTGTGCATCAAACGTCTGAGGCTGGGGTCACTGCATGTACCTCTTAACGCGCCGGCCGACGCGTTAGTCCTGTTCTCTTTTTCAGCCTTCTCTGCGACAGCTCCACCAAACTCAGCCGCGCATCTCGCCTCGTCTGCACACAGCGACTTTCATCTTCCTCCCAATATCTTTTTCCCGAATTGGAGTCCGCCCCTGACCACTAAACCCATCACTATGGCGCCGGCACAAGCTGCAGAGCGCGACCCTGACGGTCAGTTTTCTAACAAGCCCTCCAGCCACCTTGGGCATGTGTCGCCTGGATCAACATTTGCTCACACCCCCTACAGTCGACATGGCCCACGAGGAAGACGATGACCAGAGCGAGCGTCTCATTAATGAAGGTACGTTTTTATAGAGCTACCCTATTACTTGACCTCTAGCTAAGTTCCCTTTTAGAGTACAAGACGTGGAAGAAGAACAGCCCGTTCTTGTACGACATGATCTTAGGGTGAGAATTATTTCAAGATTGGGATACATGACAAACACCAATGCTAATGTACCTAGAACCGCTCTTACCTGGCCAACACTGACCGTTCAGTGGTTCCCTGACGTTAAGGAGCCTGAAGACAAAAATTACCGGGTTCACCGTCTTCTGCTAGGCACCCACACATCTGACGAGAGCCCGAACTTTGTTCAGATTGCCGACGTTCAGATTCCCAAGGCCGTAACACCCGACGCTGATGACTACGACGATGAGCGTGGTGAAATCGGTGGTTATGGCAAGTCGGGTGACGTTGCCGCCATCAAGTGCGACATTGTTCAAAAGATCGAACATCCTGGTGAAGTCAACAAGGCTCGATACCAGCCCCAGAATCCTGACATTCTTGCTACATTTTGCGTGGACGGCAAGATCCTCATTTTTGACCGAACAAAGCACCCCCTTCAACCTGCTTCCCTTGGCAAAGTGAATGCTCAAATCGAGCTTGTTGGGCACAAGGCTGAGGGTTTCGGTCTCAACTGGAACCCCCACGAGGCTGGCTGCCTTGCATCAGGCAGTGAGGATAACACCATGTGCCTATGGTGAGTATCTTCCTCCTGCTTGCCTTTAAATGGCGACGCTCTAATCTTCAAATAGGGATCTCAAGACACTTGAGGCTGAGTCGCGGATTCTCAAGCCCGCTCGCCGATATACTCACCACACCCAGATCGTCAATGACGTTCAATACCACCCTATCTCCAAGAACTTTATCGGCTCCGTTTCGGACGATCAGACACTTCAGATCGTTGATGTTCGCCACAGTGAATTCAGCAAGGCTGCTGTGGTTGCCAAGCGCGGCCACCTGGATGCCATCAACGCTCTGGCCTTTAACCCTAACTCGGAAGTGCTTGTAGCTACAGCCTCGGCTGATAAGACAATTGGTGTCTGGGATCTACGAAATGTGAAAGAAAAGGTGCACACATTGGAGGGGCACAACGACGCCGTAACCTCGCTCGCTTGGCACCCCACCGAAGCTGGTATCTTGGGCAGCGCCAGCTACGACCGAAGAATTATTTTCTGGGATCTCTCTCGTGTAGGAGAGGAGCAACTCCCTGATGACCAGGACGACGGCCCCCCCGAACTGTAAGTCACGCCCGAGTAGAACATGGAATCCAAAATTTGCTAACCTTCTAGTTTGTTCATGCACGGTGGCCACACCAACCACTTGGCAGACTTTAGCTGGAACCCCAATGAGCCCTGGCTTGTTGCTAGTGCTGCAGAGGACAATCTGTTGCAGATCTGGAAAGTTGCCGAGTCTATTGTGGGCAAGGACGACGGCGACCTGCCAGTCGATGAGCTCGACCGATAGTTGAGGTGGAAGTTCGTAGAGAAGAACCAGTCTCCATAGTATGGGGAGACGCAGCCGCTCTTAGGGCAGTGGCAACAAAAAACGATCCTGTTGTCTACGGGCAGCAAGCGCTCTTAGTTGGGGAAGACTTGTACGTACCTATATCAAACAAAGACGGGAAGAATAAAGACAAATGATAATGCTACCATCAAATTCATGTTGAATTTTAATTCAAGCCGCACTCACCATGGTCGCTATCAGATAAAATGGTGACAAAAGTACAGGTCATAGCTAAAGAGGAAATGGTCTATTCATGCAATACAGAACCCGAGCCTCGCGTCTTATTTCTTTCTTGTGAAATTAGGAATCATAGCAAATTGTGATTGGTTTATGTTTTGATTGAATTTCCGAAATGTATTCTTTCATTCTTTTCACTAGGCAGTCTAAGCTGTTCAACAATCCAAACTCCGAGGACCAAATATACATCTAATATTCAGACGGATGCGGACAATAACGCCAATCCCAATAAATTCACAATATGTTCTCATAATATTACATCGATGCCAATATGCCCTTCATTAATTTTCTGCCCAGGTTGATTGCTTCTCCGCTTCGGCCTCCTTCCACTCCTCTTCCGTCTTGTGGAACCATTGAGACAAACCTGTAAAAGCAGCCCAAACCTCTCCTGAAAGCGATAGATGAAGGAGCTCAACACCCAAGAAGTTGACCAGTGTGGTCATATTGAAGCCACTTAGGAGGTTAACATTACAGATGTCATGACACGGAAATCCATGTCTTGCACTGAATGTTCTTGCGAGAAGCCGAAGCGCAGTAGCTTCGTAGGGCGCCATCAAAACCCTTGTGACAGCATCGGTAAAGATGTGGGAAGCCATCAATGGTGATAGTTGGGTTAGCATCGTGTCGAGGTACAGGGGCTGAGAATTTATAGCAGCATTGGCGTCTGGGGCAACACTCGGTCGCAACTCTGCGCTCCATAGCCCGGCTGGTGCCTCTGTCGCATCACTGGCCTCGACATCAAACGAAATTAGGGTTGCACTAACTCCCTCCAAGTCTTCTTCGTCGCTAGCGTAGTCGTCACCTCGGGTAGAGAATGTGCTCTGGCGGCGAACAGCTTCCACGGGCGTGTCTGGGAGCTGGCCATCGACGGGCCTCAGAGGCGATACGTCTTCTCCTGCCTCGCGAGTGCGGTGGGCTTCCGACCTTCTCCTGCTATCTTGCCGCCATGAAGAAGGGGGCGGCGGCGGCGGAGGGGGTAATCGTCTTCCAGAAAATCCGGTGTTGGGTAGCCGTTGAAAGATCTCGGCCCAGATCTGAGGCTTCCAATCTCTCACCATTCGCTGCGTCATCACCCACACAAGAAACGGTGTTGTAGAAATCAAGAGCCCACCAAACCACTGAAGAAGAGATTGGGGACTGAAGTCCTTTGGAGCAGGCGGAGAGGGAATTGGCGAGTCTACAGTGAAAGGGATGAGGAAAGATGGTCGCGGAAGCCATTGGGTAGAGGAAATAAGTCCGAGTCTTTGGAGTGCCACGAAGAGCTCCAGATGAACCCGCACATATGACCATATCTCGTGAACGCTATTATAGTCAATCAGTAAATATAATAGTCATTTAAGTGAATTTTACGTACCACCGGCGAGCGATCACCCGATCAGTACGGCCGCTCCAGAGCGTAATCATATATCGCTCTACATAGCTGGACAGCAGGCTGGTGGGTGCACCAGGGAGAATGTCACGAAAGACCGAAAAATCCTTTCTAGTCTCCTGATACAAATCCCAAAAAGGTATATGCGAGTAGTGTTTGTAAATCTAAAGCAGTTAGACGTAGGGCGTGGGGAAGTCGAGGAAGTAGGCCTTACTAAAATTCGCTGCCGGGCCCTATGGAGACCAAATATACCCACGGCTTCAATACATCGGTGTGCAGAAGAAGCTAGTTTGATGCCGATGGAGTCCTCGTAAGCTTCGTGTCGCCGTTGCGACTCGGCCTCGGGGCCTTGGTTAGGATTCTCTTGTTCCGCTACGCCAATAACGAGCATGACTTCATTGTGAGAACGAACAATGTCACGATTGATCCTCTTGGTTTCTGGGTTAGTTGGACGGCCTCTATCGTCGAATTGCTGTGTTTGTCCTTGAACTGCCTCTGTTTCTCGGTCCCACTCTACCACATCATCGTAAGGTGAGCGCCCCTAACAAGGTGGGTGAATTAGCAGTGTCCGCAAGGCAGAAACGGGACTCGTACCAAGGCCTGGGCTGTTAGGGGGCCTTGCATGCCCATTATGGCGGATTAATAAGGCGCATCGGCAGTGAGCCTCTAAAGTAAAATAAAAATCAGACGCCGTAGGATCCTCTTTGATGAGGGTGAGATGGAATTATTCGGGGCCAGAAGGTTTGAGACGTGAACGTGGTGAGGCAATCTGACTTGAAGGTGTGGCTGAAAACGGACTAACGCATCAGATCGAGCGCGCACCAGCCACACTCGGCATCCTGCCAAATTTTTTTTAGCAATGAGAATCGAGATTCCTGCATCCAAGCAGCAACCACAATGGCGAGTAAACAACCATTGAAAACGACGTTTGACGTCGGCCATGTTATTCGGCCCATATTCACTGGCGGCTCCGTATCGCTTGACAATGGGGCTCGCATTCTTGCGACTGTCCTTGGAGAGGACGCGGTTCTAACTGATCCAGCCACTGGCAAGCATTTGGCCCAAATCGAGGGTGTAAGACTTCACCTGCATACATTCAACCGCGCAACATAGCTAATATTGTACAGGACGGAGAATCCATTTCCAACTTGACCCGTGAGTTCACATCGTGACTAACCCTCTCAGATAAAACTAACATAATGGCAGTCACTCCTTCGGGCTCTCATCTCATCATCTGCAGCCGCAGTTTGTCGATGAGAATCTTTGCGTTGAAACGATCAGATGATGATGGTTCTATCGAGACATCCCTTCTCAGAACCTTGAAGCCTCACGGAACACCCGTCGTTGTCCTTGCTGTCGACCGCACCAGCACTCTTCTTGCCACTGGAGGTACTGATGGCACCATTAAAGTCTGGGACATTGCTGCAGGATACGTCACGCACACATTCCGTGGTCCATCCGTTCTTGTTTCAGCTCTTCACTTCTTCGAGGTAGCCGCGCGCTCCAAGGATGCTGTTCAATCGCGCAAGGGCAAGAAGGGCTCGACAAACCAAGACGACTCAGATGATGACGAAAGCGTCACCGCCACCAACTTCCGCCTTGCATCCGGTAGCCAGGATGGCAAGGTGAAGATTTGGGATTTGCACAGACGCAGCTGCATTGCCAACTTGGATTCGCACGTCTCAGATGTCCGAGGAATCGATTACTCGCCTGAGCAGCATACTCTCGTGACCGCCGGTAGAGACAAGACTTTGATCTGGTGGGACACCAAATCTTGGAAGATTCGAAAGGTCGTTCCCACTCTAGAACTTGTGGAAGCCGCTGGATTTATCGATGATGGAAAGCTCACTTACTCAGCTGGCGAAAATGGCTGTGTGCGTTTTTGGGATACTGATAGTGGCAGTCAGCTCTCCCCATCTCAAGCCTCCAAGAGCGAAGAGGAGGGCATTGTCTCTGCAATCTACCGCCCAGGCTTTCCCTTTATTCTTTTCATTCAAGTCGACCACACTCTGGCCTTGTACACCGTCCCCAAGAAGGACGACGCGACCACAACAAACTCGGCACCTGAGCCATTCCGAAGGATATCTGGAACCCACGACGAAATTATCGATTTAGGATATTTGCTGCCTGACCACTCGCTTCTTGCTCTGGCCACGAACTCGGAAGATATCAGGATCGTGTCTGTAGGTCATGCAAAGGAGAACGCTACCGAAGATGTGTGGGGCTCGAAGTCTGCGCCCTTTTTTGGCCAGGATGTTGCGCTTCTGAAGGGTCACGACGACATCATCATTTCCCTGGATATTGACTGGTCAGGTCACTGGATCGCTACAGGTGCTAAGGACAACACGGCCAAACTTTGGCGGGTTGACCCGGAGAACAGCTCTTACGAATGTTGGGCTACCTTCTCTGGTCATGCTGAGTCTCTCGGAGCTGTTGCACTCCCCAAGTCCGTTCCTGCTGAGTCGTCCACGGCACGATCCGATCCTTTGAACCACCCCCCTGCCTTCCTTATTACCGGATCCCAGGATCAGACCATCAAGAAGTGGGATATTCCCCGCGCTGCTCAGAAGAAGGGTCAAAAGACCGGCTCTCGTGCTGTTTTTACCCGAAAAGCTCATGACAAGGACATCAATGCAATCACTGTCCACCACAGTAGTCAATTATTTGCATCCGCTTCACAGGACAAGACAGTCAAGATCTGGTCGGTCGAGGAAGGTGAGGTTCAGGGAATTCTCCGTGGCCACAAGCGTGGAGTCTGGTCCGTCCAGTTCTCTCCTGCTCAGATACCCGCTATTCAAGGAGAGGATGGGCCTGTGACCGGAAAGGGTGTGGTGCTCACCGGAAGCGGTGACAAGACGATCAAGCTGTGGAGTCTCTCCGACTACACATGCGTCAGGACTTTTGAGGGCCATTCAAACA
This sequence comes from Calonectria honghensis, assembly GCA_013403855.1. Taxonomy (NCBI): domain Eukaryota; kingdom Fungi; phylum Ascomycota; class Sordariomycetes; order Hypocreales; family Nectriaceae; genus Calonectria; species Calonectria honghensis. The sequence continues at coordinate 220,066 of VTGB01000055.1, forward strand.
GTGTCTTGAAGCTGGCTTGGCTCAATATGTCTTCTAATAAAGATCAGTCAAAGAAACCAGTTCAGTTTGCTAGTGCTGGCGGTGACGGCCTTGTCAAAGTTTGGGATGCAAACTCAGGCGAAACCGAATGCACCCTTGACAACCACGAAGATCGAGTGTGGGCTGTTGCCGTGCATCCGAAAGACAATACTATCGTTTCCGGAAGTGGAGACTCTACTGTCACATTTTGGAAGGATACTTCATCGGAGACCCAAGCCGCAGCTTCGCAGGCTGCGTTGGAATTGATTGAGCAAGAACAGGAACTCGAGAATCACATCCACGCTGGGTCATACCGCGAGGCCATCACCCTTGCTCTTCAGCTCAACCATCCTGGACGCCTGCTGAGCTTGTTCACCGCTGTTGTTACCTCGAGCAACCCCGATGCTGGGAGTCTGTCGGGCCTCAAGGCCGTGGATCAGGTTCTGGGCACACTATCAGATGAGCAGATCTTCTTGCTCCTTCTTAGACTACGAGACTGGAACACAAATGCAAGAACTGCTCAAGTGGCACAGAGGATCCTATGGACTCTGATCAGAAGCTACCCTGCGTCTAAGTTCTCCAACTTGTCTGTAAAGGGAGCCAGGGGACAGAAGAGTCTGAAGGATGTACTACACGCACTCCGAGTCTACACAGAAAGACACTACAAGCGTACGGAAGAGTTGGTCGACGAGAGTTACTTGGTGGAATATACCCTGCAGGAAATGGACAGTATCGCCCCGGTATTGGAGGATGGGGATGATACATTGATGAAGGAAGCCAGTGATCTTGGCGACATTGTCATGGCCGGATAAGCCATGTACGTACATTGGACCATATTTGCCTGTGTTGTAGTATTTGCACATGTCTTGTTAGTTAACTTTAGTACATTACCGAGTGCAATTGGTTATCGGAGTCGAGGAATTAGACAAAAGATTGAATTTTCATGCCTCCATTTATTTGATTGTTTTTTTTATTCATGAGCCATATCATTATGTGATGCCCATGTTTGGCAGAAAATTTGAAGTGGTGACAGGGGTGCTTAGCTGCAGCCAGCAGGCACAACAAGTTGCCTAGATTTTGGAGCTCCACCACACCCGCATACTTTCTCAGCCTTGCCATATACATCGTCAACATCGAAATTTGTACCCAGCTTGCAGCCCCGCGAACCCACCGCCATCAGCCTACCAAATCCGACCAGCCCTGCCACATCCGCACCCCCTACCAAAGGCGCGCTACCATGGCCAAGCGCCAGGCCTCCGAGGCCCTTGAGGAGCTGCTTGACGTGGCTTCGCCTGCTTCCAAGAGGTCTCGAGTCGGCGACATGGATTCGCCTCTGGAAAACGATCACCCAGAGACACCTGCTGATGACAGGGAAAGAGGCGGAAATGACGGCAGCGATGACGAGTTCGACGATGAAGAGGCCACGCCCATGGCGCCCTTGCGGCAATCCGCCCCAACAGATGGCTACGACGACCTCTATCTCGATACCATCGACCGCAACGTGCTGGACTTTGACTTTGAGAAGCTCTGCTCTATCTCTCTATCCAATATCAACGTCTACGCTTGTCTTGTTTGTGGCAAGTACTTCCAGGGCAGAGGGCCAAAGTCTCACGCCTACTTCCACTCACTCGACGAGGATCACCACGTCTTTATCAACCTGGAGACGCAGCGCGTCTACGTCCTGCCCGAGGGCTACGAGGTTACAAGCCGCGCGCTCGATGACATCAAGTATGTCTCTGATCCACGCTACATAAAGAAGGAAGTCATCGACATGGACCGGGTCAAGCACACCAGCTGGACCCTCGAAAAGAAGGAGTATACGCCGGGTTTTGTCGGCATGAACAACATCAAAGAGAATGACTACCTCAATGTCGTAGTGCAGGCACTCTCCCACGTCGCTCCCCTTCGCAACTACTTCCTCCTCGAGGACTTTTCGAGCAAGACAGAGCTGGTCAAGCGATGCAGCATCCTCTTTCGCAAAATCTGGAACCCACGGGCCTTCAAATCGCACGTCTCGCCGCACGAGCTGCTACAGGAGATTTCGTTGCGCTCTAACAAGCGCTTCACCCTTACAGCGCAGTCAGACCCCGTCGAGTTTCTCTCATGGTTTCTCAACAACCTGCACCTCGGCCTCGGCGGCTCCAAGACCAAACCTGGCAGCTCCATGGTGCAGCGCACATTCCAGGGCAAGCTCAAGGTGGAGTCGCAGGCCATCACAGCGCGCGCCGATGTTGGCGATCGCCTGCGTTTTGAAGAAGCCGCCGAGGTCAAGGTTGACATTGTGCGCTTCCTCCTCCTCACTCTCGACCTGCCCTCGGCACCCCTCTTCCAAGACGAGCTCGAGAAGAACATTATCCCACAGGTGCCCTTAACAACCATCCTGACCAAATATGACGGCCAGCGCGCGCAGGAGCACCATGCTCAGCGCAAGCGCTACCGCCTTTTACACCCACTGCCGCCCTACCTGGTCTTCCACGTCAAGCGCTTCTCCCAGAACAAATTTGTGTCGGAGCGCAACCCCACCATTGTCACCTTTGACGCCCGCAACCTCGACATGTCCCCCTACGTTGAGCCAAACCCCAAGGAATGGCCCCCAGGCGAGCCCATCTGGTACGACCTCGTCGCCAACGTTGTCCACGAGGCCGTCCGCATACGTGAGGACGTCGTCGACAGCGGTGAGGAGCGCAAAACGTGGAAAGTCCAGCTCAAGGACAAGGCCACTGGCGAGTGGGTTGTCGCGCAGGATCTGTTTGTTGACAAGGTGCAGAGCGAGCTGCTATACTTGGGCGAGACGTATCTGCAGGTCTGGGAGCGCAGGAGAGAGCCTAAAGGGAAAGCCGCATCATCATGACTGGGAGTTTGGAATCAAAAATAGGCAGAAAGGCACAACCAAAAAAGAGGGTCGCAAAAGCCAAATGTAACATCACTATTTTCCATGGTCGACTTGTTCTTTTTTGGAGGCGGCTGAACAGCCCGCAAAAAAAAAAAATTGTGCTTTGTGATTGTTGTAGATCTCAAACAACATAAAGCGCTGTCTGGCCAGCCGTGCTGAACCCACGCACAGCTATAGTACATACAACATGCAATCCATTTCAACAAGACCAAACGCTAACCCCCCGTAACCATCCCATGCCGCCCAAACCATCCGTCCCGTTTCATGACCCCGTCCCATTTTCCTCATGAACAAACGCACGAGGGAGCGCTCCCCCAAATCATCCAAGAACCAAAGTCATCGTCACCGCATCGAGCAGAGGGCGAACGCAAAAAAGAGAAGATGCAAGAAAGAAAAGGACGTCGACGATTGGCATAAACCAAATGGGTTGGCCCTGTATACCTTTATTATACAGTACAAATAATCCTGACGGGCCGCGACACGGAGGGTGGGCCCAACGGGAGGCTTCACGACTAGGATTGCTCGACAGGCTTCGCAGTGCCGCCGGTGTGACGTTTGTCGTGGTGATGGTGCTGCCCCTGCTTTTCGCGGCGCTGCTCCTCAATGGCCGTTCGTTGCTGGATGCTGGAATCGTGACTCTTAAACTCCACCCGCGTGTTGGGAGGAAAGTTGAGGACATGTTTCATCGTCTCACTGAGAAGAGGTGTCAGTCTCCGTATCCGTCACCAATATTGGGGACGGATGGATAACTTACCGGATTTTAATAACGCGCCCGCCATCCGTTCGAGTCCAAATGCTCAGGATGTCCTCCCCGTTCCTCATGCTCAACACAGCACCACACACGTCCTCCCCTGCATCGCCGAATTGATCACCAATAAGGGAGAGGAGAAGATCTTCCCAGTATCGGTCGGCCACGCCCTTCTTCATTCGCACCACCCACTTGCCACCCCTTTTGTTCTCCTCGTCCTCCCATATTGGGCGAATGTCCTTCTTGAAAAGGTGGTAGTCGGATACGACGGGCAAGGCCGAGGGGCGCTTCAGGTGTGAATAAATTTCCCAAAACTCCTCAGCCGTCCCCACCGTGGCAATGCCATGCAGCGTTTGCTCGTACTCAATAAACCCGTGTGCCTTGGAGATCGGTGGTCGGTACCAGAAAGACCAGGCCTCCTTGAGCGGGTGTGATTGAGCAAAGGCGGCATTCCTGTCTTCAGAGATGGACGCCATGCCGAGACCCTTAGCACCAGGCTTTGCAAGGTCCTTTGTCTGGCCACTCTTTGCGACGGCCGATCCCATTGCGGTTTCGAATGGGTTGCCCGTCGACTTGGGAGTCTTTGCAGATCCAAACGACGCAAAAGCCCCCGAGCCTAAACCAAAGGCGCTGGATGCGCCAGTGGTGGGGGATACCAGGGCGCTCCCGGGGGTAGAGTTGAATGGATTGTTTTTGGCTTGAGACGGGTCGCCGCCTTGGCGCTTCGTGAAGGAGGCATTGCGATTAAAGGAATCACCGTTGGGGCCTTGGCCGGGCGTCGAGAGGGTGAGCTTGCCGGAGCTAAAGAGTGGCATGTTAGTCACCAGGCCAGTATACCCAGGCGAAGTGGAAGACTTACTTTGTGCGGCGAGTCCATAGATTATCCATCAAGACGATCGCAACGGGAGTGCCTCGGAAGGGAAGTAGGAGGGCGGGGGGGAGTCGTCACCAGAGGACGTCTGGAAGACGAGTCGCGGGGGGGGGAGTGGTGGGAGATCGTTGGGCGTGTGCGAGGAGGGGAGGAGGGCGCAAGGTGAAGGGCGGAGGGAGCGGCGGGAGAGAGCGACTTCGAGGTCGGGCGAGCTGCGGAAGGGTTGGCGATGGATACCCTTTTTTTTTTGGCGGCGGTTGGAGGAATTCGATGGAGGGATGAGGGGGAGGCGACGGGCAGTGGGAGGACGGAAAGGACGGATGGAGGGTGCGGATATGGATGCTTGTAGTCGGAATCGGCGGGGGAGGATTGGGTATCGCAGTGGACTGGAGAGAGCTGGAGTAGTAGTTGAGATATGAAGGGCGACGGAGACTGTGTTGTGTTGTTGTGAGGCGAGGATGGTGGTTTTTTTTGGCAGTGAACGATTGAAGAAAGATGGAAAGAAATTCGCCCACGTACCAGGAAAAAAAGCGTCGTTTGAGGTGCCAGTGGTGGAGTTGGAGGGAGGTATTGCAGAGGTATCCATGCCACTCAGGCCCTAGCGCTGAATACCAGTCAGTGACCTTGGCTGTGGAGTACAAGCCCTGGAGGTCCGCCGACAAGCCCCCTCAAGAGTCACGCCGGTGAGCCCAGGGCGCTGACGTCCCTTGGAGACCGCTGTAACTGGCTAGTTTTGGCGGTTAACTGTCGAGCGTGTCCCCTCCTTTGCCCCCCCAGATGAGATTCTGCTGGCGTCAGTGTCCTCGCAAATACGACAGGTTAATGAATTAGCGCCATTCGCTTAACGACGTCAGGCTTGGGGCAGGTACCTGTACCTGTACCTGTACCTGTATCTGCTACAGGGCCCGGGCTCTGTCGCATGCACGCCGAATGCCTGACTGTGCCGTGTCGGCTTCTGGAAGACAGGCAGGTCCACAGTGTCACGAGATGCCCGATGTTGGGGCAGGATTCCTGCGGATGGCTTCACGGCATGTTCCCTTTTTTCTCATTTCAAATCGGCTTCGGGCTGGGTCTGGCCGAGGTGCACAGGCATGCCACGCCTGATCTCGTGGTCGGACTTATGTTCGTTTCACAGTCTAGTTCGCCTGGGTCCTTGGTCGGGGCAGCCCATGCTCCGCTGTTGGCTCAAGACCAGGCCAGTGTGACGTCTTGACATGTCGGTTGGCACGAATTGGGCGTAACGCAGGCCCGAACACAGCAAGTAGATAATCGATGGTGGGAAGGGGAAAAAAAGAAAGCAAAAAACCTTGGCCTTACCGTTTACCCGTCAATCCCCGCAATCGTCAAAAGCATGTCTCGTTCAACGGTAAACCGCCTATTTTTACTTCTTTGCTTTCCAAAGCCACGCCTCCGAAGTCATGCCTCGCGCCGTCCGGCCTCGGGCTGCGCATGGCCAATCCTCACGGAGATGGTAAGTACCAACTCCCCGGCTCCGAGTCAGTGCCACCGTGTTGGGACGAAAGGGCCCCGGCCAGCATTTAAGGCGCCCCACTGGGCACCGATGGGCTTTCGCCCTCTCCACCGACCTGGGTGTCAACGTGCCTTGCAAAATGCTTTTTGTGTCAACTTTTTTCCCCTGGTAGCATACGCAAATGCTTTGACTTGATTGGAGGTCTGATTCTGTCGCCGAACCGGCCAACCCCACTCCAACTCCAAATTCACCTGCAAACCTCCCTCAAAATTTACACTCTTGCCCTTTGCACTTGTGCAAGACTGATGTCACTGACTGGAATGACGGAGATCGGTAAAATTAGCGTAATAACTCCATAGCCCTATGCAGGAACAATAGAGGCGCCTGATTAAATCTTAACTCCCACCACACATTGTGACGTTGCAATGATTCATTTTTGCCGCATACCACCTGGCTTGGCATCACGATACTACTGCCAGACATGGCAGGAAAGCATGTGAGCGAACAATTCGAACAATTAAATGGCGGGTCTAGTCGTACAGCCGCACATCCATTCCATTGTTCGACATTCTCCTTTTTGCATTGGTCAATTCAAAATTGGGGTCGCCGTCCATCAATGATATATACACTCTTGAGTTGTGGTGAGCACCCGTTCCCACAATACGTTGAACACGGCAGCAGCCAGAGACTGGACATTTGGCCCGAATAAGCAACGCAAATAAGGGATGTTGCAAGTTACTAAAGGAAGCTAATCGGCACTGAGAAGCATGTTGTTGTGCTGGTCTCACCCGCTGGGAGCATAGGGCTTATGACTGCATGTTCTCCATAGTTGGGGTCCTACACCTCTATCCCCTCTATCCCAGAAGGATGAGGAACCGGCAGGGAGGGTGGTCAAAGTTGCGGAGGGCGGATACCTTAACCGCCGATTCGTCAACGGCGTTAGCCGGACGGAGGAGTGGCTTGTGGGTACTTTCGCTACGGCCCCACATCCAGTCGTTATCGTTATCGCCGCCGCCAATGGCAGAAAAAAAATTATTGGTTCTGCGACCAGCAGAAGCTCCCATCACCACCCTCCAACCCCCCATTATCCCAACCAAGCAGACCGGTCGCAAGACCCATCACACACGGAAACAATGGCGCCCTCGCGAACGAGCACCGTCAAGAACAAGCACGCCTCTGCCAAGTCCGGCATCGCAAACAGCAAGGCCTCTAAGCGTTCTGCCACCGATGGCATCGTCAAGCCCTCCAAGAAGTCCAAGAGCGGGCCGGTCATGTCTAAGCAGGTCAGAGACAAGAGCAGCGATGCTCTCCTGAAGAAGCTCCGAAACCCAAAGAAGCGTGTCTACACCGAGGAGGAACTTGGTATCCCCAAGCTTAACACCATTACGCCCGTAGGCGTCATCAAGCCCAAGGGCAAGAAGAAGGGCAAGGTCTTTGTCGATGACAGGGTAAGGTTTTATCGCTCTTTAGCATTGCTTCCCACAATTCTCTAAACACACTGCTTACACAATGGCGCCAATTACAGGAAAGCATGAACACGATTCTGTCCCTCGTCCAGGCCGAGAAGAATGGTCAAATCGAGTCCAAGATGATCAAGGCCCGTCAAATGGAGGAGATTCGCGAGGCGCGCAAGGTCGAGGCCGAGAAGAAGGATCAAGAGAGGAAGGATAAGCTCGAGAACGCCAAGGATTCCCTGAGGAAGAAGCGAAAGCGCAAGAGCGTTGGCGACGCCGAGGACAGCATCAAGGAGTTCGCCTCTGCTGGTACCAAGGCAAGCAAGAGCAAGGGCAAGAAGCGAGTATCGTTTGCGTAAAATGGCGGAGGATAAAAAACAAGAAAAGTTCTAACAGGGTCCGGTGTGGCTTTGCATTGTTTGGCGCTTGGAGTTGGGCAACGGGGCTGGAAAAGGTCCCTTCTTATTGCTGGGGCGCGGCATGTGGTTTGAGACAATATTACAAAAGGCGAATCAGATGATTCAATCAGACTCCTCGACATATTGGTCAAGTTGCGCAAAGAACCCCCATAACATTGACCTGTCGCTTGAGCGTGACGTGTTCAAGAGAATAACCAGTTCTGTGAGCCCACATGACATTGCTCTGTGCGATTCCCAAGACGCTTTTGTTTGCATATACATGAAGCTATCATACATCTCTATCAAATGCTAGTCTATCTAAGAATCACAAAACGCCGATGCCATGCGACCATTCAAGTCACGCTTTTCCCTGCTGCCCTCAATCATCGTGAATCACCATCTTGCGTCGCATAGGGACGTAGAGGTGTCCAGGGTCGAGATCAGCTTCATTCACAGGCGACTGCGGCTTCAAGCTGTCAAAGTCGGTGTTGAACGCAAGGTGATTCAAGAAGTTAGCTACTGGACGGGGGAACCAGCGGCTGCCGCCAATCTCGAACCAGCAAAGGTGACCACCTAGCGATGTTGTCAGGAGGATAGTGTTAGGGTTCTGCCGGAACTCTTCGAAGGGAATGGCTTCCTTGACAGCAATCTATCGCTCAAGTTAGGTATGGAGCTCGAAGTAACAATTACAAAGCGGAACTTACGGGATCATCGATAGCATGGACAGCCAAGAAGGGGATTTGGATAGACAGAATAGCATCAGAAGACGAAGCATCACGGTAGTATGCGTACTCGGTGGGATAACCCCAAGTTGGGCATCTGGGCTCGATCAGTATACAAGCAAAAAATTGAGGTTGTTCGACAATACTAACTGGACCATTCGATCAAATTCGTTCAAATAGGTGACTTCCAGGAGACCTTTAACGTCAATCTTGGTGAACTTTTCCAGCTCAGGTTGATTCTCTCGCGCCACTTCCTTTAGGGAGCCTATGTATAGTCAGCAACTAGTTCGCGCGAGATAAAATTCGCCAGTAAACTCACTGCCCATGACACGAAGGTAAACTTCTTTGCCCACGAAACTATTTTGGAGTATCTTGCTCGCGACCTCGAGGTTGAAGGGGTTAGAGCAGGCGACAGCGCCCTTGAACACGCAGTTGGCGCCCTCTTCACCACAATACTGAAGCCCAGTTAGCGACGCGAAGCGTCTGAAGAAATACTAGTCCAGGACTTACATTAGTGAGCATGTTCGCGCCCAAAGAGAATCCCAGGCCAAAGAGAGGGCGGTTAGGGAACTTCTCTCGGACCCAGTTGACAGTCTACACAACCATGTCATCAGAAAAGGCGCACTCAATCGCTCAATGGTAACAACTCGCACCTGTCGCAAATCCCACGTCGCGCGCGCATTGTACAGCATGCCGCTGGTGATCTTGGTGCGCGCGCACCCTCGAAAGTTGACGACGCAGGCCTCCCAGCCGCCCTCGCCAATCATGGGCGCAATTGTATGCCTCAGGTAAATCTCATGAGAACCACCAGACAGCCCATGCAGCACAATTAGCATTGGCCTAGAGTCGTCGGAGCCCAGGTTCTGCAGCTCCTCCTCGGTGTAGTAGACTGTGCGACGGAACAAGGTGGGGTCCTCGCCGTCGTGAGGCTCAACAGCGAAATCGACGGCAAAGGTGCCGCGATAGGTCTTGTGGTCAGCCTCAAACACCTTGCGCTTGTAGTAGACCTTGGGGCCCTCTGGGCGAGTGGCCGTCCACATGGTCTGCAGGTGGCCATTGAAGAGGAGTGGGTTAAGTCTGCATGGCGGGGTGCCCTGCTCCGTGATTTTGAGGAGGTCAATCTCGGTGCCGTCCTTCTCACGTACGGTCCGCGGGTGGCGGGCGTGGGTGAAGTTGATCTCTGCCTGGCCAAACCACTCCATGATGGGCGGTGATGATGTGCAGGTGGCGCCAACGGCTTCTACTACGGTTGGTCTCGGGGCAGCTTGTGCTCTGCGCGCGTGGGCAATTCGCGTGGCTGGCCACCAAGACAATCAGACGAGAGTGTGATCGAGGGGACCGCGGAAGGGAATGAAATGGGTGCCACTGGCAAGGGAGAATGGTATTTATGAATGGACCCAACATGGCAGAGGCAAGGTCATTGAGAATCTGTCACAGAGTGGAGCCTCGTCCCCCGAAACTTAGCTGTGCGATACCATGACCGCGATGCATGGACATCAGGCAGGCCAATTGTCGTGTCTCATGTAGCGTCTGTTCCTCAACCCATCTCACGACCCCTCCTTCTGTGCACTTTCTGTATTTTCCCACTCATCACGAAACAAATCACCGCCAATCGAGGCGTCGGCACTCAGTGCAAAGTGCTTACACGGCAGCCAGCGCCGGGTTCCCTAGGAAGCCCGATGACACCGCCGAGAAAGCATCAATAGAAAATTTTAGCTGAGAGCAACATCAGGATGCCACTGAGCCCATGGTGGGTGGGGGGGCCTACCCAGAAGCCCAGGGCGATGTGCCTCGGCATCTTTGCGAGGACCAGTAGATTTTAAATGAATCGGCGCGTGTGTGATAAGATGCAGGCGCACGGGCGTGTACAGTGGGATGCGTTTTGGTTTTGGTTGGAACCCCGTGCTATCCAACTTATCCGCCCGCTTTGCAGTCCGAATATGATGTAGTAAAGGGAATAATATGAGGGTATTTTGAGGAGGGGAATATGCTTGGAAATATTTTCTTGGTTTTTTTTTTTTTTTTTTTTTTATGGTTATGGATTTGACATTCATTTTATCAGTGCCGTGGCCAGTACTTATATCATCTAAATCCTCCATCAAAGCGCAGAGGTACATCGACTTGGATCAAAACTCAGTGCGTCCCACTGTACGTTTACAGGGAGAAAAAAAAAGATAAAAAGCGTGAGAGAAAATTTTGATAAGAATGGGATCTCCTCCCCCGATATTTTAGCGCTTCCCCTCCCAGAATCTTCCTCTTTGTCGTCTTCTTTGATTCATCACTCATGGCCCCAGGGCCATGAAAAGCATCGTCGTCATCTGTTGAATAACAGCCCAAGACACACCAGCGCACACCGCACTAAGCCCCACCCAAACCCTCCAGCCGGTAAATCACGTGCCCCGCTTGCCTTCAGGCTCCTCCCAAGATTCCCACAACCGTGATCCTCCAGCCCTCCTACACTCGCTCTACCATCATCATGGCACATCACGCAGGACGCCGCCAGTGAAGCGAAGCCATGCTCCTGCCCAAGAGCTGTTTAAACATGCCCCTGATGGAATTTTACCCTCGCCGCCCCGACTAATCCCCGCGCGAGATGGGGTGATTCAACCAAAATGAGCCCGACCATTCGGGTTTCTCGGCTACTTCGACCACCCAAATGCCTTACTCACGCCCGATCGGCCGCGATATCTACGTGGTTCCTTCTACCACTGCTTAGCCCATGGAACATCCCACCGCTTCATAATTCCAAAGGGACTGTTGTTCCTCATGCTGGCAATCAAAGTCCAGTGAGGGGATACTGTTGTTGGAATTTGAGGGCAGGTTATGAGCGCAGGACGTCAGCAGGTCCAAATTAGGATTCGGCGTTACTGCCGACCCCGCAGCTCCCAGCCTAACTTGCAGCATCCACGAAAGTGATGACTGGTTTTCGTTTTTCCCTCGATGTGTAATTGAAATCCAGAATCTCCAGGGTTGACACAGGATATCGGCTTTCTTCCCGCCCATCGTCTTTTTTTTTCGGGACTATGGGGCATGCATATCTTGAAAATTCGGTGCCACAGAGTCTTGTGTTATTTCTTATTTTCTTCCATTGCCAGGATTTTTTTTTGGATCAACAGGAAGAACAGGATTTCTCCAACGGGCTCGGTTTCCAGATGAAGGCCCAGAGCGGCCTTCATCATTTTGGAGATGGAGGCACATTATCTACAAATGGCTTGGCTTCGGGAACCTAAAGCAAAGGCTTACTATCAGCTTGAGTCTTGCCTACGTCATGATTCAGGCCGGCAATATTGACCGTCTCTCGGACACGGCTTGCAAGAAATGATGTGGTGCAGGGAGGACTCGTTGCATCACTGGTGTTTCCATGCAACGGATGGCTCGGAAACCTTTGGTCGGGTCGCCTTTGGGGCAAAATGGGTATTCTGGGCTTATCGTAAATCATCCTCACGGATTCGTATGTAGAACATCTTCGCGCACTTGAGCGCCAACAGTGGCGGGCTTGTTGATGGGACCTTGGTGGCATAGCCGAACCATTTCCACTGCAAACCCGTCTGGCGTTGAGACACTTGACACTTTGCACATTTTGGCTCAGAGAGGAGGAAACGGGAGCAAAAAAAAAAGCGGAAAATCAAGGGAGAGCCTGGCGGGGAATCAGCCTGCAAGTGCAGGCTCGCTTCCTGTTACATCCGTCCACCGAGACTCGAGACTCGAGACAGAAAGAATCCCATTTCTCGTGATGAACGACAGCCAGGCTTGAGGTTCAAAGCTGAAATGCCAAATGGTGGAAGAGTTGAGCGCCAACGGCCGTGTTTTCAGCCGCTACCCGCCTATCTCTTCTCGGATCTGCAGAGGCACTGCACCAACAACCAACTTCGGTCGCCAGGGTCTGAAGACGGAATTTTCCCGGCAGTGGTCCGCATCAATCTCGCTCCTCCTTCTCAATTCCCCATTTCGTCTCAACCCACTCCATCAACCCTCAAATCCGAGCTTCCAGCCTGATTCCACGCCGAACGAACTGACTGACAAAACAGAGCTCCAGTTAGCCCCCCGCAGTCGCTACTGCACTGTCGTTAGTGGTAGTGCTGCGGGCTGCGAGGCGATCCTTGTCGCCGTCGGCTAAGATACGGCGATTTAACTCCACGAGTACTAAAAACTCAACCCCGTTGCCCGCCATGAAGCACCAGCCTAAGCCCAAGCCCAAGCCTCCACGTCGGCCTCGAAATGCTGCCATGAAAGACGACCAGGGACATGATGACCAAGGAGATCGGGCTCGAGCTGAGCGAGGAGTGAAGCCTTCCTCTCGACCAGCATCTCCCCGCGAGCCCCGCCACAACTCCGATGCCAGAGCCCGTCATCGCCCTTCCACCAGGCCCGAGCCGAACTCCCATCGTCGACGCCATTCTCGCGATCGCAGCCGTGGACGTGATCGTGATCGTGAACACGATCGCCATCCCTCATCCGATCCTTCGCGACGTGCTGCCGACGCCGACGACCTGATTCCCCGTTATCGCGCCGGTCGTGACCACCATCGCGACTCTGACAAACCTCGCCGCCGAAGTCCTTCGCGATCTCGAAGTCGAGACCGTGCTGGCCGCGAAAGCTTGTCTCCAGTCAAGCGACAACGCAGCCGCAGCCCTTCGGCTGCCAGTTCCCATCGAAAGAAGTCGAGGCGAGATCGAAGCCCTCGGGGCAGGGCACGAGACTACAGCCCAGAATCCACATCAAGGACGCACGGTCGTCATTCATCCCGTGACAGAAGGAAGCCATCACCACGTCGCTACGCCCACTCCTCAAGATCGCCATCTCGAGTTGACGATCATCGGTCCCGTTCAGCACGTCGCTCTCGCTCCCGATCACAAACTCGGGGTGACACCAGGTCACGTCGTGAAGCTCGGTCTGATAAACCGCGCCATCGATCACGAAGTCGTTCAACCGAGTCCCAGAGAAGGCAGTCGTCATCCCGTCGGCCCCGTCCGTCATCTCGTGGAGACTATCCTGAGGCACCATCCTCTTCAACGCGTGATCGGCCCTCGGAGGTAGACCGACGATCAACTAACCGACACATGCCACCCAGGTCACCCAAAGGCAACCGAGACCGAAAGCACCGGGAGGATTCCCCAGACTGGCGACACTCCTCAAAATCGGACATCGATGAAGAGATGAGTTCTCGCGGTGGCCATCGCGGAGGCTACAATCCCAAGTACTCTCACAAGCCTCACCATGGGGGTGACAAATATTCTCAGTCCCCTCAGCACGGAGGATCTTATCAGACCTCACCATCGCAGTCCCCTTACGGAGCGAATCGTGGCAACTGGGGTAACCAGCAGTACTCCCCACAGCAGTAAGTAATCCAATAGCATGCCAAAAACACACACTAATAAGACGCAGGCAATACCCGCCTCAATACGCCCAGAGTGGAAACCACGGTCCTCCAAATGGACCTTCTGGTCATTACTATTCTAATCAACCACACTCTCCTCCACACTCTGCTCCCAACGGACCCATGCAACAGTATTCTCAGGGAGGTTATCGCGGCGGCTACCGCGGTGGCTTCAGGGGTGGTTTCCAAGGTCGAGGAGGTAATCGAGCAGGTTTCAAAAACGCACATTGGAGTTCCGGAAACCAGGGATCACGAGGCCACTATGATGATTCGAATAACGGACGGTTCAACAGTTCGGCGGCACGCGAAGACGACGGCGACGAAAACCAAGATGCTATGGATATTGACACTCATCAATTTCGTGGATCTGGTAACTCGCAAGCCGACGAAATGAGCAAAGATGATGATGAAAACGCAATGTCTCCCCCAAATCGACAGCCGCCTTCAGGGCCTCAGTCCCAGCAAGGTCCTTCTGGAAAATTCAGCTTCGCCTTCAAAACCTCTTCAAAACCAACCCCAGCAGCTCCCAAGCCCGAGATTTCTCAAAAATTCAATGCTGCGCCACAACGACGAGAGCCTCCCAAAGAGAATAGAGATCGAGAACCTCAACGAGCTCCACCAACCGAGCCCGCATCGGCACGCTCACGGCATGATTTCCGGAACCCGCCCGACGGGCCCAGAGGCGATGGAGGACATCGAGTGGTGCCCCGGATGCGAAAAGTCAAGAAAATGATGAAGCGGCCAAAGCAACGACGGACACTACCAACTGATCTGGTGGGTTCGGAGTCTGTCTTCTTCCGAAAACCCGGCAATGAATCTGTGATTGGCTCCGGAACCTACGGCAAGGTTTTCAAGGGCCTAAACGTCTACACAAAAGGCCTAAGTGCCCTAAAGAGAATTCGCATGGAAGGAGAGAGGGATGGTTTCCCGGTGACGGCTGTTCGAGAGATCAAGCTTCTGCAGTCGCTCCGGCACGTCAACATTGTCAATCTCCAAGAAGTCATGGTCGAAAAGAACGATTGCTTCATGGTGTTTGAGTACCTGTCCCATGATCTGACTGGTCTCTTGAATCATCCATCTTTCAAGCTCGATGCCGCACAGAGGAAGCACATGGCCAAGCAACTGTTTCAAGGTTTAGACTACCTGCACACCAGAGGTGTCCTTCACCGCGATATCAAAGCTGCCAATATCCTCGTTAGCAATGAGGGCGTCCTCAAGTTGGCTGATTTTGGCCTAGCTCGCTTCTATGCCAAACGCCATCAGCTTGATTACACGAACCGAGTCATCACCATTTGGTACCGATCCCCAGAACTTCTGCTTGGAGAAACTAAGTATACAGCGGCTGTGGATGTGTGGAGCGCTGCCTGCGTCATGATTGAGATCTTTACCCGGAACGCCATCTTTCCTGGAGATGGCACCGAACTTAGTCAGCTGGAAAAGATTTACAACTTGATGGGAACCCCCAACACTCACGATTGGCCCGGTCTAGTCGACATGGCTTGGTTCGAACTTCTTCGCCCAACCGCTAAGCGAAAGAGTATGTTCAGGGATAAATACAGAGACCGCGTAACGCCAGAAGCCTTTGATTTGCTGGCTGCCATGTTCCGTTATGATCCCGCCAAACGACCAATTGCCGCTGAGGTGCTCCAGCATCCTTACTTTACTACAGAAGATCCTCCGCCTCGACAGGCAATTGAGTAAGTTTTTTTCTATTGTCGAGCTCAAGGTGCAGCCTTGCTAACTACTTTATTCTCAGGCTCGCTCAAGTTGATGGAGACTGGCATGAGTTCGAATCCAAGGCCCTCCGCAAAGAAAACGAACGCCGAGATCGTGAGGCTCGGAGAGCTGCCAGAGAAGGCGCCTCTCGAGACAAAGAGAAGAAGCGTACCAACGAAGGAAGTGATCATCCCCGGGATGCCAAGCGAGTTCAGGTCGAGAAGGACCAGAAGTCAAAGTCTTCAAACCAACCCGCAAGCAGCGCCAACGCATGAAGTTGCGAAGGCTGGTCCGACTTTCTGGGTGTGCTATAGCGTGGTGCTCTTTTTTCGACGTCTCACCTATTCGCTATGGCCATGTCAATCACTATTTCTTCCTACTTGATGATTCAATTGGCATCCGTCCAGCTCATGTTCAAAATGACGTTTGATTCTTTTCTGTTTGGCTTGACGCCTAATCCCGATCAACGGCAGTCTTGTTTTGCAATTATTTCTGGGACCTAGGGCATTTTGGCGTTTACTTGCAAGATTACATGCGATGCAATCCTTTTAATAGCGAATCGACAAAAAAAAGAGAAGACGGTATGGGAGATTTTACTCACTCGATTTCTAATTTCTTGGCTTTGGCTCCTGGGTAATTGGGAGCTTTGACATGAGACAACCAACGTGGTCATGTACGTGATGTACATTCTGGGTGGACTGGCATGGGACGGGACTGGAGTGTGTTGATTTCGCCTTGCAATATGTATTATACCTCTCTATGGCTTGGTGGAATAGATGAGAAAAGGAAATGGTGCATCTCATGATGAGGACAGGGTTATTTAATATTGATGATATTTTCAAATTTCGACTCTAAGTTCTGAACGGACATGTAGAGCCATGTGATCCGTTAGAAATACGTATTCCTTGATATATAATACTTGACATCAGACTATGATCACTGAACCACTAAGCTATTTCTTCTTTTGGTCAGGGCGATAAGGTTTTCACGACCAACCCTATTGTTCAAATCTAATTGTATGCCACCTCTGTGGCCTGGTTCCTGGATCACCCGGTTGAGCCTACAGCTTGTTTTTTTTTAACTAGAAGTAAATGATCACTGAAGCTGAAATGACGAGCATCACACCGTCAGCATGTGAGATCGCTTCTCATACTGGCAAGAAATAATGGACGAATATCTGATTAGAAGCACAGATATCTCATTGAGAGGTTTACATTATGACAATAGTGAATATCAATACGGAGCATCAATCACAAAACAATATATAAGGCAATCCCTCATGCCTTGCATAGATATCTTATACTTTACGTTTGGCAACGCAAGGAAGCTCAGACTTGTAGAAATACTAAGGTTTATTTGATATTCCTCAGCTCCAGATCCCCATAGCGTGACAATAATAATAGTATCTGGCTATTTTCGGTTTGTTGCTACCCGCACCGTAAAAACCCGCCTGTGAAAATCCGATCCATTCTGTATAAGATTCGAAATGTGACTTCCTTTTTTCCCGATCCTTTCTTCCAATCTCCTCTCCTTCTCTGTTGCGCCTCATAATTTCGTCAAATATCATCAAGTCATAACCGTTCAGTCATTTTTGTCAATTCAAACAACACTTGTTGCAACCGGGATTCCAGAAGCCATATCACGATTTGCCTTTGCAGATAGACGATATCAGCAATTGCAATCCAGTAACACGAACTATTCCAGGCAGGTGTGGATCAAAGTATAATCCAGCCTTGAAAAGACTATTTTCGAGAGTGCTGTGTTCCTCTCGTGGTATTTTCTTTTTTGAGATGGGGGCGGGCAGTTGTATTTCAGTGGTAAGGGATGGCGTCAATGCCTTTGCCCTTGATGTCAGTTGTTCTGAGGAGCTCTCGAAGACTACCTTCAGCGCGGCCCTTGGGAGGAGGCGATGAATCTGCAGCACGCCAATTCACCCAATCACTTAGGGTAGATATGATGCTATTTCTGGGGTTCGGCGTATCAACAGACGAGATTGATCCATGAATAATAGGTTGCGCAGAACCTTCGCTAAAAGCCAACTTTGGTTTCTTAGGTCCAGCACGACGTTCTCTATGCGGTGTTTCAGGAGCGGTGCGAATCTCAAGTTGGCTACTCGATGTTTGAGGGTGGGCAGGCTCGCTCACCAAGCCTACAGCGGTGTTCCTTGAGGAGTTCGTTTCGCCAAGGACCAGGCTCTGTCTGGACCCATCGAAAAGCGCCAGGGAGCCAGATCTCTTTGCCCTTGGGATCCTTGGCGGGGATTGTTCCTCTGGGACTGGTATATCATCCGCTTCACTGTGAGATGATGATTTTGATGATCCATGCCTCGATCCCTTCCTTGCAGCTCTGCCGCGAACTTCATCGGCAATTTCAGCTGCTGACCTCTTCTTGGACTTGTCCTCGTCTGATGAACGGCTGGAGGACATGATGGTTTCGAGGGTGCCCATAGCGCGGCTATTCCGTCTAACGCCAACAGGTCTCCTTCCCTGCCGTCTAATATTTCTTTCATCTTCAGAAGAGACGACTTGGAGTGTGGGTCCTTGCAAATCCTGGT
Organism: Calonectria honghensis; assembly: GCA_013403855.1. Classification (NCBI taxonomy): domain Eukaryota; kingdom Fungi; phylum Ascomycota; class Sordariomycetes; order Hypocreales; family Nectriaceae; genus Calonectria; species Calonectria honghensis. The sequence continues at coordinate 238,288 of VTGB01000055.1, forward strand.
TTTGATCGCCGCCCAAAAATGAGGAACCGGAGCCGTGTGGAGCGTAATGAACTTCGTATTGGTTGCTTAGGGAGTAGCGAGATTTGGCACAAATCTCTGCAATTCGATCCAGATCGGCATTGATATCACTGGCCCCAATCTCATCATCTATGTGAGCCATGAAGCTTTTGAAGCGGAATGCGTCAATTGGCGGGAGCTTGGCCTCTTCGGGTCCTTCAAGCCGCTTCTTGGCGCGAGTACGAGCCATGGCCCCCAAGACCCCATTCCTGGTGGGTGTGAGGCTGGTGGTGAAAGGAAGCACACGCCTTACGAGGGCAGCCGGTCCTCCACTTTCTGATACTGCAGCACGAGCACCTCCACGATTTACGATCACGACGCCGTGGCCAGTATTTATAGGACGACTTGGAAGTGGCTGGTAATAACTGCTCACAATAACAGGTTGTGAGTATGTACTGCTCTGAGCGCCAGTGGACTTTGCGTATCGGTGACGGCTGGGGAAATTGTGGTTGAACTCGCGAAGGGCCGAGGTGCGGTGCTCGGCGGTGGAATCGTCGACGGGTATAGGCTCGCCCTTTGCGTTAGAAGGCACGAGGCTGGTCGACGAGGTGTTTGACTGGAAGAGCGGCGGGAACGAGATGGGCAAGGTATGTCGACGAGGTTTTGCAGAACCGGAGCCGGGTCCGGGGGCGGAGGAGATAGTGGCGGCGACGGAGGGAGGCGGGCGAATATGGTGAGGTGGGAGAGGTTGAGAAGAGGACTGAGATGTCGGGGGCGTCATGGTGAAGGTGTCGACAGCAGAACCGGTCAGGATAATATATATATATATATATATATATATATGTATAGTATCCTAGTGGCAGCAGAGGGGAATGGCTCGGTCGGCCCGGTGGAGCATTGAGCTTGAGCTGCGGGACAAGACACACATCAAAGTATCGCTGAGGGGAAGGGGCGTGCGTCGATGTCGATCTGGCAGCAGTAGTAGTTCGCGGTTTGCGGTTGACAGACGGGGCCGGAGTGTGGTATGTCGTCGACCGAGGTGGTGGGCGGCAGGGAGAGCGGGACCAGGGACCAGAGACTAGAAGCGAGGGTGCAAGAGCTCAGAAGAAAGGGTGTTTGTGGAGGAGAGAGGAGTGGAAGGAGCAGGGCCAGTCAGGACATGCTGACCAGCAGCCGGTCGACGTCGTCTGGCAGTTGCAGTTGTCGTCGCTCCTTGCTGTCTGGTCTGCGATGCGATGCTATGCGATGCCACGACGCGGTGGTGGAGACGCCGAGGTGCAGGATGCAAAATACCGGTGGTTGAACAGAAGAGCGAGGTACAGCGGCTCAAGGTGAGACAGTGTGCAAGAGACAAGTACCTCAGGCCGGCCAGGTGGTTAGGTGAGTGGTGAGGTGCTCAGGACATGCAGGTGCAGGCGGTCGAGACCAAGGCCGGGGCAATTGCGATACGGGCAACGTAGTGGACAGCTGCCCGTTTAGTGAGTATTGTGAGCGACAGGGGAAGGAATGGAGCAAGAAGGAAAGCGAGTCCAAGAAGGTTGCTGGCCGTGGTCGAGGCCGAGGAGCGTTGAGTGGGTCCCTTCGGGGATGTTTGGCGGCGGCACCAAGTGAGACAAGCACCAGCAGCAACGGAGAGTTTTTGAGGACAGAATCGGGGAGGTGGGAAAAGGCGAATTGCACGTCCGGAGGGCTTCACTCTGCCTGTCTGGTTTTTCTTTTGCTAAATTCTCACAGACCCTTCCGGTTCGTCTCTTCTCCGAATCCTTAGCCTGCGGTTGAAAAGAAAAGTAAAAAAAATTAAAAAATACCAACATGCACCAACGGTGGATGGAGAGTTAAAATGCAAAGAAACGACAAAGTATGCAGGTATGTCGTGGCTTTCAACCAGAGGGGGAGCCGAATCTATCCCGGCCCCCGCGCTCCCGTCTCATTGGTCCCAAGTATGCACCCACTCACCATCACTCCCACTACTACCACGGCGCCGCCGCATCTTCGCAAGCCAACCACAGGCTTACCCTACAGAGGCTGCGCTCTGAGAGGCCAGTAAAGAAAAAAGTACTTTGTGCCACGGTCCCGTGTGATGTGGCTCAAATCATCGCTCGAGCTTGCGTTTTACGTGCATTGCTTTTTTCCTTTGGTGGTGAAGGGCGACTCGCCCATTGCCAAAACTGCACATGCCAATGCCACCCTGCACTTTACTTTGCCTCTGGGCTGAGGCATGATATCTGACCGAGCAACCTCAACGCACACCGGCCTTTACATTCATGCCTACCGCTGAATTGACCTATAAGCCTTACCAGGACCGCATCCTCCGATGGATATGCCAAGTCACCATTTCCCTTTAAACGGCCGCCTACATGACGGGCAATCCTGCAATCTGCTAGCCTCCCCCGCGCGGGGTTCAATTGATCCTCGCCGCCCACCTTTTCGACTAACTAAAACGAGTCTATCGCTCTGTCACTCTGCCACGCATGCATGCACACACCTTCGGTGGCCAACGTGCTGGATTTTGATTCCCGTCCTGCCATGCACGTCCAGCAGCGCCTTGCATGTTCGTCCCTCCCCCTCCCTCTTCCGGCACCATGGTTACGCCGCGTGCAGCCGAATGTGGATGTTCATTTACAATCATGTTTGATCGCTTTGCTCCCTTTCCTGGCCGCCAGAGTATCCTGCCATGACTCTTAAAGCCCGGCTATCATGCAGTTTTCCAGCTTTGTACCCGTGACGTCGTAGCATGCGTCCTCTGTGACCCCCCGTCGTGCCATTGCCAACTCATCCATACAGCGTCGTACCCGGGGTTCAGCATCAACGACTGGACCATCACTTATCGCCTGTCTCGCTATCATTGTTGGTTACAATTGGACAGTCAAATAAAAAGCAAACCGGATTGAACCGCAGTTGGAAGAGACTGCATAACTCAAGCATTCATCAATTCATCAACTACCCAAAAAGTGCCTGTTCCCGCCCCTACCTATACGCCGGTGTGTGCCAGAGATACATGAGTCTGGCAACACGTGATGGCAGAACTGGTGTCCCAACCCACGCTCTCGACCTTCCATCCTTGTTTCCATATCGCATCCTTGCCTGCAAAAGCCCCTGGCTTCATGTCTCATTCCATCACCATTAACCCGTCCACAAACGCGAGTGTGCGATCTACACCTGGCAATTGTGTCTAGCGCTCAACGCCTTTACACGGTCTGATGCGTAATTGTTCCATAGCTCCGCCCTCCGGTTTGAACGTTGTCCGAGTACACACCCGGGGCAGGCCCTGTTGCAAAGTGGCCATTTTGGGCTTGTTCCCGTCGGTCATAATACACGTACTCGAGGTAGAATGCGTGTATGTGACCTGGCAGATATCCAAGGAGCGTCAAGCAGATGTTGATAAAAAGGTCTGCCCACACGTGTCAGCGCCATGGCCCCTCGTTGCGAATCCCAGGAAGAAGAGAATAGGGGTCAAACTTACCCATGCCACATCCTGCAACCATCCAAACTCCGACGGGAGGACCTGTGAGAGGTTAGCAAACGGAGCCCAAACCCCGACCCCGCGCCAGCGGCACCTGGCCGTGATTGGAAAGGATATGACGTACAGAATAGGGTGATGAGAACGATGAAAACTGCCGAGACGACACCCATTGTGACGATCACTGCGTGGCTTCGCTGCTATTCGAGACAGTCGGTGCTGATGGGGCGGCGGTGCGTGAGCGCGCGTGTTGACGGATCAGATCGTACGGATGTAAGTGAGCTTTAGGTGCCGTAAATGCGGGGTGGTGGTGTAAGCAGTCAGAAACGTGCAGCGTCTCGATGAAATGGTGAAGGTATTTGCAGGAGGGAAGACTAAAGGTGGAAAAAACGAAAACCAAGTCACTTTTTTTTAAGTCAAAAAGGGAGGATTACCATATGCCTTAAATCTCGAACACAAGGGAAGGGGGCCTTGCCGCGTAACGTTCCAAACCAAGCAAGACTTTTTGGGAAGGCGAAGCACACGTCGTGACGTGGTGGCAGGGTCAATGACGTAGGCGAGCAACCAGTCGGCGCTTTGCTTGCGGAAAAGCACGTGAGCCCTGTAAGCTGGTGCCTGCTTGTGTATGTAGCTTACAGAAACTCAATTGATGGGCACGATGCCATGGATGTCAAGGAATGCTGCGTGCATGTGTAACATGCGCTACAGAAGCCGCGTTTAATTTCCCTTGACTCTCTTCCGGGCAAGCCAGGCCCCATTTCTCGAGTCCATCGTCAATCGCTCATCGCGGTCCTTGGGTATCCATAAATTCGGAGAATTCCTCCCCCCTCCCCCTCTCTCAACGCTTGCGCGCTCGCAGGACCAAGTCCAGCCAATTTATCCTGCTAGATCTTGGTGACCCAGGCCAAAATGCAACAGTCGCCTGCATCATCTTGGTAGCAGGTCCCAGCCAGCTGCTACTCTCGGCGTTGCTGGCGTGTCACGGCTCGTTAAGTTCCGACGCACCTCGCCTCCCTCCCCGATCCAGCTCGCCCCAAGCAAGCCCTGGCTGCCCTTTTGTGTTTCTTAGGAAAAAAGCCGAACAAGGCATGCTTGCGGAAGTGACATGTGATGCAGTTCGCCGAGTGCGAAAAAAAACACTCCCGTCCCCCAGGCATGCATCAGTGGCCATCCCTATTTTGCCGAAGGATAACACGGCGGCCAAGAGGCTAAAAATAGGCCTGCCAAGTAGAGGAATGTGCCTGGACTATCCCGTCCCGAGACATAACTTAATATATGAATTATGCCTGGTCCCGCAACGCAGCAACAAGCCGCTGGGGATTGTGCTTTGTCTACCTCGATAGCATCCCATACCCTGCGATTCAACGAAGCGGTGTACTCGGGATCTTCCAGAGACGGTGTGCGACATTCACTACTGCACCGAGATTCTGCATTGTGATTTTCCCCAAAATATTGGAAATGAGGAAATGAAACAAAATCCTATGTGGCAGCGGCCCACCGATTTACAACGGTTTCCGCTTCCTTATCATTTTTTTATTGCTTTCATGGATGGGACCCTGGTTTGCTGATTTTTGATATGGCATTTCTTTGGATCAAGATAAACGCCCGCGCTGTACTACGAATGGGCGTTTCACTGACTTGACTCGGGTGGTTGGCACCATTGATCTCTGTTGAATCCTCGCACGGATCGCCTTGTTTGTCTTTTTTGACTCGCATTGTACGACCACGTTGAACATGCTGCAGAGGTGCAGCCACCATGGCGCTGAGATCGAACACCTCTCGCATGGTCTTCTTCGCCCGAAGAATCTCGAATATTCTAGGTCTAAGTATGCGCGGATGAGGCTTACGCTTGAAGCCTACTTTATCCGAGACTGCGGCTTCGCTTCATGACAAGGATGTACGATTCCAATCTAATGGATGGGATCCATGCTCATCCTCGTCTTCCGGTTCCGCGCCAGCGGTGAAAGGGAAATCCTGGGAGTTCTTGCTGGCGTAACCGGGCCATGGGAAAAACATCCGTCTGCTTACCTGAACGAGCTGAACCTTGTTTCATTGCCTCATTTTTTTTTCGGGCCATCTATTAGATTTCGAATGGCATTTGGTCGACCGAGCGTCAAGCCTAGTGAATGAGGTGTATCTCCCGGGCTTCAGATTGCTTGTGGTTCAATGCTGTGGCTGGATTTTACTGCGCTGAGTGTCATTGCTATGTTGTTTTTGTTGGCCACTAGTGTTACTGGTCTTGGGTTTCCTTTCTTTTCAAGGTGAAGGCAGGTATGTTCTGGAAGCTTGACCCTGTCTGTCTCAATTCCCCGGAGGATCGCCACCAGCTCAAGCTACAGCCCCGAGAAAGTAGGTCTGTCAACGGTCGAACAGGGGGCTTTGCTGTTACATGTGCCGGCCGCCGCTCGCTAAGCAGTCATGGCGAGGAAGCGTATCAGGAGAAGTCGGGTGACCCAAGAGGCGAGTCTGAGGTTTGCCAGATTCGGGATAGAAAATGCGATCAATACAAAAACTATTGATGATGGCTCTCAATGAATCGCGCGTGTGGGATGATATAGAGCACAGCGGTGGTTTGTAGGTGCTTTATGTGGTTATCATGACGAACACCAAAGGGTCCTGGCGACATCATTGTGGGCTGATGTCTCCAGCGCGAGATGACGCCTCCCTAAGCTGGACAAGTCCAGTTTCCACGAGTGGGGGACTCATCTGCAAGGCGAATCTTTGACACTCTGCCCCATTTGACTTCCGGGACAGTGTCTTCTATACATGCAATCGGGGCGCGAGTGGAAAATACCAATGGGCTTTGCTCCATGTTGTTGACAGGAATGCAACCAAGGCGGCTTGAGAGTGCTGGCCATCCAGCAACGCCTTGCCGCTTGGCATTGCGCGTCGGGTGTAGGAAAAAAGCATTTGCGCTGGGGCGGTGCGGTGGAAGCTAGTGAGCTAAGAAAACTGCGCCATGACATGGCAATTTGTCGCAGAGAAGCTGACTCAAAAAGTCACATCATTTGCTTGATTCTGTTGAATGAATGCTGTTTCGATGCGAGGCTATGTACAGTACGCCGCAGCCAGGTTGTTCACTGTATGGGCACAGCTACTTACTAGTTTATTGGGGCCGCCAATCCAACATGCGGTACTGCCCTCGGTTCGAGAGGATACGGGGATAAAAGGCCAGCTGTCAGTTTTGTTCCGTGGTTCCCAACACGGCTGAATGACACAGTGCTACACGGCCTCGGTTCATCCCGGCGTCGCAAAAGAGGACTTGCTCGATTCAGGATGTGCGTGTGTGGGCGTGCGTGTGTGTGGTGTGTATGTGCTGGCCCTTTCGTCAGAAGTGTGGGTGTGAGTGTGGGTGGGTGGTTCACTTCTCAGCGGGACGGCGCACCCTACGAAAATGATTGATTGGTAATATGGCAGGTAAATATGACGGGAGAAAAGAGAGAAAGGTGCGTCAAGAAGGATACAGATTGGACCGGATATTCGACGAGTCCCTTATTCGCGGCTGGGTCGTATATCCAGATGGTGCGGAAACGGTGGAGGAGGCCGCCCGGAAAGTTAATCGTCCCGGTCGTCGGATAGATGTCGAGACAGGGTCGGGGGATTCATGGAAAAGGTCGGTATACCACGACTAGCACATTATGTGTGCGCATATGCATGCGTCTTGTGCGAGTTGTTGCGTGTGCGACAGACGAGGCACCTTAGTTGTCTCGTTCACTCAGCAGGCAACCAACCAACATCGTGCAACGGCCCCCCACGGCCGACTCCGGCTCCGGGCCATCGGTTGCCCTCGCCTCAGGTGAGAGAGCAATTGCGCCCTTAGTGGTGAGTGTGTGAACAATTTGCACTCTTCTCTCCACCTGAACCAGTCGAGCCTTTACATTTCCAGGCAAGGGAGCCAGCAAAAGCGGGGAGGGCGGCAAATATGGGGGGTTCAAATCTCACATCCGCCTCACTCGGGCCTCGTGGTGTTTGTGATGAAATGCACGTACTGTCTTGGAAGTGCGCAGGGCATCATCGAAGACTGCTGTGATTTGAGTGAGCACCGCCGGCGACTACTGTGGCGCCGATGTGCGGCGAGATGCCGGGCCTGAGTGTGCCACCCGCCACTTTGCACCTTTAGCCAGTTGATAATTATGTTGGCGCCTATAACCGTGTGGCACAACAACTCTGGCTGAGACGAGAGATAGAGAGAGAGTGTGTGTGTGTGTACGCAAAGGGCGGCTGACGAAAGCTGTCCTCACAACAACTGTTGGCGCCCATGGAACCTGTTGAGTTATAAAAATAACGGCCACATACCACGCAAGCACCCGGGTACCTGGGTAGTAGGTTTGCAATTTCACGTCCTTCTCTGGGACGGTTTTTTTTTGGAAGGATCATGTAGCGTCGGGAAGAGAAGCAGTCAGACCAGGGGTGTCGGTACCTGCTGCCGCACTCATTTCGCCTCATTGATACGAGTATTCCCTCTCACCCCATGCCGAATCTCCCCATCAAACTGTCGTGGTGGTGGCCTACCGCAGCAAAGCCGCCTCCGCCTCCGCTACAAAGCCCGCCAAAAGCAGATTGACCTAGGGCCCATGGCCCCCAGAGGTGGAACCCCCTCTCCACTGACAGTAGCGCGTGTGTGTCTGTCGGGTCGCATCCCTGAAGCCCATGGCTCATTTGGCAGGGCCTGGGCAGTTTGCTTCCCCGCTCCCGGAGAGGATAGGGGCCCTGTCTCTGCCTGTGCGGGCGCCTGCAGCTGCTGTCCAAGGCCTGTAGCCGCTGAAATGCACCAGGGCACAATTGGAAGTGCCATGCCATCGCGGCGCGACTTGGGATGGGGTGGTTAGCCAAGGTAGGGAGGGATATGCGACAATGGCACACTCTCTCTCACCTCATTCCCTTCCCTCGCCGCCCGAACGTCTTCGGCTCTTTTTTCTTTCTTTGGGCTTCAAAAAATAGACATGACATGGCCGTCCCGTGCGGACGCAGAGGCCCCCGGCAAGGCTTTCTTTTGGGAGCCCGTCTGCCCGATCTCATCTATCATGTTTTCATAACTCTTCCCCCTTCCTCTGGCCGAATCCCCTTTTTCGATTCCCCACTACCAGGGTTCCAAGTCGTGTTAGAATACCGGGTTGTTGGCAGGTACATGCAAAACGGCCCCAGCCAGGTCCAATTGAGCGTAGAGGCCGGACGTAGGCACAGTACCAACTGGAGCTAGGGACCTGCCTCTCGGTCGGCTCAGTGAGAAACACTGGCGGTAGCACTCTGGGCACAGCACAGTTTGGTTCAATCCAGCACAAGGGCCTACCCCTCGCTCGCTCCCCAGAGGCTGCCCACGACCCTTTTTTTTCTTCTGTCCCTCGACACAGTGCACACGCTTGGTGGTGCTCCCTGTTGTTTGTCTCCTGAAGCTTTCCGGCTCGGCCCAACGTTAACTACTACCTCTTCCTCTCACCTCACCTTTCTATCGCATCGCGACTTGGCCGGGCCACGGGCTAGTTGCAGCATCTTGACTTCTTTCTCACCTTCGTTCCTCGTCGAGCACCTCGTCGAGACGACTCCCTCGCGAACCCTTCCCCTCCGCCCTTCCGCTGTCGCTGCCGCTGCCGTCACCGATTAGCCGCGTCTGCGTCTTTGCCCGGTTCCCCTGCTTTCCCTCACACACTTCGGTCCTCGTCCGACCGAACCCTCCGCACCGCAACCATGGCTTCGCAACAGCAGCTCAACATCGATCGCTATGTCGTTATCCACGTTGCGACTACCTGCGACGAGCACGGCGTCTACGTGACAAAGGACTCGGCCGAGGTCATTGAGCTTGGTTGGATCCTGCTTGATGCCAACTCTCTTGAGGAGGTGAGTTGCCAAATGTCTCTCCGAGGCCGACCCTCCGCCTTCGCCCACGGAGCAATCCCGCTGACAGTCTGCACTTTGCTTGCTAGATCACCCACGAGAGCGTCCTAGTCAAGCCCGTCAACACACCCATCACTCCCCTGTGCAGTAAGTTTTCCGCGCCGCCATGTCACAATTCTCTCTCTCGCCACATGTTGCTCGTGGGTCTGCCCAAGGGAAGCGCCTTGGTCAAAATTCGCACAGAGATGCAATCTTGCTGAAAAAAAAAAATCGAGGCTAACAAACCATTTATCCAGCGAGCCTGACAACCTTGACGTGGGAGCATGTTCGAAACGCTGGTACCTTTAGAGATGCTATCACCCGATTCGACACATTTGCTACCGAGTACTTGACCTCCAAGAACCTCGACTTCGTCTTCGTTACGCTTGATGCCTGGGACCTCCGAGTTCAGCTCCCTCGAGAGGCCCGCGACAAGGCCGTCGTGCTGCCTCCCTACCTGCAGCACTCACGCACCTTTGACCTCCGCACCGAGTACCAGCGATGGCAGCAACACCACCCCGAGTCGCTCCCCTTCGGCCCTTCGATGCTCTCCAACATTTGTGCCGCCCTCGAGGTTGAGCCCGTACAGTCAAGTGCTCCTATTAAGCATAACCTGCCCTTCCACCTGCAGGCTCTGGCCCCCGCCTCTCCCCGCCGAGCCATGGAGGAGGCTATCACTCTTGCTCGAGTTCTCCGCGGTCTGATTCGCAAGTCGCAGCCTCCTCAGGAGCACCCTGATGTCTTGACCCGCCCTATGGATGCCCGAGCTGATGTCAGGGCTTTTCTCTCTGAGAGGAGTAAGGTTCTTCACATGTCTGGTCTGCCGCACGACACGACTCAGTCCGAACTCGAGAGCTGGTTCACTCAATTCGGTGGCCGCCCCATTGCTTTCTGGACTCTGCGCACCCCCGAGCAGCACAAGCCCACCGGCACCGGATTCGCTGTCTTTTCTTCCCACGAGGAGGTAAGTAAATAAAAGAAGGACAAAGAATCCCAGCAGTTACAGAGTGGATTGCCGACTCTGAAGCTTGAAAATTTTGTCAAGATTTGACCAATTGCTAACTTTGAGCTAGGCCGCCGAGAGCCTTTGCATGAACGGCCGTGCCCTGAACGAGAAGGCCATCGAAGTCTCGCCGTCGTCAAGCCGTGTCCTGGACCGCGCCCAGGATATCCTCACTCCTTTCCCTCCCAGCAAGAACCGACCCCGACCTGGCGACTGGACCTGCCCCTCATGTGGCTTCTCCAACTTCCAGCGCCGAACCGCCTGCTTCCGATGTTCTTTCCCAGCTGTTGGCGCTGGTCCTGCAAATGAGATGGGCGGCAGTGGCGGCGGCGGTGGTGGTGGCAACAACTACGGTTACAGTGGCTACGGACCGCCTGCCATGATGCCACCGCCTCCTCACGGCGGTCACCATGGTCCTATGGGCCACGGCGGCCGCATGGGTGGCAGTGGTGTTGTTCCGTTCCGTGCTGGTGATTGGAAGTGCGGTAACGAAGTGTGCGGCTACCACAACTTTGCTAAGAATGTTTGCTGTCTGCGATGCGGTGCCAGCCGTGCAGGCGCCGCCGTTGTCGCCGACTCCGGATATCCCTCTCCGATGGACAACTCGTCTCAGTACAGCATGAGCCAGGGCTCCATGGCGGGAACACCCGGACCCGGCGGCCCCTTTTCTTCCGCAAGCTCTTTCGGATCCGGCGGCTACAACCAGCACTTTGGTGGTCCCCCCAGCCACTACTTGCCTTCTGGATTGGGTGGAGGCGCAGCAGCTTACCCCAGCTCCCTCAACACCCACGGCAGCTTTGGATCGGCTCCCGGATCGCATTCCGCGGGACCCTTCGACAGCAGGGCTGCTGAGGCTGCCTTCCAGTCGGCCAGCAACGGTCCGGCCTCTGCCGGCCCCTCGAACAACTTCTACAACAACAACTCGAACAACAACAACGGCGAGAATGACCCGTTTGCCTTCCTCTCTAGCGGCATTGGTGGGCTCTCGGTGAGTGGCGGCGACGCCCGCCAGAACGGCGGCTCTGCTCCTCCCAGCAAGTCGCCCGCTTAAATGTCGAGAAAACATTTTTGCTACAGCCAGGGCGCTGTGTGCACGCTTTCCTTAGGTCGACATGGTCAACCCGATGGCAAGGAAAACGATGCCGTGTCACTTTTTTTGTTGCGCAAAAACGACTTTGGGAAATGACGAACATAGAGCATTTGACCTTGGCAAATAACTTCTGAACTTGGGTTGTTCTCTTTGAGGAAAGGCAGGCGGTTATGTATTGGTTTCGGAAGACCAGGATCGGAGTGTCGGACACGATTTTAAGGCGGGACTTGTTAAATTTTTTCAAAGGCTGGGAAGACAAAAGTAACTACCTTGCCAAAATGCCAGGGCTTGCTCTTTGGGAGGGTTTACGAGTCTGTCGGTTCTTGGTATTGGGGGGGATATTGCTAGGCTGCTGTCTCTCGCAGACAGGCTGGGTTCGTGGTCCCTATTGTTTCTCTCTTTTATTTCTGGACGGCGGGATCTCGAAAGACGCTGGCCACTCAGCGGGATGGGGGCTGCTTTTGCTGGAAAACTGGTTCCGGGGCTCGGGTGCATAGCGAAGGGGAGTGTAAGGGTATATCTTGGCCTTCTTGTGTGACTCAAATATCCAGTTTCGCCGGTGTTGGGCTTGCTAACCCGACAAACTGTTTTTTTCTGTCTTGTCATCCTCCCTCTTCTCATCTTCCCGGGTCATCATCTCTCATCTCACTTTCATTCTACATCTCTCATGTTGTTCTTCTCATCTTCTGTTTCTTCGCTCTTCATCTCACCACATCTCCCCCCCTTTCATCACACACATTTCCCCCTCTTTACACATATATTACACCTGTGCTTTCTTTTGCTTTTTTGCTTTTCTCTTTTTCTAGTTTGCTTTTTGTCTCATCTTTTCATCATTGATTGTCTTTTTTTTGGGACGCGCGGGAGCTGGGGAGCCGGTGGCAGGAAACCAAACTGGGGGGCATTTCGGGGAAACATGGCGGACGGGAGGAGTCGGGGAGTGCAAAGGGAAAACAAAATCTCTCTCAAACAAAGGCTGGCTCATATATTTTGTTTGCTCTGCTTTTGGCTGGGCTGGACGGGCTGAAGAAAATTGTTACGGACGAGGAGGGAGGTGCTCGGTGGGGGTTTTTTTTGGCCCCTGCTCTTCTCCCTCTCTCTGGGCGTGTTCTTTTTTTGTCTCGTCTTCAACGAGGGACCGTGTTTTCCAGCAAAGAATTCAAAATGGGCTGCATTTTTTCTCTTTCTGCCTTTTTTTTCTTTTTCATTTACTGCCTCGGAAAGCAGGCGAGGTGTGATAAAAAAAACTTGGCGGCGGATATAGTGGCGAGAGTGTTGCAGGTAGGACGGACGGACGTCATGGGTTTTTTTGGGGGCTTGGTTGTACCGGAGACTGAAGTATGGGCTTGGAATGTGACGGAAAACGGGAATTCATTAAAGGGATTGGATGGAATAAACCGGGCTTGGGTTGGTTTTCGGGTTGGAAACTCGGGTTTGGTGGCTGTGACTGCTTGTTTTTGTTCCCCCCCCACGCTTGCTTCCTCATTGGTTTTTGTTGCCTTGTTCATATTTTCTTGTGCTTGGCATTCTCTCATTGCTTTCCCCTTTCCTCTTCCCCATTTTCTGTCCATAAGTAATCATTTCGAAGGCATATATATCTCGTCTCGTTGAATAAAGGCGCAGCCCGAGAAGAAAGAGCATGATGGCGTCGTTGCCGGTAATGCCCCGTGCTTCCTTTTTCTTTTTGCTTGTCTCCCCCCCTCATTGCTTTTTTCTAACGTAGCCATACATACGTTTGGGACAAGGCTCAAAGCTCGCCTTTCCCTTTACAGCTAACCACTAAATATTTTTAGGTAGCGATGCGATAATTCGGGCTCGATAGTGGATACGTTGTGTCTGCAAGTGTATCTCCCCATATGATTCCATAGGTTGGTCTCCACAGCCACCCCGCCCCCCAATCTAGAGGTTTCAAGACCAAGTGTAACTACACACGACTTGTAAAACCACTAGTTTAGAAATGGTTTTCTTATATTTGTCGTAAACCAATAGATAAAAAGCGTAGTTCATTTGTGCCTATCCTTGTTGTGCGTATTCTTGAGTGAGTTGCCGTGTTGCGGTATTCCTATCCTCGATCGTCGCCACCACGCCGACATCACATGCCTTGATCACTCTACAGCGACAAGCAGCCCTAAGCCGCTTCCCAAGGGTATAAACATTTCTTCTAATACTAATTTATAGACCTATTCTGAATCTTTGTCTCTATTGGCGTCGCATCTCTCTCGTTTTACGCATGTTGCATCTGTAACCCTGCTTGCTGCTATCAATCCCCAAACCTGACGATTCCGTGCCGTGTCCATCTCCAGTGTACGCAAAGCGTGGGAAATAAAAAGGCCCCGCAAATTAAATACGCCTTGATGCGATAGGACTTGAGACTGAACTCTGGACCTCTAGAGGGCGCTGCCAAATAATTAGGCACGACTGCTCTGCCTCACAAGGCCATCAACCAACTTTGTCATGTCTGGAGCGGTACAATTTTGGGGCATGCGTTGAGATTTTTGACCAGAACTACCTGTTTGAGCTTGGTGTAAAATATGAATATACTACCTGGCCCAGGTTAGGCTGTGCTTTGAGGCTCCCTCTTTTCGTATTTGCACAATACTCATGAATAGATCTGATGACAATCCCTCCTCCCCTTGAATCGTAGCCATGCCCATCCCAAAGAGATTGACTGCGCAGCGATCCAGGAGTTGAAAAGGCCGAAAGTCACTAAAAGCCCTCCAACATGCTCTGGCGATGACGCTGACGTGAAAACAGAACATCCAGGACTTGCAGAGGTGTTGAATCAGCAACGAGGAGGAAGTGGTTGTGCTTTGCGGCGCCCGAGGTGTGCATCTTGGCTCTGTTTCTGTAATTTCTTTTTCTCTTTTTTTCAACGAGAAATCTCATTGTACCCCAAACAATAGTTTTCGATGTCGAGTTGCCCATTGGCGGTTCCTTCTTTTTGGGGGAAGGGGGAGTTGTCCTTGGTGAAGGCGTAGGTCGGGGGACCAAGGCATATTAATTCTTTTGCCTACACTGGTTATTTACAGAGCTGCCTCTCCCCTCAGATCTTATCGAATGCTAGAGCTGATTGGGTAGTTGGTACAAAGGCCTATGACCTACTCTTCTTCCCCGTCAGCAAATAGGTCGTGACTCATCCCGAGGAGGGAATCTCGCAGAAAAAAGTTCCAGCCTCCGCTATCGTTGAGATCGGGGAGCTGGGCCGATAATTCTCTCTTGTAGGGGCGCAGCTGGAAGCCCCGGTCAATTTCGTCGTCGAGAGTGAAAGGCTTCTCGTCGTTCCATCCGGAGTAGTTGCCCTCCTGGGAGTCGCTGTCTTGGCTGCTGGCTTCATCCGGTTCAAACTGGTCATCTCCACCCCCGCAGAATGCCATTGCCCGCAGCCGATCGTCCTCATCTTCGTCCATGATCTCTTCCTGTTGCACCGGAGTGAGTTTGCTCCAGCGCTTCTTTATAACGTGCTTGCGCCTCCAGTGATGCCGCGTATCCATGTGCGAAAGGACGTTTTCATCATCAGATATGTACATCTCTTCCTCACTGGGCACGAGATTGGCCCCAGTGTCAAAGTCGATGTATCCCCAGACAACCATGTCCATGAGGTGGTCGTCTAAATGCAGACCACGCTTGATAGCCTCTATGGGTATGAGCTCGTCGGGGCGCATGAGATGCCTCTCACCCACGCCCCAGCCTTCGTAATGCCCAAGGCCAATCTCATGCAGCGGAACGCCGTGGAGCGTCGAATCATGAGACGGGGTCGTGGAAAAGTTTCGCCAGAATTCGGGAGAGGGTTGGTAATCGTACCTCATCTTGAGCTTGAGGAATTCCTTCAAGCTGGTGTACTTCTTGGCCATCAACAGCTGCCAAAGAGGGTACAGCCCCTTTTGACCAAGCATGATTCTGAGAAGGCTGTTGGAGATGGGCCCGTACACGGGGTCGACAAAGTGCATGCTGAGCTTTACGAAAAAGAACTGAGAATTGTAGAGGTGCTGATCGGTCCATGTCTCCTTGCAGTTCAGGTAGGCCTGGCGCTGCCTGGATGTGGCAATCTCCGTCATGATCCAGAGGCGAAGGAGGGTGCTGTACATGGTCTGAGGCATGCGATGACCGTTGCGGGCCATGATGGCGATGATCTCTCGACAGTACCGATGACGGCCGAGGACCAACTGGAGGTACCTCATACCAGGGATTAATCGGATGCCGGCCCTGGCATGGGGTGGAATCAGGTGCTGATGCTCCTTGTACTGATCACCCCAAGACCTCTTCATGGGATCCTGGATCAGTACTCGTCGATATAGCTTGAAGGCAAAGACTTCGCCAGCTTCCGGGGCCTTGTGGGATACCCAGGAACGAATCGAGGACAGCATGTGGGTGTTGATGGTGGCATGAAATGCCTTACTGACTGAGTAGAGATTGACAATGTCCTTGGGGCCGAGGTATTTGCCAATCTCGACGGCGATTTCGACATTTTGGCAAAGTGCAGTGATTATGTCTCTGCTTGCATGCCTCAGACTGAGCTGATTCAGGTTGTCACTAATGTCATAGGGGTCTTCTCCGCCAAAGAACTCGTCCAGGCCATCCTGTCCAAACTTGAATCGCTTGCGAGGCTGTCCGGCCGTGCCTTTCTCTTCAATACTTATCTCGTATGGATCGTCCTCAAGGTGGTCGGCGATAGGGATACCGTGTGCTGCAAGTTGATCTTCTCCATGGCGCCTACGATTTGATTCACGAATGGCCTGCTCCTTGATGGCTGCAGCGAGGTCCCACCCAAGAACGGGCCCATGACCATCTGGGTTCTGTTGCTGCAGCATCTGGATCTGCTCCATGGCAACCTGCGAGAAGAGAATAGCGTCTTCATTGCTGAGGCCCTGGCGGCGTGCCGAGCGAGCGATTTTGTTGGCATCTATCTGCAGCATATCTTGGTTCGCTATGTAGCTGACAATGTTGTCGTTCAGCTGAGCCATGACGAAAGAGAAAGGGTGAGAATGGTGGTTCTAGGAGGTGTTTGTGTGGCGAATAGCCTGAAAGCCGAGCGTATATAAAAAACAGGGCTTAAACAACATAGATTTGGAATTAGTTGTCGTACTCTTTGATGCATTGAAGCGTTCGGTAGGGGAAAAGCGTGATGAGAGTAGGTTGTTAGTGTCAAGTAGATACGAGGGCGGAAGAGACCAAGCAAGCAATGAGCAGAACAAACACACAGCATACTCAATAGACACAATAGACACAATAGAAGCTAACGGATAAGTGTAGAATAGCAAACGGGCAAACCATAGATAACCCATTGTGCTTCGCTTGCGAAGTCACTGCGTTCCATCTGGTGTCAGATGGCACGCTTGCACGAGCAGCGCAGCTTGCATGGCGCAGAAATCGGCGAGACTACTCCACCAAGGCGGAACCCGGTTCCTGGGTGAGACAGCAGGAACTCTCCGGCGCGGGAGGGAGAAGAGATAACACTGCGCGAGAATGCCTGTCGAGGGGCGGCGGCCCAGGCCAACATCGGCATTTGGACTAGCCCAAGTCCAGACAGCTGTCACAGAAGGACGCGGCACGGGAAGCACACACCCCATCATAAGGTACCAGTTATGCATGGCGGGGCCCGGCCAAGTTATGCACACCACAATCGCTGAACCGCTGGTCTGTGGCTGCCTGTGCTTGGTGCACAATCTCATCCCCATTTACCCCTTCCCGCTTGGTAGGTTGCATCAGGGCATGTCCATGGGTTTCCTCGGAGAGACCAAGTTCAGACTCAACATGCCGATGGAAGTTCTGAGCTGTCGCTCGTTTGATGCGATTGTCCGGTCATCAACTCTAGGCAGACAGCCCCTTCGGCCCTGCCACTCACCGACCTTCACCGATGTACGCCACACCGATTAGACCAAGGACTCCGACCTGTGCAGCAGAAAACGCTAAGCATGGGTTCGTTAGCTCCGAGTGTACTACGATCGTGCCCAGACCCTCACGCAACACTTTTTGCAGTAGGAACAAGCTAGAGCCGTGAAACATGATCCGCTTGGATCAACCGAGGACGCAAAACATACATCTCATTTTCTGGCGTGATTGTCCCCAGGGGAGGGGGGACTAGCTAAACACCGGCTTGATAGAATGGGGACATTCGGACACAGCTTTCAAGCAAATCGCACACGTAACCGGGAAATACGCCCGTAACTAAGAGAAACTAAGGCGGCCTTTACAGTAGCGCACTCTCTCCTATCCTAGAGTCAATAGACAAACCTTGCTCACAGATTCGGGTGGGAAAATAAATAGAGGAGAGTGCAGCAGCTTTGGGAGGGGAGATTCCCACATCTAACATCCCTCATCTCTGCTCGCTGCCACTCTCGCGTAGTTGTCGCAACCGTGCACAGGCATCTTTACGAACATCTTAAATTCCTTCCAAAATGGGTCAACGCACTGTCATCGTGCCAAAGAAGCCGCCGCCGCCGGCTCCAAAGCCTGTCCGCACTGTCAATGTGCCAACGAAATAGGTACGAGATCCCAGAGGCATTAGCTGATTGGGAGACTGGTGAGCGAAGCCTCCACCTGGATCATGAATAAGTGGCTCTAGCAACACCCTTCTCCTGATGCTCGTGCCCCTGGGCCACCCTTTATCTCGAATTGGGAGCTAGACATTGTAATAGTTATGGAAGCTAACTAGAAAGAACTCTAGACAAGCTTTGTGTGCTCGTGTTGGGTACTAAACACCTAACCCCCTTGGGCATAGAGGGACAATCATACCCATACTAAAAAGGCGGTTTGTCGAGTTGCTCAAGTATAGGCATGGTGTTGGAGAGGGTGGTTTTATACGGCCAATAAAACGTTGCGGTTCAATTCAAGACCTGGGAAAGGCAGGCTTTCTCTCTCGTTGTTTTGCTTTTTTTTGTCATCATGATTTAAAGAAGTAACGGGTTCGAATATGAATATGCTTGTTTCAATTGGAGTATGCAATGAGTCCATATTGATCCTCAACAAGCTGGTGCAGTTGTTCCGTATTGATGAAGGCGCATTGCCAGTAACCAATCAGCCTTATGGCATAGACGCGAGCGCGGGACCAACATTGCCGCCGCTCGCTGGCGGTAGAACGAGCGAGTAAGAATAGAGAGGGCTGAGGTACCCCCCAAGTACAAATGCATGCACGAAGTGGCCAAATGATGCAGAATGCATGCCACAAGGCGACACAAGGCGACAGCAAAGCCACTGTCGTGCGGACTGACCGACTTGCACATACATGCCAAGATCAGTAGACTGCTTCTTTTGGGTTGGGTCGCTACCATCGCCGTTTGGTTGATCAAGCACATCTGGTATTACTCTCATGCAGGATGAGACGAGGCTCTGGATCGGGCGCGCGGGGTGTGTTGGTCGTGGGATTGGGGTTCGAGACTTGCATGGGCCAGACGGGGATAAATATCGCGGGTGGTGCCCATTCTAGGCCGAGAGCAGTCAGAGACATCCTGAGAAGAAAAGAATTCAGCAATTTTAGTTCTTGATCTCCCGTACATCTATCATGATGCTGAGCAGACTAAGCGCCACTCCCTTTTGTCGGCGCAGCCAATCCACTGCCCCAGATTTGGAACCCGGACTAGTCCCCGAGGAACCTCCCTCACTGAGCAACAACCAGGGTGCTACCATAGCCCAAAGCACAGAGTCTGAGATTCGCAGCAATGCCGAAGGTAAATATTCCCATGTTATCGTCTTGTGAGTCGCAATACCCGGTGCTGACAAAGGCAGAACCCTTGAAGGACATGGTTGGTGTGATGGCCATCAGCAAGGATCCGCTGTATTTGATCGTCATGCGATGTCGTCCTCAGACAGCCTATGTCTTGAACTTTAAGGGCAAGTTGGTCATAAAACATTGGCAAGATATGATCAAGGCCAAGGAGAGAAACGACCCTGACATTGAGAAGTTCGAAATGGCGCTCAGTGCCGCTTTGCAGGATTACCGTACGTAGCTATTTCCATTTTGCGTTGAGGTTGGTCGGATCTAAAAGTTGTCTAGTTCAGTTTAGCAAATTGATCAACCAGTTTGAAGCTTTCCCCAGACCAAACACCAAACTGCTGGCCCACTACCTAGAGATCGCGCGAAAGAATCTGGGTATAGAGGCTGAGCATCTTGACGGAGCACTGGAAAATTGGGCCTCACCTTATCCTGTGGACACGCTTGATCTGTTGACTAGGCTCATCCCGGAGTATGCTTGGGGGCGGTGGCTTTTGGTGAGTTTGATGAGGAGCAATCGGAAGTCTTCTGCTAACTCTCAATCAGCGACCTTTTCTCCAACAGACGGAGGACCACGATGGATTTTCAACCTACAAATTTGCGGAAGTGGCGTTCAAGGTGCTATTATTCACCGTCTTGCTGCTGTTGGTTGTGACACTCGTTGGTGCTCCTGTGGTGGTTCAAGCGCTAGGTGTGACTTCGGTGGGAGTGAATGCCATCCTGTACATGGTGTGCTTGTTCGTGTTTGCCGGTCTCTCGCACATGATTTCGAAAAACGAGAGCACCGTGTTTCTGACCACGCTCGCATACGCCGCCGTTGTTGTCGCCAATCTTGGCAGAGGACAGTGAGGGCAGGGAACAGGCGCCTGGTTACAGGTGTGTTGAGGCTGCAAAACAGGAGCGCAAGAAGAAGATCTGGGGCGGTTTTGGTATTCTTCGTAACTTAGTTCATCAGTTGTGATAGCGTTCTTCATCATATCTGCATAGATTGTTCATGTCCGGGTCTGAACTGCCGTGAAAAACAGGTCGACGCAGCCGCCTGATGACTGTTTGCCCCTGGGTGTCAACAATGCACCTCTTGAGCGTCCACAGACAGCGGAGAGGCAAGATGGGCGAACTAGGAGGAGGTACCGAGAGACACTAAGCGCGAAGTGGGCACGAACATTCGGTTGACACTATAAGGAAGCTTGATAGTGAGGTTATTATCTCCCCAAAGTACGAAGGAGGAGGTGTTGGGAAGATAGGACGCGAGACGCTAGGCGGCAAGGTGGGAAGAGGGCCATGTGGCGGGGAGCAAGGAGAGGGGGTATCGAATTTGCGACGATTACGGCAGCACCACCTAAGGACCAGCACTCCAGCGCCGAAGGTCGGCATCATCACGTTAGCACATCTGAACTAGGGTGGAAGAAATGGAGAGGCCGGTCGAAAGCTCTGTAAATCCCCGTTGACTCACTGCGCAATCGCGCACGGTTGGATTCGCTTGCACCCAGTTAGGCAAACGAGGACTCGCCACGATAGAAATTGCATGTCCTTGCCCCAAGCCCCGGAAGATGATACAAATAGTGGAGGCTGCCTGACAAGGTATTAGGACCAGTAGGATGAGATGGGGACCTTGACCTGTCTGGAGACTGATGGCTGACAGCCAACGATCCCGTTGGGCCCATTGGCACAACGGCGAACGTCTGGGTTCAGGTAGCATCATCCGACTTGACTGGCCAATGCCATTGTCACAATCATATCCAGAAAGACAAAATTGTGCCGCAGAGACACAATAGCCAAGGCCAACATCGGTTTGCGCCCTGTCCTCAGCCAGCCACGGCTATTTTGGTCTATTCCAACATGCAGAAGCAAGGCTTGGTGTGGGTGTGTGGAAATTAGGAGCTGAAGTTCTTTCACCGCTTGCTTAGATTGAGTAGCCGCGAACTTGATGCCTGGGGCCCTCATTTGGCCTCACAAGTGGTCCACCTCGGCCACCCCAACTGCTCCGCGGGGGGAAAAGATTGGGATGTGCGCATTTGTTCCTTGTGGCATTGTTGTTGAGAATCATTATTGTTTCAACCAATCCAACCTGAACTCAAACCCGAATTGAAGACAGTTTTTCAGTTGCTTTGCCATGCCCGAAGTCGTGTTTCGGTGGGCTTAATGTCGCGTCATCGAAGGCCCCGTTCACCCTCGCGTCAAACTCGGAACAGCAGACACCCGTCATCATACGAGGATATATGCTCAATACTGTGGCTTAAGCGGAATTCCCTTCACGAAAACAGTTAGCAAAATTCGACAGTTTCGACAGAATACCACCACCCAGTCAATGGGCGACAGGTTCCAAGAGGGTAGGCTAATGTGAGCCCACATACTTCCGCATACCCCCGAGGAGAAAAAAAGCCGCCCGGCTAATTTATTTTGGATTTCAGCATGATTCCAGCAAGTAAAAAAAAATGACGTCGGGCAGGTGGCTCGTATTTGTATGCGGAATTGGTCGCCAGACTCCTCCCAGCCGCTTCGAGCTTGCTATCGTGAGGTCAAAAAGCCCCTGAAACCTACAACCAACCAGCAGCCACGAAACGCCATTTACCGTTCGCCCGCAATCTAAGTTTGCCTGAGTGGGTCAGCAACGGGAGATCTGCCTGATCAGAACGATCCGAAAAGCATGGGGAAATGCACGGTCGAAATGGATGTTTTTGACGAGTCACTGCTATATCCTTGTCAATCAACCCTCTTGGCCAATCTCGTGGTCAACACTCGCTGTTCGTTCGATTGTCCTGCCTGTGTCGTTCTGAGTGTGGCATGATGCATGAGGGACTGATTGGGCAGCGGATCCCGCTTAGTATCCAAAGCGCGTCATTCCTCGGCTCCCAAAATATCATCTTTGTCGCTTATCGAATAGCGGGGGTTCTCCCAAGAAGGAAGCTCAGTCTCAACGGCTCTGCTCATCGCTGTCAATCTATTTCCATGGTAAACTTTGGCTAAGACAATTGCCGTGCGCCATTTCTCGGCCCGGCCCTCGCGAGTGTGGAACCGAGGGCTCTTCATTTGATAGGTCTCAACAGCCCACTCAGGGGGCTTCACCAGTGGAATGAATTGGTCACTAGAGATTCATCAGAATGTGCATGGGTCCTCAAGTCTGGGGGTGGCCCGAACGCTTAGCGTTTGATGCATCGTGGAGATGCCCCGACGGCAACCTCACTCATTCTCCTTACAGAGATTTTGAATCTCTGGTGGAGGTTCTCGAGGCATAACAACGCTATTGATGCCACAGGTGTCCCCAATCATGGAAAGAATTCTGGGCCGCATCCATTCTTACTCAGGGCCTTGGTGAAAACGGTTGTTGCAGCCCCTTAATTCCCCAGATCTTGGCTAGCACAGGCACAGTGAGCAGGTCTCCCATGGTTTGATCATTTATAATCCGCCAATCTGGGAGTGTTCGGATGTCAGAAATCAGATGGCAGAATGTTTCAAATTACTGAATTCGTCGCCATTCCAATGTAAAAGCTCTGCAGCGTATCCCAAGCGTGGCCGACTACGTTGCATTAGCCCTAAAGGGCCCAATGAATTCTCGCGCGTCCGTCCAGCCTGTAGCTTTCAGCAATTTCACGTACGCCATTGCAGTTATCTGAAACACAATTTAGACCGTGACCCTTTTCTTCTGAATCGCAAATACGCAGAAGATGCCAGACCTCGCAGGATTTGCCTGGCCTTGAAGGAGAGCGTTATTTAAAATGCAAGCCAGGAAAGAATGGGTCCTTGATATGGATTGAGGGCATTAGGTGCGATGCGTGAATATCGTCATCATGCCACCATCTCTGGACAGGAAAGTGCAGCCAGGGTCTTGGAAGAGTGCGGGCGACTCTCCGACGATCATGCCGTCTGATACGGCCATGAGAAAGCGGGACACGTCCAGCGCAGCCTGACGATGACGCCTCAACCCGACATCCCCGTCTATCACTCGTTCTGCGGGTTCTCAGCCCCCCTGGACACCGGCCCTCCTTCACTACCCGAAGAGCCTATGACAGGAAACAGCCTGAAAATGAGGCCTTCACGATTTATCCAGGAGGGGCGGTGAGGGGGGGCGGTGTTGGTTCTGAACTGGGCCATTCTCAACCCCTCACATCCTTCTCAGCATCGTGAGCCGTGAATGGCCTATCCTGTCCATCATCCTTCGACCGGTCAAGGGAGGACAAATCCTGTCTCGTACCCGGGCACCCGACCAAACCCATCACGATATCACACGGCCAATCAACAAGATGCCGGCATCTGCATCTTGAAGACACCACCTTTTCTCATGGCAAGTATCGACGATGTACTCCTGTGTTACCGTCCCTTTTTGGTCATCTAGCGCGGTTCGGACCGTAGCTGCCACTATCTGCATCGGACATGAGCGTCATTCAGTGGCGAAGCATGCATACATTTCGTGCTGATTGCAGGCCGTTGTGCGAATCAGAGCTCTATTCGGCCAGCCATGGCCTCCTTCAAGCCTCAGCCTGGGGCAGCCGACAGGGAAATTGGGCATAAAGTGGAGGTTGAAAACGCGGGCCGTAGGTGGGGGGCTAAGCCGGCATCATAGACTGATGTACAGCATCGAAAACGGTACACTATGACGAAGGTGTTGTCCAGATATGGGCTTGGCCAAGCGCCTCGCGGTTGCGCGTTGGCCAAGAAGGAAATGGCATGGCGGTTAATCTGCCAATAGCATACAGTCTACTATAGCATTTCCAAAGATGATTGCATGAGATAGATTTTGGAATCTAGGCACTTGAAAGCCATGTCGAGACTAGACCGGCCCGGTTCCTCTGTCGGGTGTTGGGTGTTGGGTGTTGGTTGTCCACAACTCGTCCAGTGCGGTGATTGGACGGCCTGGTAACAAGCTGCTAAACCCAGATGATCCAGACCAAATTAAGAATCCTAGGGATTTAGGGTTCAATGCGAGTAGCATGTATTGCAACTATTTCTTGACAATGTTCAACTCGATATGTGCAAACAATCACCAGGTTTCATTTTGTTCAACACGCACAAGCAACAAACCTGAGGAATTAGCAGTTTTTGAAACACACAAAATGAGCTCATGTGCTTCATAAAATAATGGGATTGCAAGAAGATCCATATATCGTGATGTGGCTATACAGGATGCATTAGTCAAAACGAGGAAACCATTTTCTTACATGACCTAGTCAAGAATATAGGCGCTATGAACGCCTGTTCATCCAACTCCGGATAGTCTATTACTTGATCTAAACAAATGTCTCAGATGGCCTCAACCAATCTTTATACCTCATTGGGCGTGGTAGGTTACCTCAAACATCCTATTCCCCCCCCCCCCCCCCCCGTAAGTGCTAGCCGATTTCCATCACAGCATTTTACCCGCAGCTCAAGAGCAGGGTCTTTCCCATTTTATATGGAATCATTTGCAATCTTGTTGTCAATTTTTCCATCCCCGGCATCAACATGCAAATTGATGGTTTGATCCATTATAAATAGGAATTGAAGCACTTTACACAAATTGAAGATTGGCATAGGGCTACCCAGAGATATCAGGGTGTACCATAGAGGCCCCAAACCTACAAAACTATCCAAAGCCACTCAACGAATGTTCATTGTGGGGGTGAAAACAGAAACCAAGAATTCAGCAAGGGGAAAGCCCAACCGTGTGGTGCAATAGGGATTAAAATCCCAAATTATCTCATTGGGTAATAGGAAAGCCGAGTATGCTAGATCAGACATCGCCTAAAAAATCTCGAAAAGATGGAACATTGTCATATTTTCGCAGTTCGGTTTTCTTGAGAGCCGGTGGCTAGAGTTCGGTGGTTAGCAACCACTCCTCAATGTCGCTAATAAACCGCGCGAACCCAATACACGCAAAGAGCACGCAGATGGAACAAGCGAGCACGCAAACGGAAAGATATAATATAGGAGAGAAGAAAAAGGAAATCTCATGAGTGTGATATGAATAATTAAAATATAAACTACTAAGCTTCATGCTATGTAAGTCCAACATTTGAAAGCAAACCATGTTGCGCTCAACAGCGGTCATCGCGCCAAAAGTCTTACCAGCACGACGCCAGTTAATGTTGCCCGCTATCATTCTATCTTCCTCCGTTACATCCCATCTAACACTCTACAGAAAGCCAGGTGGTGTGTATATCAGCATTTGTCACATTGAAGAAATGTGTCACATTGACCACGATCATGGTCCCAATGCGGTGATATTTAATATGGTTGAGATAAGAATCACATGCATCTCAATGGTTTTTTAAAGTGACATTCACATTTGTTATTGCCTATGAAAGCCCGAATTTCTCTCGAAACTAATGCAGAACAAGACAGATGCAGCTTCGGCTCATGATTCATTGATTCACCACCTCTATAGTAGACACGTTGCTTAAAAATGACCACCAAGAACGTTTACATCATCATTACATCAAAAAAGGCCCTCATTAAGCTCCATTTCGATACACCTGTGCGCCCTGGTTCCTGAATCCAATGGTATCTCTTCGTTGCAAGATCATCAACGCCCGATTCAACGCCTGTTCAGTGTAACCTTTTCCTTCCACCATTTCTCTCCGAAGTGTTGCTAAGCTGGTGCTCCAGCCAATTGGTAATCGACGCTTCAGCTCTGCCTCAATACGGTTGACCTCCTCGTTGAGCTCTCGGCTACCTTGGTTACTATCTTGGTTGACGGCATCCATGGTAGAGCAAAGGAATAGACGGATGGCCTCCTCGACGTGCTCCTCCTTTGCAGTGGGAGAGAGCCTGAGCTTGGCAAGCGATTCCGTAATTCGGACAATAGCTTCCAGCTGACGGACCGTAATCGGAATAGAGGAACGGGTGTTGGCTTCCATTTCAGCAGCGTGAACCTGTCGTCGAATGGAGACGAAATGAGATGATAGCTTCTCGGCAGCTGCCTCTTCAAGGCGAGGAGCACATCGGCTAAAACAAAGTTAGGGATTCGGTCACGTACAGTGTATTGATAAACTAGGCCACTTACGTCTTGCAATACGTCAGATACTTTCGCATCTTGTCGATAGGAATTTCAGATTCGGCAACTTCCTCGGTACCCCGGCCATCCATTTGAATGCCAAGAACGTGTTTTGCCATCTTCTCATCCTTTTCTCGGCTGTGGTCGTCTTTGACAATGAAAATCATGTCGAAACGAGACAAGATGGTCGTCTGAAAGTCGATATTTTCGCCGGGAGTTTTCATATCGTCATATCGACCGAAGATGGGGTTGGCGGCGGCCAAAACCGATGTTCGTGCGTTAAGGATAGTGGTGATACCAGCTTTGGCAATGGAGATTGTCTGCTGTTCCATTGCTTCGTGGATGGCGACTCGATCCTCATCTCTCATTTTATCGAACTCATCAATACAGACAACGCCACCATCAGCTAGTACCATTGCACCACCCTCTAGATAGAATTCGCGAGTCGACTGGTCTCTTTGAACAGACGCCGTCAGACCAGCAGCGGACGAACCCTTGCCGGATGTGTAAATCGAGATGGGTGCGACCTTCTCAACAAACTTCAACAGCTGAGATTTGGCAGTACCAGGATCACCCAGCAACAGAACATTGACATCTCCTCTTAGCCTCATTCCATCGGGCAGAATCTTCTTGGATCCTCCCAAGAGGAGACAGAGGATGGCCTTCTTGATGTCTCGGTTTCCATAAATGGATGGAGCGATGCAATCCACCATAACCTCGTAAAGATCTTCACGTCGACTCAGATCGTGGAATTCCTGCTCCTCTTCTGCGGTAAAACTAGCATTGCCCTTCGCAATTTGGTCGACATCTGTCTTGATGCCAACAGCTCGAAGGTAAGGGGTACGAATGGCCACAGCACCACCAGTTGACGAGTTTTTCGATGCCTTGTTTTGGTAAATCGAGAAGATGCCCATAACAGTACATCTCGATCCGGGAACAACTCGGTTCGTCAGATAGCGGTCAGCAGAGATGAGAACATGTCGCGGCAATTCTCCAACGGGAACTTGGTCAGGGGCTTCCTGCAGCTTAATGATCTGCTGGTCAACAAAGCGAGATTTCTCGTGCATGACAAAGTAAGGGTCCAAGGGACACTTTGGTGTGGGATCGCTGGGAACACGAGATCGGGCACACTGTCGGGGCAGGGTCACACCAGTGAAGCCGCCCAAAATAGGGATAGTCTGTTGATGCTGGCAGTTTCGGCATTGGATTTGAAGCTCTGTCGCTTTTGATGACATGACGGAGGCGCCAATTACAATACCCGGGACTCGGACCAGTCGCGCAATGGTCATTGAGTCCAGGTTTCGGATCGAGACATCTTCGGCGTCTGAATGGAGGAGAAGCTGATGCTCGGGGAGGTCGACCTTGGGCTCGTGTGGAAATACGATTCGGTGCGTGCACTTTTTCAAGGCGGCCTCGAACTGTTCAGGCTGTTAGCGACCACAAATCAGAACTGGCGGGTTGTTTGCTGTGCGTGCCAATGGAATAATCTCTGCAGGCTCCGAGGCCAGTCGGTGTGCCAACTCCTCATTGAAGCTGATGAGATCGTTGATGTTGATATCGCAAAAATATTTTTTCAGAAGCGCATTCTCCCGGAGTTGGTCTCTGTTGTAGCATTTAGTGGCTTGTCATCCGGAGCGCAAAACTGCATGAACAAACCTGTAAACAAAGTTGTTATCAAGACGAAAGTCTAGAATAAAAGTTTCGAGCTGGGTCTGCACTTGTAGCCGAGTGTCGCCATTTTCGCCGAAGGTCGGCTCAAAGACGTGAGTAGAGTAGACAGATTGGCGGTCCATGGCGACTTGAGCCTAATGTCTTGAGAACTTTCTTGGTTGACCCAAAGCAGGAACTCGTTGCGATGGTGATGCACAGCGGGTGGAGAACGAGGGGCAGCGAAATTAGCATCAAAGGAGACGCGTTGTCAAGCCCAGAGCGCGTATAGTGGTTGAGTCAGCATACCTTGGCCCAGACAAGCTGTCGCGTTGAGCTGAAAGGCCACGTGAAGATAAGATAACGAGAGACAGCTGTCGTGGCCGCATCCCAGCTCAGCCAGTACTAGGCATTAATTCGGCTGCCTGTGTATGATGCGTTGCTGCCGTAATTTATATTCCTGAATCTTGAAGTTGCGCGAGCCATTCTGCTGTGTCAGTCCTTTTAGTCCCAGCGATGATATCCTAATAATCCGCAAAATTGGCCGTCCAAATCGTTGTCGGCTCCTTGTCCTGGCAGCGCCGGGTTCCCATCCATCATGTTCACTCACAGCGCGGCAAAGTCCGTGGACAATCTCTCTTCAATGTCCTCACTAACCCGCGGAGATGTTCCCTTGCATAGGTTAGTTCTTGCGCAGCGTTCACAACCAGAAGGCTGACAGTGCCGGGTGGAGCAGTAGCAGACGACCCTCTTCGCGACGCGGCTCAACATCAAGCTCGATCCATTCGGTAGGGGGTGTGCTAGACAGCGCCCCCAGCAGTTGGGCCGCTTCGGTCTACGAGTCGAGTCAAAATGGTGTGTTTGGTGATAGACAGCTACATGCCCACACATGTTAACCATTGACTAGCTATCTCAACACTCCTCCAACCTCCCATTGTACGAACCGGCCTCCAACCACACACCTCGGCACCACCATCAAGCACCCACAAGCCTCCGACAGCAAGAGACATTCCTCCGGTCACATTAACCAATATTACCCGCGTCGATGTCGAGGAGTTCAAGCCGTACCTCAGCCAGGTTGGCGCCTTATACGACCAGCTCCGGAGAATAAAAGAGAATGAGGACGACGCTAAAGTAAAGCAAGAAGAACCCGAGCCAACCAACGATTCATACTTGACGCCCGGGACAAGGCGACGGCCTACTCGTAAAAGCTCCACCGCATCTCTCTCGTCATTACATTCAAATGATGGCGCGAGTCCTGTCCGAAGATCGAGTAGCGGGGGTTTTTCGCGGAAAGCAAGCGCACAAGGCCCAGCTCCATTGTCGACAATTCCGACCGTCTATTTTGATGAAGAATTCCATCTTGAAAACCCGAGAACTTTCGATGTAGTTAGCGAGCGATCCGAGGTTATCCGCCCTGCGAACGCAGAAGGCGACAACAGTGGCACCAACGGTAGTGCGCCTGCCCCTAGGAAAGCTCTGGCAACCAATGCCATTCTGCAAGAAAAGCTGTCTTGGTACATGGATACTATCGAAGTCCACCTCATCAACTCGATTTCGACCGCATCCACCACATTCTTTACTGCCCTCGGATCCCTAAAGGAACTCCACTCGGAAGCCGCCGATTCAGTGCAGAGGATCAAGACCTTGAGGGAAGAGCTCGAGGCTCTGGATGAGGAGATCGCAACTAAAGGCCTGGAGATCGTTCACAAGAGACGAAGGCGAGAAAACCTGCGACAATTGAACGATGCCGTACTGCAGCTGCGACAAATAGCTGACGGGGTGGCGAACTGCGAGACACTGGTTGATGAGGGCGAGGTAGACAAGGCCCTCGCGAGCATTGATTCTCTGGAGAAACTCATTGCCGGTGAGCGGGATGCAAGTACCGAGATGGAGCCAGAAATCCAGTTACGAGATCTAAGATCAGCATCCGCTTTGCAAGGTGTGAATGCAGACCTTACAACACTCAGATCCCGCGTCGGCAAAGCGTATGAGTCCAGTTTCCACGGCGTTCTCATGCGTGATTTGCGTCGGCACTGCGAGTCTGTGTCCCCTCAGGAGATATTGCTCCGATGGACCAACGCCGCTTCCAGGGCGAAAGGAAGCCATGCTCGGTCACCATCAGTATTCCCAACATATTTGACAGCAACGGATGAGTTGAAAGCCGAGCTGTTCCCCAGCATGTTGGGTCTACATCGTGCCAAGCACATCTCAGCCGCAACAGTTGCATACCGAGAGTCTATTCTCAGAGAAATCCGGAATTTGGTCCGGCGGCCCCTGCCCAGCTCTACCGATGACGATAATGAGTCCATGATGTCAGTATCGACCGCTAGCGGAGGGCGACACTTGTCAAACCAGGAAAAGTCATCTATTCTCGCTCGAAACTTGCGGGCCCTTGATCCAGAGGATGGCGAGGAATTACTCATCAAAATTTATATTGGAGTCACCGAAACCCTAAGAAGGCTTACAACACAAGTCAAGGTTTTGTTAGAAATCACCAGTTCCTTGTCAGACGCGGCACAAGGAGATGGGTTAAAGTCCCCTCCAGTGAGGTCGCCAATCTCAAGCCCGAGACCAGATCGCTTCCCTGGGCCTTCCGACATGGCCTTTCAGATCCAGGAGGAGCTTCACAAGAGCCTCGACATTGCCAACCTACTAGGCCAAGCTGTTGATGTGGGCATTGAGAAGATTGTCAAGGTGCTGAAAGTTCGAGCAGAACAGACAGCCCAGCTCCCGATGGATCTATTCCTGCGTTACTTCACCCTCAACTTATACTTTGCAAACGAGCTCGAGTCCATCTCTGGCAGAAGCGGCACACCCTTGAAAACTGTGGTTAACGGCCATATCAAGGATTTTGTGGAGAGAAATCGCGACGCTGAGATGCAGAAGCTTGCACTGGGCATGGAATCTGACCAGTGGAATGCGAAAGACTTTAGCGAGAAGAACTCGGAGTTGCTGACGCTTCTTCTGGAGAGCAGCACACATGATCCCGTTGAATGGGTAGAGAGCAACAAGATTTATGTGCCTTGTTCAGAGCTCGAGAGGCCTGAAGAGGAGGAAACCCCAATCGAGGGGGGCGGGACAAAAGAGAAGACCCGAACGGCAACGATTGACTCGGAGAGCTTTATGCTCCCAAAATCAGCTATTCTCTGCCTTGAAGGCATCGCCAAATTCTCTCATCTAATCACTGGCATTCCTTCCATGACGATTGAAATTGCAACGTCTTTAATAACCTACCTCCAACTCTTCAACTCACGATGCACTCAGCTCATTCTGGGTGCTGGAGCAACACGTTCGGCTGGATTAAAAAACATTACCACCAAGCATTTAGCGTTGGCATCTCAGGCGCTAGCATTCACAGCCACATTGATTCCTCATATTCGGGAATTCGTCAGGCGCCATGCCGGCTCCGGGGCAAATGTCTCGAACCTCATGGGCGAATTTGACAAGATTAGGAGACTATTCCAGGAGCACCAGGACAGCATCTACCAGAAACTAGTCGATATAATGAGCGGCCGAGCGGCCATACACTCTAGGAACATGAAGGCAATTGATTGGGATGGGGATGGATTCAGCAGCGTCCACCAATACATGGAGACGCTCGCGAAAGAAACAAGCACATTGCACCGTGTTCTCACGAAGCATTTGCCAGAGACTTCTATCCAAATGATCATGGTTCCCGTCTTCTCAAGTTACAAGGATCAATTTGGAGCAAGCCTCAACGAGGCCAATCCCAAAACAGAAGCCGGCATCACAAGGTAGAGTAGCCTCCAACTTACTCATGTGGAAGCGCATCACTAACTTTTCTAACAGCATGCTCCGCGATATTGAATTCTTCACAACCAAACTCAGCAAACTTGATGGGTTTGGCGATGCTGGAAAGTTCCTCGAGAATATTGTCAGGTCCAAACAGGTGGAGAAGCCAAAGATAGTCGAGAAGGAAGAGCCACCAGCAGAGAATGCACCCGCAGAGACCAAGGGAGAGGACCCGACAGAAGATTCAAAAGACCAACCAGAGGGTTCTGAGAAGAAGGACGATGAAGACAAGTAATTTTTAGTCAGCCCAGTGTTTTGCGCGACGGATAAAAGCGTTGTAGAAGGAGTTTGCAAGGTGCTTTGGACCTGTGTTACAGGCCGCGTTACGATTAGTTATGTCAGAACAGCCAGATTCTTGCACATAGAATTCCTTTCTCGCCCGCTCTGCACTGCTCTTTTTTTTCAGTTCTTTTCCGGTTCACAACAAACGCCTCACCTTCAGCTTCCTCGTATCTTTCCCTCGATTCCGGCAGGGGTGTTACCTAGGTGGTGCAAAAGCTTAGTCGCGATCCTCGTATCGCTTCCGCATACGCCAAGTCAAGCTACACGATGTCGGGCATTTTCAACGTGCCACCTCTTGGCGGAAAGCCGTAGGGCTGGCAGGGTCTCGCCAGTGTCTCGACAGGGCGTTGTCGCCCAGGCGGTGCGACATCTGCCACATGCTGTAGCCCGTCGCGTGCGCACGGGGAGCGTGTTTCCGACGCCGTGTGTTCGTCTCACTGCCGCGGCGCTGAAAGACGACACGAAACCAAGCCGCTCAGAGCGCATGCAGGCCGTGTTCGGACTCATCCTCTCTCTTTCTCTCTTTTTCTCTCCTTGTATTTCCGTACCGTCTCAGAGTGCGCGTTGATCACGGCTGTTTCCAGAGCTTCAGGGTTCGCTGTGGGGGAAATGAGGTCTTGCGCTTGGCGATCAGGCTAGCAAGGCTATCGTGTTACCGCCAGTCTGTCGCCGGGCCCGCCAAGAGATCTTCCGCACGCTGGATCGGCGCGATACGTCCAAAAGCAGCATCGCGCGCCATCACGCTCGGAAAGCCTGTTCGGGACGCTGGCGACGACGTTTGGTCTTTGTCGCAGCCGCATGTTTCCGGGCTGAGGCCGCCATCCGTGTGAGGGATCCGGGCGCGTCAATCGGGCAACCTGACAACAGGACAAAAGATAACGGCGGCGGGGACAAAAGATTGCTTGCGTGTAGCAGACAAGCAACCCTGGCTCAGCGGTAAAATTGGAGATGGCGTGGCGGGCTGCAGCCGCAACCTCAAGTCGCGCAGCGCCCGGTCAATGGCAGCATGGGAAATGCGAGTCTGACGTGGACACCAGGCCCAGGCCTCGCTGACAGCAGGGCAGGGCGACCGGGGTGAGAGGACGTGATTAATCAGTAATGATTCCGGAATTAGATAATCCACAGCCGCTGACTCGTGCCACATGGGCGAGGGACAGGACGAGAAACAAAACATTCGAGACAGTGGCGCTTTGACCAAGGGGTTTCGGCGACGGCCTCTGCGTCTTAATTATTCGATAGGTCAGTTAATTGCAAAAGGGGTGTCCAGACAGGGTCAAGGGGAATCAAGGGCGAAAGACAAAACAAAGGCAGACGAAGTCAGGCGCGCAAGTGAGAATGAGGATGATCCAAAAACATAAATTGCTTGTAAAGTGGCACACAAGCCACCTAGAATATATACAGTGAATATTTAAAACTCGAATGAATGTGTTCAAAAGGGGATGTCAGAGAAGCGAATGACAAGAGAATGCCAGACTCGAACCCTCTTATTGATACTCTGATACATAGAGGCATCAAGCCTGTGACCATTTGGGTTGTGTCAAATCCAGCCTAGCGATTGTAGCTGTACTTTCCCCCAAGGGGTCCCGTTTTTGTTTTGTTCTTCTTGTTTGATCCATCCATAAGCGCCACCAGCTCCGCCCAAAGTCTATAACCCGGGTATCATTTGGATATGGTAAGGGTATTTGTGTGTAGTGTCCGTAGGGGAAAGTGAAGAAGTCGTGTCATCATGAAGCGACGCGCTGCGTCGAACGAATGTAGGGGTGGACAGAAGGAGGCATCCGGGGTCAAAGTGTAGCGCTTAGTATGAGGAGGAGGAGGATCCCAGAGTGGTAATCAGGTCAACCTCATCAGTGACCTTGGTCTGGACATCATCTGGGAGGTAGTAGGCATTGTCGCAGGGGAAGACCTCACAGCCAGACAAGGGGGTTTCGCCGGTAGCAGGCCACATCTGCTTGACGTTGTCCTTGTCGTTGGGGTCGACAATGGCGGAGACATCGAAGTAGGTGGCGCCGTTCCAGCCACCGAAGGTGACCTCGCCGAGCATGCCAGGAGAGTTGGTGGCACCCTCCTTGATGGCGTAGAAGTTGCCGATGTAGGTATCGGGGAAGGTGACGGTGGTCTTGGTCTTGTTGCTGACGGTAACGCAGTCAATGGCAGCGCTGCCCTCGCTGGGAGTGAAGTAGATGGTGCGGGTAGCGTCATCGAGGGTCCAGAAAGTGACAGTGGCGGCCATGGTGGAGGCAGCAGAGGCAAGAGCCAGGAGAGCAGTAGTGAACTTCATTTTGAATGAGTTTGGAGTGTTTGTTTGATCGTGCAAGTTGGTTGCTGGGAGTAGTATCTGTCGTCAAGACAAGATGTAGAGGTTTGAACGTCTGATAAAAGGATTGAATCGGGACGTTGCGTGGTTGTCGAGAACTAGCTCGGTAGTCAAAAGACTGTTTGCAGATGTGTAAGTGCTTCAAAAGGAATGAGAAGCTTTGGGTGTAGAAGGAATGGTAGTCCGAAGACAGAGAAGTGTGAAACAAACAATGATTGCGGGTGACGAGAACGAAGCTCGAGAAGGAGGGGATAGGGATGGCCCGTTTTATAAGGGCTCTGAACCCAGACTTTCGGGAAGATTAGCCCATCTCGCTCAGGACCAGTCTTGGACGAAATCAGATTTTGTCGAGGAAACGTTGGAGCGCCCCAGTGGAGCACGGTGCTAGGGGATCCAGGGACGGCGCCGGCGCCCAAGATGGGGGGATTCCGGAAGGCCGGGGCCTGGATTGGGCTCGCCGGCGTCTGTGGGCCATGGCGCACAGTGAGCAGGGCATCCAGGCACGGGGTTGGCAGAAGTCACTTTGGGGGAGGGCTCCTTCATCTGCCGGCTGCGAATTACCCCGACTCGTAAGCGCTCCCGGTGGTGTTGTGTGTGGATGGTGTGGGAGTGTCTGACCCCCGTCCATCAGGGACACGAACGCCCTGTGTTTCAGAGCAGTACGGTGTTCGTCGGCTCACAGCGAACCTGTTTGCGCCTGGAGGAATCACATCACAATCTCGTCAACTGGAATGAAGACTGCCTTTGTTCCTTTGATGTGTTCCTTTGGTGTTGGCCCGCCACCATCCACGGCGCCCCCGCCCCAGCATGTTCCTGGCCCAAGCCATCATTGGCAGTTGGTTCGGGGAGCACCATGTGGTCAGCATCCATCCAGCAGAGGAAGGGATGCCTCTCTTGCGGGTACCTAGGGCACGTACCGTATGAATTCCATGCAGTCCAACAACAAGGAGCACGACTTGGCAGCCAGCAAGCACATGCTGGACACGACGCTGTCAGCCTGGGTCCCGAGCAAGGGGCCGTGTGCAGGGATCCGTGTGCAAGGGCAGAGCAAGGGCAGCGCAAGGGCTGCCGAGTGGAGCGCGCCGTGAGCCGTCCCAAAATCGCTCTCTGTTGCTTCGTCACCCACCCTTGTCATCAAGATGTAGGGTCGCGCAACCCAGCCATTGGTCCAACAATTGCCACCAGTGCCTGGTACCTGCGCAAAGCCAGGTGGAAGCCAGGTGGTCGGCTCTGAGAGGTTTGTTTCGAAGTTTCTGGGGCCATGAGCAGCTGCTGATGTGCCTGTTTTGGTTGCAACCAAGCCAAGGAAGCAAGTGTTAGCTTCCATCTGTCAGCAGAGCCTGCAGACGGACCGCAAAGCACCCTGATACTCTAACACGCCATGTATGCAAGCACTTGTCAAGGCGCTTTGGGGTACCGTCCAGGCCGAAAGAAGCCCAAGTCAAGAAATAGCAAGTAGACCATGATAGATAGCCTCGAGCCTCCTACGTCTCAACACGTGGAACCGAGCGAGCTGGGTTCACATGAATCAGGCCGTGATGGTCTGGCGTCCGTTTCTGATATCCACCAAACCACTCTCCGGCCCTCTCCCCGAACGGGCACTAGACAGCTTGGACACTCCGAAGGCGCTCTGGTAACAGAGTTTTTGCCTATCCCATCTCTTCATAGCCCTTCAGTCGGTACTTTAATCACAAACTCTGTCGGGCAATGGGCAAGTTTGATACCAGCAGTGCTCCAGCCCTTGGAGGCCGTCCCTACGCCTTTGTCTCCCCGTGGCCACAAGCTGGCGGGAACCATCGATAGCATTGCCTTCCCGCCTTCCACTCCACCACACCGACTCCAGCGTTCATGACGGGATGGCTGGTTGTGTTCAAAATGTCACCACCAACCTGATGCTAAGCCTCTGGCCAGCCCTGCTTGCTCTGCCAACGTTACCAAGCGAGTTCGGTGCACCTGTATGATCGTCCTCTAGCCGAGAGCTACGTGCCCCCTGGTAAAGGATCCCGGCCATAGCGGTTACGGAAGAGGAGCCGCATCCCAACTAGCGGCCAATCCAAGCCCAAGAGTTTTTTTTTTACCAAAGCTCGTGCCTGCATTGCCTGGTGGAGACGTCGGCCATGAAGCTGAGGGTACCGGATCAGCGCTGAGTGCCAAGAAGCAAACGTGGACGGTGTACGTATACGAGAAGAGGTGGAGCCGTCAATGAAAACTTTGAAGCTGAAAGTGGGAGAACGGTCAAGTTGGCCACGGGCCACCCGGGTCTACACAGGGTTGATGCCTCTCTTTGACACCTGAGAGATCAGGTTTGAACGATCAGTGCTCAATGCTGAGAGCAAATGCCCGAAGCTCGTGTTGGCCCCCCCAGAAGGTCGCGATCGTCTGTATTTTTCGTACTCGCCTGTTGTTCTGCGCCCCGAATGTCGTCGGGACGCCGACGTTCATTCCTCCCAACTCCAAGAAGAAACGGGCTCCTTTGGGAACGCTGCTAACCTTTCCAGGACAGTACTGAACTGTCCCACGGGTACGGCGGCCGCGCGGCCCTTCCAACCTTTTCTGGTAGGGTTTCCCATCTCGCGGGCCATTTTATGTCGACTTGTGCAGCTCTCTGCGTCGTCTCCGATTGGCGCAAAAGCGCCTGGCTTTGTGCACAGGCCGCCCCGGGGTTTACCCTTTGCAGCGGCGTGCACTAAATGCACCGCTGTGGGATGCACGACAGGGGATGAACGGGTGGACTCTCAGTGCACTTACAGTACTGTAAGCATTGGATGGCACCTCGACCTGCGCCCACCCATCCATCTTGTCTCGTCGCCATGCATGCATCAGGCACCAGGAACGCGCTGTGGGAGCAGTGACGAGATGCAGAAGATGCAGCTAATAGCCCCAACAAAGCCCTCTCTCATGCGCACCTCGGACCCCCTCTTCAGCAGCCTTCCAAGCACTTCCGCGCCCCCTCTAAACTCTCAACAAGAGACCTCGGGTCTTGGCCAACGTCCCTATGCCGTGGTTGGACTGTCCGTACGCACTCGTGCTTTAGCAGATGCAGCCCTCTAGCATGTGCAATGCCTCTTCTCCCCGGCGGCTAGTATCCTCAGCTCAGCTTCCTGCAGTCATGGCACGCCACAGTGTCTGGAATTTCCGCCTTTTTGCCTCGCCAGCCCTGTCCGCCGTTTTCTTCTTTTCTCTTCTTTTCTTTTTCCGTTCCTGGCCATTCATGCGATTCGGCCAAATAGCGTGGCGAGAGAGAACAACCAAGTCCCACAGTTGGGGCACTTGTTTTTTTAGCCTCTCTAGGGCGATAATTCCTGACCTCAGCATCACACCGGGATCCAATAACAGCCTGCATTGGTGAAAATTCTCTTGTTCCGCCTTGAACCACTCCATCTCTTAGTTTGCGGCGCTGTCTGCCGTACCTGAATCCAAATCTTTCCTCGGGCCCGTCACCGAGCCTGCTGGCTCCACTGGGCTAGGTTACAGCAACCCTCCATCACCAACTCCGCGCTTGCTGCCAAGCCATTTTTCTCAACATCAAATGGGAGCATGGTTTGACAAGCCCGGGTGGCTTTTGAGAGAAATTCCCTCAAACTGCGGTCTCTATGTTAGCCGTCATGTGAGCGGCAGTAGCGCGGGTGAGTCAACTATCGGTCAGTGGTGGTGAAGTATGCGTTGGCATGCTAAGCACCCTTCCTCTGGCTCCTGTGCCATCTAGACGGATGAAAATAGCCTTTTTCTCTTAATCCTTGGTAATCAGTAAGCCATGATGGAGCGAGGGAAGCCAACACCGCCGTTCGAGACTCCTTAGGTGATCAAGCATTTGATCCTGTGACCGAGCGTAATCATCCAAGTCCTACCTCCACCATGCTTCTGGCAACCAATTTAGACGTACAGGACCTCCACATGTTCGCTGGTAGCTGAAGGATCCGCCAAGGCTTTACCCCGTGCCCACTTTCTTCGATGTTATTCGCATGTTTGCTTTGTCTCATTGCAAGTTCTCCCCTTGTCTTGGTCCAAACTGGTGCTCTACATTTCAAGGCATCACTAAACCGCTCCCGTATTGTGAACAATCGGGGAACAGAACCCTTGCCCGAGTGATTACGTAAACCCCTCCATCAAATACGGCATTTTGATTGCATCCACGTGCATATTGGTGTAACTATCCACGGTTGAGGGGGGAAGTGCTGGCCACCCTAGAGCCAGGGGATTATAACAAAAGCACACACGCAATCAGCATTCTTGATGAAAAGGGGCCTCTTTTTACAGTAATTAGTAATATTAAGCCTGAGTTTTTTATTTCTATTCTTATTTTCTTTTGGGGGTCTGCAATTACGCAGGACAGCAGTTTTGACCCCAGATTTCAGATTTGGTGATTGAGTAACGAGATAGTGTGGGTCCCAGAACTACCTCTAGGCTCAGGAGTGACCGGCTTTGGAACAAACATAGCTAAGACATAAAAAATGGACATAGGTTCCTTTAATCCGCACACTTGCTTCAATTGATGCGATAACTCTAGCCACTTTACTTCATCGTGGAGTTTTCTCTGGACATGAACCATGGCATTGCTCCTGCAACCATGGATCTATCTCCTATCAAAAATTGAAAGGTATTCGCTTCACTGACGAGGGTTTCGACTCGCAACCCCGTGTATGCGAAAACACAGGCGCCGGACACTACGGGATTAGGATGCCAAGTCTTTGTTTTCGCCAGGCCTCTCTGTTTGCATAGCCATGGACGATCTCCTCTTCTGCCAATCGCTATTATGGTGA
The DNA here is from genome assembly GCA_013403855.1 of Calonectria honghensis. Classification (NCBI taxonomy): domain Eukaryota; kingdom Fungi; phylum Ascomycota; class Sordariomycetes; order Hypocreales; family Nectriaceae; genus Calonectria; species Calonectria honghensis. Next base: position 277,206 of record VTGB01000055.1, read on the forward strand.
TTTTCATCGCCAATCTGCAACCCCCCCGTCTGACATGTAAATAGATGGATGTCTGGGACGAGCCTTTTGCTGCCGATCGCCTATACCCAGCCAAGTCCGTCCCATAACCTAAAACGGAGCACGTCACAGAGATCGCACATGTATTTTTCGCAGCAAGAAGAACAAGGGAGGCCCTATTATTAGAAGATCCCCATAATTCTAGCGGGATCCTCCCTTGTTAATTAGTTGGATGTCTCAGATGGTTCCGTGGTCGTCCCTGGAACGCTTGGTCATGCATTCCAGCCATCAGGGCCAGTTCCAGAAATGCGGCCGGATCATGCTGAAGGCAGGCCAGAACCAAGACATTGTTCCCTCTGAGAAATGCTTTGTCTCAAATCAAAGCGCGACGCGGGCATTGTGCTGAATTTTTTTTTTAACTCTGAATACAATCAATTGAGAAGCTCAACTGTAGCTACATCGGCACGAGGCTCTGACAGCCGCTCCAGGCTGGTTTCAGACCGAATGGACACGACATGGGCTTTTTTCCTGTTTTTTTATTTTAAATCTATCTTTGTAGATTGACCGTAGCCTCTAAAGTATTGTTTTCGACAACTAGGAGAAAATACGGATCGATGATGGGCCGTCATAGTCAACAGTGGCGATGTCAGGCAATGTGTGGCTTGAAATCGTTTGAAGCCGGAGGCTGAGGTGCTTTGTCTCTCTGCCTTGTCAAGTTATTACAGTTTGCGGCCATGTGCTGAGGCGCCATTGTGTGGCTAGGTCGCCGCGGTGTCTCACCCAGCCTGATGGGCATTCGAAAACGGCGTGGAGTTGTGGCTCACAGATGAGCACTCTTACCAATTCCAGCTTCGAATGAAGCCATAGTTGCTCGAAACCTCTGCAACTGGGATTCCTTAACGATGCTGTCGGAGACCCCGACCCTTTCTGGTTGCAGTGAGCTCTTTCAGCAGCTATGGTAGCGAGGCTGAGGCTGATGAGACAGGCCCGGATACTGGAGTCTTTGGAATCATCATCGCATAGCATTTGGCCAGATGCGGAAGAAGGAGACCAGCATTGTGTGGTTTCTTTGAATTAATGGGCTGGGTGGTGTCTAGTTACCGCAACGATCTTGAGATACAAATTGACCTGATTCCCACCTCAAGTAGAAGCTATCTCATCATCATCCACCCATTCATCTCTACCTTCCAACCTCACCAACTCTCCTCACCAACTCCCCTCACCACTCCACCTATCCCCCATCTCTCTTGATCTCAGCCATCTCTCTACTTCAAAATGAGATTCGTTCAGATCGTCACTTCCGCCATCGTTCTTGGCCCTGTTCTGGCACAGACAACCGCCAGCGACGAAGGTGACAACATCATCACCATCTTCAACGAGGGTGGCGACGTGCCCAACCCTGATGAGGTCGGCAACAACGCTGCCTCCATCACTACCGAAGAGAGCCCAGCAACTACTGCTGATGGGGGAAGTGGGGGTGACATTTCACTTTTTGGTGAGGAGGAGCCGATGTCGACCACGACCGAGGATGGCATCATTTCCATTTTCAACGAGGGCGGCGACACCACGACTACAACTGAGGATGGCATCATTTCCATTTTCAACGAGGGCGGCGACACCACGACTACAACTGAGGATGGTAGCAACATCATCAGCATCCTTGACCAGACCGATTCCACAACAGCCGCCGATGCAGGACTTACCACAACTGCAGGGGACCCAACTGCCACAGTAACTCAGACAGCTACCGACACCCTGCTCCCAACCCAGACCCTTTCAACCCTCCTCACACAGGTTACCCCAACCCAGACCCCTCCTCCCCTGGCCCAGAACCCCATGCCCCTCACTGTTCTGACGGAGCTGGTGACGATTGTCACTACCTATGACAAGGACTATGTATTCTACTGCCCTGTAAGTGGACCTCGGTCCGGTGCTATTCAGTTATGCCTCGACTAACATACAATACCAGGGACCCACCGTCTATGTGAACAAGAACCAGTCATACACTGCCACCGAAGCCACCTGGTTGACAATTACAAGTCAGTCAATGCCTCCATAACACACACCCATTCTTAGGATGCATATTGACATAGTCCAGACTGCCCTTGTGTTGCCACAATCACAACGCCGGTTGCTATTCCCCAAACTGTCCTCAACCAATACGCCGTTACGCCTAGCTGTGATTCTTTCATGTCCGTCATTATCCCCACAGCCACTATTGCCGAGCCATCTCAGACCGAAATCACCATCGGCGGCACTGAGGTGATTGTCAACACCCAAATGGCCACCGACATCCAGATAGTTGACGGCACCTATGTTGTCACCAACACCCGGGTAGTTGGGGGCACACAAGTGGTCCAGGCCACTCAAGTAGTCGATGCCACTCAAGTCGTCGGTGCCACTCAGGTAGTCGAGGCCACCAAGGTCGTCGACACCAACCAGGACGCCGAGGGCACTCAGGTTGTTGCAGCCGAGGTCCCAACCGCATCCGAGACCGTTGCTACCGCTGGAGCGATCCACATCGAAGCCGGGCTTGCAGCGCTTCTCATCCCCGCTGCCATTGCGCTGATGCTGTAAGCGCGATGCTTTGAATAGCAGCAGGTCACGAAGAACAGCAGCAGCATAACAACAACTTATGCACACACTCTTTACTGGATGGATAGAGCACTCGCGACCACCTCTTCCACTCCGTCCGCTCGTTTCACTTATCTAACCCAATACTTTCATTTGTTTTCTTTTTCCATCAACGAAACACGATTTGCGCATTTACAAGAATATCCGGTGCATGGAGTTTAGGGGGAAAACATGGGATTTAACACAACGCAGTTCGCTGTTGGATGCGGGGAATGAATGGGTCATGTTTTTTTGACTTCTGTTTTTTTGCAACTTTTTGTTTTCCAAGATTGGCATGCATTGAAACTGGAATTACGCATGGGTCAGGTCACGGGGGATTTGATTTTTTGATTTGAAGAATGTTAGTACCCAAGAAAACGAGGCTTTGCGATTAGATAAAACCATAACGATGATGGCTCCAAAGTTAAATGGTCCCCCGTGCTCAAGAATTATTGGTGACGCATTCCGCACGAGTCATTGAGTGATATCAGAATTAAATTCTTCTGGCAAGTCTAGATCGCCATGTAAACTCGCATCGGACCGAGTTCATTCAGTAGTGGCTCTTCTTGCATACTCGTGTGTGGGGTACAATCTATTATTCGTTTGTAATCATGACATTTTGCACCCTTCATGCCGCCACAGTAGTGTACACTTTGGGTTATCGGAAATCGCCTATGCCCATCAGCTGGCTCCGAGGCAGCGAAAACACTGGGGATCTAGATCAGGTACAGGTGAACCTTAATATGTAACAATCCTCCTGCGAGCACATACGATTCGCCATCCTGTTGATTGCCCTCTGGCAATGACCCCGGCTGTGCGGCTTGTCCCGCCCCCGAGGCCTCATGGTTCATCGCATCGTGATATTCATTCAGCAGACAGCCTGCTGGTGTGTTGTGTGGACCATCACCGCATGGTCCTCGGCCGGGATCTCTAGTCCTCTAGACCTGCACCGATCATCCCTGATGCCTCCATTCGTGCTCTCACCTCGCGCACTAGAGCTTTGGCTTCCTCGACCTCAACTCCGTCGCTGCAGAGCTCCCCAGCTAGGCGAATTGCTTGTGCATAGTCTTGCGTACGCATGGCAAATTTGGCAAGCCACATGCGAGCTTTGCACGTAGCAGCTGTAACGCCCGTTCCTTCCTTGTAATTATTGTCATTGTGATCGGCGCCGTTGTCTGACCCATTTGGTGAGTCGTTGTGAATGGCCACGGATTCGCCAAGATCGCCGTCGGCGCCGACACCACCATCTTCCTGGGCCACGCACAGCTCCATGTACGCTTTGGATTCTTCCTCTTCACCCAGCTGGTCATACATGACGGCAATCTGGAGGAGAATCTCTGGATCCATGTGGCCAGTTTCGCTGCGCCCTCCGAGAGGCTCTCCGCCGCTCCCAAAGCTGCTTCCGCTGTCGTAATAAGCATCCGCTAGAAGGGCTCGTTTGAGTGCTTTGATGCCGTCGCGCTCTCTGCCCATTTTTTGCAAACAGCAGCCAACAGCCATCCACATCTTTCCATCCCAGGGCCGGAGGCCTGCTGCTTTCTTGTAGTACCATAGAGAGTAGGTGTGCATCTCGAGCATTTCGTAGGTCTGACCGAGACCGTACCAAGCTCGATAATCCCGGCGATTCACGTCGACAGCTCGACGATACGATTCAATAGCAGCGTGTGTGTTTTTCAGTTCAACGTACTCGTGTCCCATCAAGGTCCATGCTGAAAGGCATGTTCTGTCCAAGGTTAGGGCACGTCTGAAATACTGAACGGCCTTTTCGTGCATAGAGAGAAGCGAGTAGTAATTTCCGATGACTACGCAGGACTCGGGACGGAATTTATCCACACTTGAACATAGATGTGCTAAGAATGCCAGTTTTGGGCGGAGATTCAGCACGTAGAGGATGTTTGAGTAATGATCAAGCGAATCGAGTCGATGGGGGTGAAGTGATAGTAGTCGACTAAAGTGCTGCTCGGCGGCCATCAAATCTTTTGCATGGTATGCCAGCAGTGCATTGCAGGTGAGGAGGAAAGATGAAGTTGGGAAGATGCTGAGAAGTTGCTCAAGGGAATTGGCTAGACCTGGTCCCTGCTGATATAGTTCCAATGAAGTATGAAGATGGAACATGTAGGAGACAATGTTTTGAGGACAATGTCTTGATATCCGATTGAGCTGGATAATGTTAGCCTTGGAGTTTAGGTGTTTTTGCAAAAACTTACATCCTCAACCCGGGAAACAAGCGAGGTCATCTCGAGCCAGCAACCCCAGTTCATGGTATACTTGTGTACACTTCTGATGAAGAATCCTAGTGCTCCCTCGTCGTTTTTTTCCTTGGCAAGGACCATGCCGTATCTAATCAAAGTTAGTGATCATCTCAAAAGGTTCATGCATCTCCCACTCACAGGTATTCGAGCCATCCTTGGCTTTCAAGAACCTCGTCATCGTCCTCCTCAGTGGCTCTCTCTTTAAACCAAGTCGCCAAAAAGCGACCCACCACAAGAAGCTGCTTATTTGCCACTGTGCCTAGATCCTGAGGGCCCATAACCATCTCGGAATCCTCGTTCTTTCGCTTCTCCCCGGACATGACCTTTGCGTAGAGGGCAAGAAACAAGCTCTTCTGGCTGATTTTAGGCAACGGAACGGCGGTACCGGATCGTGAGGATTCCGTGGCCTTGGATTTCCCCTTGCTCTTGGCTGATGCGGTTGGGTTTTCCCCTCGCGATGTTAGGATGCTGGAGAGGAGGGAGTCTGGTAGGAAAACGGCGGCGCATCGGTCGTATTCTCTGCAGTCGAAAAAGGACTTTGCGAGGAGATATTTGCTTAGTTCTTTGGCTTCGAGAGCTGCTTCTTCGGGATCGGTATTGGTTGTGTATATGGGTGAAGCGTGCTTGTCGCCTGAGGGGTCGAGGGGCTCGTCATCGTCGGCCGTTTCTGGCAGGGCGTTAAGCAGCTCGGCGGCCCTGGAGCGACATTAGCTTGGGCTGGAGAGCAATTCGGCGGAGCGCGAGCTGACCATTTGGAAGACTGATACAAGCACCTCTCGGAGCACTTGACTACTGCATCTTGGAGCGCAGCCCGCAGCTGCGAGATCTCGTGCGAGCTGAGCGCCATGTTGTTGTTTTGGGGATTAGCGACCAGGGCACGCAAATGTTAAAGGACAATGCCTGGTCCAACTCGCATGAAAACTGATTGCGAGATCCTAGACAGGCAATATTAAAATTTGGAGAATGGGCCTGCACCACAGCAATGGGAGGCGAGAGAATCTTGGTGCTGAACCGTGTTGCTATTCTTGTTGTTGGTGATGGCGTCAATTGGTACGGGCGCGTTTCGCTGGTCCGTGCTGCATCCTTTACACACTGTATATCGCACACCGTGCTATCAACCTACATATATAGCTTATTTGAAGACTGATTCGCCGCCCAAGTACCGAATTGGCAGCTGGAGGATAAAAAACGCCTAGCGATATGGAATTCTAGTGGAATTCGGTACGAAATCGTATTTCTGATTTTTCCTCAGCTCAATCCACACTAATGTATTCTTATCTGACGTTGGTGGCCGTGTTCGGCCTATCATCCCAGCTGTTGTACGACGATGGTGTTGGCAGAAGTGACAGTGACCAATAACCCAGGATGGTTTGTGCAACTTGAGAATTCCCATCTATTTCCACCAATATCCACAGTAACCTGGACTGTTGAAGATCAGCCTGCACTGCCTGAGGCGCTGCCGCCCATGCACTCTCATGACTCCGTGTTCTGGCAATGACACCGTCGAGGTGTAGGGACACAAGTCACTTCGCAGATGGCACTTTGTAGCCCAAAGCAAGTTGAAGCGCCAGACACATCTTCTTTCTTGTTCCATCGCGTTTCTGAGAAACACCACGTCAGTAGCCCTTTGACCTCCTGACACGACAGAACCGTCCCCGCGCTCACCTCAGGTCGTACGCTCAAGGTCTTCTGAGCCAGCACCATGAACTGCAACAGTCCGGTGAGGCTCTTTCCATGCCTCAACTGCTGGGCACCAGAAGTCAAGTGCCCCAATTACGTCTTTCTGAACCGAAGCTCGTGCGTGGATTGCCAGGTAAGTGGCCCTCGTTCGTTGGTCAGCCGGACCCCCCCCCCCCCCCCCCCCCCTCCCAGCGCAACCCGCTCTGACATGTTTGCCCAGACGCTGCGGCGGCAGGCCGGCGACGACGAACACACGGCGGCCCAGGCGCACGAAAACTTTGTACGATATATACTGGAGAGGTACACGGATGATGGTGGCATCACGTACGAGCAGATCAACAAGCACATTGACGAGGCCAGGGAGCTCCACGTGGACAACTCGCTCAACATCGCCCTCGACTACATCTTTCGGAATTTTAGGGGAATATACGACAGGGTCTGCGACTCAGTGGAAAAGGCGCGTGACCAGGGACCTCAGCGATGGACAGCCTTGAATTTGGCGGACCGGTTGGAGCAGCTGCAGAAGGAGCAGCAAGAGAGAGAGGCACGGGAGAAGGGGGAACGGGGAAGTATCTAATTCTATCGATAGGCCGTTATACCAAAAGATTCGATAATGTAAAGAGGCAATGTTTCAAAAGCCGCATGGTGTTGAGTTCGTTTGGCCTTGAATCGCTGATGGAAATTTGACCAGGCTGCCAGCCTGTTGGGAACCGGATTTCGTCCTCGGGGTCACGAAACGGGCTCTTTCTCGTGCATGTGTCACCTAGCTAAATTTTACCCAATCAATCATCCTCCACGTCAGTTTGTCGAGGACTCGCCAAGGCCACGGCAATGGCACGGGGACTGGTTTGCTGGCTCTCCAGCTGCTATCAGGGCTCGGCAGCGAATCACGCCGGGGGCCAGTGTTGCACTTCTTGGCTCAAAGGCGCTCGCTACGGAACGGGTCGCATTGTTTTTGGCCGGCCGGTAAATGGAATTGCATTCTTTCAAGTTTACAGACTGTCAAGAATGTGACACGACAGTCAAACATCGTCAGATTTCTCAGCGTCTCACGAAGAGCGGGAGAAGAAAAAAAAAGAGGGAACCCAAAACTTTACGTCTGCTGTCTATACGCACCTTGAATCACTTTTCTGAAAGTTTTCGAGTCTCCTTGAGCGATCTATATAAGCTATGACGAAGTGCCGCAGGTGCATGCTGGCGCAATCCCACACGATCAACTTGTTGCGAGATAAGCGTCCCTCTGAACTTTGAAATAAACAACTCGCCATTCCCGCCATGCACTGGCCATGCAATCATCGTTGGGGCTCGTGGAAATGTCGCAACCGGGTTCACAGAGTGGGAGCTGCCTGCAGTGACTGCAAGGTAGGGAGTCGAATCTTCGGATAGCCTCAATTTGGCTAATGCTATAGTTTATAGGAGAGAAAAGACACAGACCTGGTGCCAACACATCATCGACTTTCCTGGTCCGACGATGTGCACTACGTTTTTCAGGCGTTCCGCAACTTGACTCTTAGCATCGACTCAGTTGTAGAAATGATGTGCAGCGGGCCGTCAGAGCAGGCATTCATGGAGGCGCTCCTGGTAGTGAAGGAGGATGACGAGATATGGTATGAGCGGGTGTACCCGATTGTTATGCAGGCAATGATAAGGCGGGGGAGATAGCTAGCAAACGTAGCGGGCGGGTAGCAAGCCCTACATTGTTATTCTGGAGTTCCGAGTTGCTTTAGCTTTGGTAGAGGAAAAAAATTATGTCTCTTGTTTCAAACTAGGTCGAGATGGAGTAAACCGAGCGAGCGAGTCTGTCTATGTGGGGAACGAATCCAAAGACTGCCATTTGCGCATACTAATCTCCATCCACTTGTATTAGGCCCGCGATGGGAGAGCTTGGGCCAGTTAGTACCTGACTAATATTTTAAGCTCAGTATCTCTAACGTTGACAAGGCTCGGCAGATACTGATGCCGGGATAGTGGCTTGGACAGGTGGGCGTGTTCTTATTCGGATATTAAATGTCCCAAAGGGGAATTTTAAACCGAACAGTATTCCACCGAAAGCCTATTCCTGAGGCCTGCAAGGTACTGCATCGATCCGATCCCGCATGATACCCTAAGATGGGGGCCAGTGGCGTATGTCAGCGTACCTACGTATGGTCGCGGAGCGTTGCTCATCGTTATGATGTAACTATTCGATGGGCATGCGCGCTCAGGAGAGCATTAGCGTTGTTGGGGACCCTTGCCCCGCCAATTGCCGTTCCTTGACCTAGCTCCAGCCTCCCACCAACAAATGCCCCAGACCGCTAGGTTTTCAGCCAACCAGCATCATTTGACTTGTACAGTTTTCGATCTCACCGAGCATGGAAGTGGACAACCCCGCCACCAGCCAAAAGGGGAAAGAGGGGCAGGCGGTGGACAAAAAGGACTGCCAACAGGTCCATACAGCCTGCGCGTCGGTGCTGGGGCGCTAAATTGTCACCTACGTCCTGAGGGGCACAGCTCCAAACCAGCGAGCAGCGGTGCGGCGTGCCCAGCAACCCGAATAACTGTCGTGCAGCCAACTCGCTCCTTTCTCGGGAGCATAGCTCGTGTCAATAAATCCCGGCCATTTTCTGCACCGCCATTCTTCCTCTCTCATCCATCCACAGCCCATTCTCGCACATCACCGCAACCATGGCCCAGAAGACAACCCTCAAGGAATTCGAGTCCATCTTCCCCCAGCTGGAGCAGGATCTCCTCGATCATGCCCGCTCCTACAAGCTCCCCAAGGAGCAGCTTGACTGGTACAAGAGGGTGCGTCTGTCAATTCCGTCTCTGCAGCACTCACCATAGCTAACCTGTCTCGCTCCATTGCAGAGTCTCGAGGTCAACCCCCTTGGCGGCAAGTGCAACCGCGGCATGTCCGTCCCCGATACCGCCTCCATTCTCCTCGGAAAGGCCCTCACCAAGGAGGAGTACTTCCTGTCTGCCACCCTTGGCTGGATGACGGAGCTTCTCCAGGCCTTCTTCCTCGTCTCGGACGATATCATGGACACATCCATCACCCGCCGTGGCCAGCCCTGCTGGTACCGCCAGGAGGGCGTTGGCATGATTGCCATCAACGATGCCTTCATGCTCGAGGCCGCCATCTACACTCTCCTCAAGAAGTACTTCCGTAGCCACCCTTCCTACGTTGACCTCATTGAGCTTTTCCACGAGACCACCTTCCAGACCGAGCTTGGCCAGCTCTGCGATCTCATCACCGCTCCCGAGGACCGCGTTGACCTCGACAACTTCTCCCTCGAGAAGTACACCTTCATCGTCATCTACAAGACTGCCTACTACTCCTTCTACCTCCCCGTTGCCCTGGCTCTTCACCAGCTCGGCCTCGCCACACCAAAGAACCTTAAGCAGGCGGAGGATATCCTTATCCCTGTTGGCGAGTACTTCCAGATCCAGGACGACTACCTTGACAACTTCGGTGACCCCGCTGTCATTGGCAAGATCGGTACCGACATCAAGGATAACAAGTGCTCTTGGCTCGTCAACCAGGCCCTCAAGGTTGTGACTCCTGAGCAGCGCAAGGTTCTCGAGGAGAACTACGGCCGCAAGGACGACGCCAAGGAGAAGGTCATCAAGCAGCTGTTTGACGAGCTCAACCTCAAGCAGAAGTACCTCGACTACGAGGAGAAGTTTGTCACTGACATCCGAACCCGCATCGCCAACGTCGATGAGAGTGAGGGTCTCAAGAAGGAGGTCTTTGAAGCCTTCCTCTCCAAGATTTACAAGCGTACCAAGTAAAGGATGGGCGGAATTAAAACATACAATAGATTTTTATTCCAAAAAAAACAAACCTGGCTAATATGGCTAAGGAATAGGGCCAGCTATTGCATGGCCATTCTAGTATAGCCAAATTATGAATGTTATGAGAAATATAATACCAAAAAGCAATTTAACGCATGATTGCGGTGCCATCAGCGATTGTCTTGTCTCTACCATTATACAAGCTTGCACATGTGAAGGAGACTAGGGCGACGAGAGTGTCAAGAATTATTTGTTGATCAAGCCAAACACCATTCCCAACCTAACTAAAGTAGTTTGCGAAAGCCATTACTTCCTTTGTTCTTTCCGTGTCCCAAACATGGACGGTCAAGAACCCTGCTTAGACCGCCATGTTTGTGCCCCAACCACATTTGGTTGGATGAATCCTTGGGTGTCTGACCCAAGGCGACATGGAAAACAAGCAAAAACCTAAATAAGAGAAGAATAATCCAAAAAAAAAAAAAAATAAGAAGAAAAAATTGACAAAGGAGAATTATTCAGTGGAACAAGGAAAATCAGCACTGACTAGCCCGTGAGACAAGAACGCGCATTGATTTCCAGTTGTCTGTTTTTACACACCACCATTCGACCATTTTCCCAATTATTCGTCCCGTGGTGAGGCAGACACCTCCCACGTACGCTAAATAAGAAAAAAAAAAACACTTTCTTTTTTGCCAGCATGCCCCTGGACTCCTCGTCTAGTAACAAGAAAAAAAAATAATCAATAATGTCACAAAAAAAGGTTTAGCGTTAATGTTGAAGAGAAGAACACATTTTGAACTGTCCAAGAATCCGGAGCATTAACTGCGTGGCCTCGTAGCGAAAACGCTCGCATAGTCTCATTTCGGGGAGCTGAGGGCCGGAGAGAGGTTTCTGACGTAAGATCTCTCTGGCACCTTTTTGCTTTTGCTTTTTTATTAGTACCGAGCCATGGCGCCGTTGGTTCCAGCGCGACTGATAAGAGGTTCGCGGGGGCGAGGATCGCGACCTCGGGGTTGGTCAAGAGGCTGTGTCTGCTCACGGCGCATGGAGCGAATGGGCAACGGAGGAACAGGGGGAGCGGGGCCCCGACCGCCTTGCTGATGCGGTGGCTGCTGCATGCCAGCGGTGGAGCGGCTACGAGGCCGGCCACCTTGAGAGTTGCTTAGGGAGGGAAGGGTAGCAGATGAGGCGAGGGGAGGAGTTGACTTGTTCGAGGTGCCAGCTCGGGTTGCGCTGCGAAGTAGACCCGGACCGATGTTCTGCATGGGCTGACCACCCGTCGCAAAGTTAATGAGAGGCCCTTTGCTGACTGGAGCTTTGTGACCATGACCTTGGCTCGCCTGCACATTCTCGCGCCAGCTTGGAGGCTCAGGGAAGTTGGTCAGGTTAACCAGAGGTTGGGGCATCTTGGGATTGGGGGGCACATGAGTGTCAGGCACCGGGTTTCTTCGTGTACTTCGAACTGATTTGCTGCGAGAACGAGCCGAGTGCTCAGAAGCTGACGGAAGCCAGGGCCTAACATCAATCTTCTTCTCTTGGGGAGAGGTGGGCGAGCCGACGCCACCGTTGAGTAGGGAGGGGCCCTCGGTGAAGGGACCTTGGTTTATTCTTCCAGACCCATTTGAAGTTTTTCTCTCAATCTGTTCAGCAATTCTGCGCTTCTCCTCGTAACCATTGCCTAGCAGACCGCCGGGGGAGAAAGCGCCTGCGCTCTGAGGCATTTGGGGTGTAGAGGGACCCTTCTTGGTCAGTACCTTGGGCTTTTCTTGCTTAATCTTAGGCTCGGGCTTAGGCTCAGGCTTGTGTGCTGGAACCGGTTCAAAGTCCTTTCCAAAATCCTCGAGAGGCTTGTTAAACTGGTCCAAGTCAAGCAGAGGCTGGAAGGCGCCGATCGTGTATGGGTTTTCATCAACTGAGACCTTGAGTCGATGGGAGCCATTGGTCACGGTGCTGGTTGACTTTGGAATAGCGCCCCCCTTCTTGGACGGGCACGAGCTCTGAGAAATGCGAGGTGGTTTGTCGTTGACGATTCTTTCGTATGGCTTGTCTGTCTTCTCAAAGTCGATGTGCTTAGTGACGAGATACCAGCTGCGCCAGCCTTGCACCAGCTGGAAGAAGCGCTTGGCAAGCTGGGGGTCCTCGGCGCAGAAGAAGTGCACAAAGTTCTCGCCGTTGGGGAAAACAAACGTCTTCTGTTGACTCTTGACGGCGTAGCAAAACCTGCGGGGGGCCTTGAGGTGTTTCCTAGCTTCGCTCTCACGAGGAGTGTAAATGTCAAAGTCCGACAAGTGGCACAGGACGACGCTATCCTTATCCGAAACCTTGGCCTCGGCCTTCTTGGCAGCAAAAATCTGACCCGTCTCGAGGAGAGTAATCCAGCGCTTGTTCCACTTTCCAGGACGAGAGGAGTGGTAAAGATGCAGGGTGAAGCCAGAGGGAGGACTGGGTGTGCGAGGCACCGAGTTGAGGTCGAGGTCAGCGTCAGAATCGCTTTCGGACAGATCTATGGTCAGCACGAGGAGCGAGTTCTGCTGATCGCGATCCCAGGAATTCATGATATCTCGGATGCGCTCATAGCGGCGGAGCCGGCGCTCCAGGCCGAGCTCGACATAGCACTCGATCAGAACGCTCGTCTTGGGATCAATGTTGTGGGAGGTGAGATTGGCTGTCGAATACAAAAGGTCGACGGGGGAGGTGTCTGCCTTTACGGGGAGGTTAATTGTGGATGACTGGCATCGCACTGTCACGCGCTGGATATCCGTGTTAGAAGCGGAAGATGAAAGCCATTCCATGTCGCCGAAACTCACTCGTTCGCCTCCGTTGATGGCAGAGGTGGGCGCATCCACGTTGGGGACGATGCCCCGGCCGCCTGCTTCTATGAAGCTCATCTTGTCAGAGAAGTTGGGATCCTCGAAGCTGCTGTGGCGGCTGAAGTCGATTGAGAAAAGGGTGGGCGCCTTGGGACTCGGCGTTCCGGTTTGGCTTGTAGCGGCATTCGATCGCCGGCCGCGCGACAGAAAGGGGATTTTGTCAAAGAGGAGATACTTTGAAAATTTGGGCGGAGGCGTAGCAAATTGGGCGCGGAAGCGGGCGGCGTCTCGTTTCTTCTGCTCAGCTAGGATACGATCCGTCTCAGCCTCCAAACGAGCAACTTCGGCAGCCCAGCGCTCAGCTTCGGCGTCTTCCTCGGTGGCGGTGCGGACTCGGTCTTCTCGGTCAAGCTGGGCGACGCGGGCAGCAGTGTCGGCGTTTGTGCGCAAGGAAAAGAAGTTGAAGGCTTTGAGTCTAGCGAGAGCGTCGGCGGGGGAAGTGTCTGGCAAGGGAGTGGGCGGCGCGGGGGATTTAGACTTGGCGGACTTGGTCTTGGATTTAGACCTCGACTTGGACTTGGACTTGGACTTGGCCTTGACCAACTTCAAGAGGCCCGATTCGGTGCTAGGGCTGCGAGTGCGGGTGCGGCTTCGGCTGGGATTTCGCAATGACGAAGCGGCTGAGGATGGGACATTGGAGGGTTTGGGAGTCAGGCAAAGCGGGCTGGGCAGAGGCGGCACGGGAGATGGCGCCTTGTGTCGTGTTATGCTAGCGGGCGATGGTGACGCAGTGCGGACAGGGCTGCTACTTCCCACAGCACCAACAGCAGCGCGAGGGGCCAGCCCGCCTACCAAGTTATTTAAAGGCCCCAGTCGGCGACCCCTGGTCGGGACGGCTGCCGCCCCTGGATCTGCGTCCTGATCCTGGTCTTGGTCTTGTTCTAGCGGCGCCGTGTCTGGGTTTGGCTCTGCGTTTGCATTGCTGCCAACTCCAGCTGCATTTGCATCTGCATCTGCATCTGCACCAGCTACACATGTGACTGCCGCATCAGCTGCATCGGCTCCTTCGCCGCCTGCACTGCTGTGGCCCGCCAGCTCGTCCTCTGCGCTGGCATTGGCATTGACATCCCCTTCCCCATCCCCTTCAGCTGGACCCGGCCCAGGGGACGGCGTCCGTGCAGTGCGAAAGGACTCAGGCGGCGATGGCAGCGATGGCGCTGGCGGCGGAGGGTCGTTGGGGGGCGATGGCACCTGACAGGGAAGTGACGCAACGCTTTTGGAACGACGGCGCGAGGTCCGTGAGGACAACGTGGGCGAGTCCAGCTGCGGGTAGCAGTCGCCTGGGGGCAAGCTGCCGCTGTCACCGTATGCGTCAAAGGCTCCCCGCCTGGTAATGGACGAGACGCTTTTCCCACGAAGGTTGCGAAAGCGAGATGGAGGCACGGGCGGGGGCTTCAGCTGGTGCGCAACGTGCTGGGGGTGGTGGTGCTGGAACTCGCGGCCCTCTTCCAGCATGCGCCGCTCTCGCTCTCGCTCTTGCTGAAGCTTCTGCTGCTGCTCCTGGATGAACTGCTGCAGCGCCCGGTCTTGCTCCTCGTTTGCTTCATAGACGGACTGGTGTCTGCTCTTGGTGGAGGGAATCGCCAGAGGGGCCACCTCGGGCGCTACGGCCGCTGTCGACGCCATTGCAACCTAAATTGTCCGAAAAAAGGTCCCTGGCGATCTGGGGAATTCTCCAAGTGTTCCTGGTTCCTTGCAGATACGCGCTGCTCAGACGTAATCTCGCCCTATCAGACGCCCAAGTGCCACCTAAAAATCTGGGGTCGGCGAAGCCTCTGTCGTCAAGCAGCAACGCTATCCGGGATCCTCGGCAGGGTCCTCGAGCCTTTGTCTCTTCTCCACCAAACTGGGCAATGACAGGCCGGGGTGTGCCGTTTCCTGTTGCCAACTGGGGGCCTTTTTTTTGTTTCTCTCGTATTCGATGCTGCCGATGCTGAAAGCGATTGGCAGATAGTTTGTGGCCCTTTTCGTCGACCAATTTGTTTCCCTTGTTTTGGGCCCTGGTCCGTACTTTTCAGACCGTTGAGAGTGCGCGCTACACACTATGTATTATACGCCTCAGTCGGGATGAAGCATCGCTTTCTTCCCAATGAGGCGTTCCGTAGTAGCCGGTAGATTTGTTGTAGCAAAAAAAAATCAAAGTAAAAGCCCAAAACGGTGATCGACAGATGTGCGTGCAAACTCGAGCTGTCAGGAGGAGAAGGAGAGAAAAGTTCGAGACCAGAAAGCCGGAGGATGTCCAAGAAAAACGAAAAAGACATTGCCGTTGCCATTTTTTGCTACGTGCGCCGCTTTTCTCTTCTATTTTGCTGACTCCAATTGCTCTTACAATTGGCATGTATCGCGACACACGGGCGGCTGCTCTGGCATGAAACCGTGTCCCGACGTCTCAGCCCTTTCTCTCCCTCCCATTCCGTGGTGGCCCATTCCACATCCCAATGGGCATACTGGGTGAGTGTGCCAATTTAACATTAACTGGGGCTTCTAAATTGAATGTCAAAGATGCAAGATGAGGCCCAAAAAAGAACAAACATCAATTTCGGCCGGTAATGGGAGCGTGTTCCATCTCGAATCCCCCTTTATTGGAAATAGCCATCTTCAGCGGAGGCGTAGATGCCAGAATAGAGAGTCTGGAAAGCATCAAACCCAGTGTCCATCGCTGCTTTTTTCTTTGTATTTACTAGCAGGCAATTGTTTTGTTTCTCGGGTCGATCACGACTCAGCTCCATCATGACTTTGTTTACTTTCTACCCTAATATGTAACGGGCCAGCGACATTTAGCGTGCCGTGTTTTGGCCCTATAACCACTTAAAAATGTAGCCATGCTTACTATAACGAAAAAAAAATATGTTACTAGTCCCTGGCTTCCGAGAGAGTGTGAGTATCGAGACGACTTTGCAAACCATCATCATACCCGATTGATCGATGCATACCACGCCTACGAAAGCCGACATGCGAGCTTCATACCATAATAGACCCGTTGTGACGTTACAAGACAATCCAGACTGGCGTATGTGCAGATAGATGCAGGCAGGGAGGGGGTGGGCGCAAGCGTGACTCTCGTTTTTAGATCATCTCCAACACACCCCAAGTATATCTCCTCTCATCAATACGCTGGCATCTCTCATTCAACCTTCTCTCCACCGTGGGTCTTGAAGCAGCCCCTATTTTCGGAAAGCATGCACCTCCCGTCGCCACCAGGCGCGGAAGTCGGATGTCGAGACGTCGATGCCCAGATCCTTGAGGGCCTTGGTGCTCAGGTGGCAGTCGTAGGGCCGCTGGACACTGGCATTTGGTTCATTCCCCTGGGTATTAGCCTCGACCCCGTCTATCGACAGGCACATGATCTCTCCAAACAGCTGGCAGATCTCGTACTTTGTCATCTTGTCCTCGCTCGAGAACTGGAGGATGCGAGGCAGCGACGACTTGTCGCTTCCAGAGCCGAGATACTTTTCGGAGATGTCTGCATTGGTTTGGCAAGATTCGACGATCAGCACAAGTGGCATCTTTGGTGGCTTAATGGGGAGCCGGCGGCAAATGATGCATTGAGACATCACGGCCAGCGGGGAGGGGGAAACTAAGACATACCGTGGCAGACCCGCCCAATGTCCTCGGTGTTGGTGGGATATCGGATGGCCCAGTGGTCCATCTTTACTTTGGCGCCTTCTGTCTGGGCCTTCCAGACAACGTCCATTAGGACGTTGACTGCGCTCTCCGCCGGCGTCTCTGCATGTCCGTACAGCACGGGGACCCGGAGCACGACACCCAGGCCCTCCTTGCCGGCCTTGGCATACGCCTCCAGCACGGCAACCTCGCCGTCGAGCTTAGTCTGCCCGTAGAGGTTAGTGGGGCTCGGCTGGGCGTCGTTCTCGTAGGGGGCATGGCCGGGGACGCCGGGGAAGACGTAGTCGGTCGAGATGTAGATGGTCAAGATGTCCCGGGAGGCAGCCAGGGACGCAAGGGAGCTGCTGGCGGCCACGTTGAGGGCGCGGGCGCCTTCCGGGTTCCTGTCGACCTTGTCTGGGAAGCGCTGGGCGGCGCCTGGCGAGTAAACGGCCCGGTCAGCACTTTGTTGCATACCTGCCGCCGGGGAGGGGGGAGGAGGCTAGCTCGCATGGCTTACAGTGGACAATGACCTGAGGCCTGCGATCGACACGGTCAGCGCTGCGAGGACAGGATGGCCTGGTGGGGGTAAGACGAACCCGGTCTCTTCGAGGGCCTTGGTCAAGGCGCGCTCGTCTGAGAGATCGACCTTGAGGATATCTACACCGTCGGCGCGCGAGTAGCCAGTGCCCTTGACGTTCCAACCCTTGAGCCGGAACGATTTGGCCACCTCGCGGCCGAGCAGGCCGGTGGCGCCAGTGACGAGGACGGTGCGGCTGGCCATGTTTGTGGTTTCTCGATGCGATTGCAGAGGTTGTGCCTCGTGCAGAAAGACTCAATCCGAGTATTTGGCGTGGTTGACTCTGCGAGACGTCATTTGTCCAGGGGTGCAGCAGAGCTACCTCGAAGTGGGGGTTTTGTCAACACAAGGAGGGGCAATATCCATCGCTCACCACTGGGCCAATTGAGATGAGGCGTGATGCACCATTGTTGTCATAATGATTCTCGGTCATGATTTTATGATGTTATACGTTGCAACCTTGGTTTGAGTGATAGATGGTAATTATTAAGCCGCATCACAGCTTCAATTGCACGTGCAATATCTCCAATTGGCTCAAACACAAACGAATCGACATATGCGCGAGCTATCTGCGCAATGCTGCTTAGGAGAAGTCTGTAATAACTATTTCAACTATAGTACACAGTACACAAACCAAATCAATCACTTAAAAAAAATTAAACACCGAAATCCAATATCCAATTCCATCATTTCGCTCTTTCCTCACCAAGTCTCACAATATCATTTGCTAGTATAATTTACCCTACATCTCAGGGGTGCTGTCTTGAGAACCTCACTAAAACATTGCCCCACGCAGAAACATTTCTGCACGATGCCGCCGTCAAACAATCATTTAAGCGCTGTCAACATGGTAATATAAAAGCAATATACAGTTAATATAAATTTGCATGCTGTCAAAAAGTATACTAGCAAGAAAGTTGGGCGAGCCTGGGAGCCTCAGGCCGGAGAAGTTGCCAGATGCAGCATCTCACCGAGCGCGTAACGCAGGCCTGTTCAGGGATCAACTCCCTAGTGCAGAAGCCATCAAAACCTAGCGCGCCAAGTTCTAGGAAAGCCTTCCTGCGACATCGATTAGTTCACGGGGGCATCTCGCTGCATCTCACGATGGCGGGAACGGCTTGGACCCCTTGGGCATGAACGCGTCAGACGACATATTGCTTCCTTCGCTGGGGGGCGGTCGGTTAGCGGAGCAACTCGCCTCGAACATCTCATGATTTTTTTTGGATACAAAATGCTACCCTAGTCGTAAGCTCCGTGCATGCATGGGCTCAGGGGTTAGGCAATAAGATTTGCAAAAGACCTTTCGTGATCAGCGTTTCATTGTCGAGATCTGCTGCAAATCTCGGCGACGGCGAGTGGGTAATGGTTCCTAGATCGACGACGATCTTATGATATTAATAAACATTTTTGTTTTTGTTAGTTTACAAGGCAACAATATGTACGGTTGTGTTTAGGTATATGAACTAAGTCAGAAAAGAAAAGAAAGGAAAGCCGCTAAACCGAAAAATTTTGGAGAGTTGTTGGTGCGAGGCCTCCCGTCGCAAGACATACATGTCAAAACTTTTTAGTACCGCACTCTCTCTGGCCCTAGAATACCGCTACTACTTGATTCAGAGGGCGCCGTCCCAAACCCGTATCTAGCCCGCTCTAGTTCCATGTCTGCTTCCTTGGCTGTGCGGTCTCTGTAGTGCACTGCCACTTCGGATGTCTTGAGGATGCCGTTGTACGTCATAATCTCCTCCTCCGAGTTGGTTGGTGAGTGGCTCCGAATCTCTGAGCGCCCCTTGTTGATTTCCTTGAGAGGGAAAGAGTTGTTGTGGTGGCTGCTTTGTGGTCCAGTTGCAGTTCGCGAACGCTTCGTGCCCGTCGATCGGCCGTATTGATCCTTGGAGTATTTGTTGCCCGAGGACTTGAGCGCCGAGAAGAATCTGGGGAACCACTTGAGGAATAGGGGTCGCAGAGCGGGCGCTGAGGCACAAATGATGGCCAGGTTGGTTTCGACGGCCGAGTATGTAAACCGGATATCGTAAGTCGGATCGTAGTTGGGGCTTGTCGGATCCTGATAGTATGATGTTTCAACAATCCACGCGAGGCGCAGAACACTCATGACAGTGACACTAGAACATCAAAGTTAGAACGTTGACCTTGTTTAATAGCAAATAACTTGTTGCTGAAATTTTTACTTACGCCGCGCCAAGAGCAAACACGCCAATGATGGCGGCTCGCACTTTCAGGGGAAGTTTGAGGCCCATAAAGATCCAGAATGGTAGTACCAGCACCAGAACGTCAGTCAAGATGGTTAAGCCGGCCGTCGAAATGTAAAATGCGCTCGTGTCTATGCAGTGTCCCTCAGGTGCGTTTACCGAAACTCTGTCCCAGAAATAGTTGACTGGCGTACACTGGAAGATGCAGGTGACAAAGATGGCGACCATGAGCAAAATGTTGAAGATGAGCAGCGCGATGATTGCTTTACGGACGGACTTCTTTTGTCCGCCTAGGCGCATAAGAAACAGGAGCACAGATGTCTTGACAATTGCCAATATGGGGTTGTAGAGGATCTGGATGATGAAATTCCATTTCTGTCCGAGGACAAAGTCGGCCTGTGCAGGAATGTCGGCGAGATGAATGCCGATAAACGCAGTTCGCATTGACTTCCATGAGCAGCCAGTCTCGGCAATGGAGAGGAACTGTTCGAGTGGTTAGTGTGTTTATCCTTGAAAATGCTATATTAGATTGCGAAGCTGACCATTGCGATGGTGATGAGTAAATCGTCTGAACACCACATCTGTTAGCAAATCTTTTTTCCAGCATTGTCCAGTTTGCATTTCATACCGAAGCCATATTGCTTAGTGGAAAACCTTCCATAGATTCGGAGACACCATACGATCAAAGCAAGCGCCGGGAAGAAGAAAAGGATGAAGAAGCCGATATGCTGAAGTTGCGAATAGGGATACACATAGTCGCCTGATCCAGCATCATCGTTGGTCGCGCGATGGTAGACGCTCTGGACGAGCGGTACCAGCAGTTCGTGTCTCATGCCGGCGAACACGGACCGTGCCTAGATATCCGGGAAAGTCTTCAGAGAGCCAGCTCGTGAAGCGACACCAGAGATATTTCTTTCCTTTTTTCGGCGAGGCTGTCAAGTTTGCGAAAAATGGGCCAAAAAGAAAAAAAGGCAGGAACAAAACAGAAGCAAAATAGCAACATCTCCTCCACCCACCCTCAGAGCACTCCATCGTCGCGGCAGCGCATTATTAGATTACCTCAATCCAGCCATAAGCCCGCAGTGACACTGCTATGGGGACCCTCAAGGACCACTGATACTGGCTGGAGGCTTCAGTTGCGCAGCTCCATCCGGGCTAGTGTGCGACATTCTGGAACGACTCCAGACACAGACTTGCAGCAAAGACCGGAGGCTGGACAGCGCAGTCGGTGACCGGGGACCAGACGAGCCAAAGAACATCCAGATGCGGAACCGGCATGAGCTACATTACGTTCTGTCTAGGGGGGGGGGGGGGGGTGGCCTGCTGCCATCAAAGGGCAGCGTATCGCGGCGGAACAGCCATGTGGCGACGGAGCGGAGCAAGGCACTCGGCTATTGTCCATTTACATGCAAGAGCTCGGTACCAGGGGGGGGCTTTACGGTTTCGAAGTGCTACGGCGAAAGTTGTCAGGGCCACGGTGGGAAAAAGGTTCCTTGTTCTAGCCACTCTTCATGGTGCGTTGCCTGAATTCAACGCTCACCGCAAGGCACACCATTAGGCTATGCACGGCAGACAAGCCTTGTAGGGTTGTCCCCTGCGGCTTTGCGTTTCCCAATGAACGTCCATGTTTCAGTCTCGCTGGCTTCGAGGGCGGGAAGCAGTCGTCACTCGTGGCAGACGGGGCAACCTGCGCGCCCTTTCCCCCGATATCCACCTTTTGAGATGCGCATCCAGCATTTTTCGGAGCGGCAAGAAGGGTTCATCATGCAATCAGTTGCTTATGGGCACGTGTCGTGCTGTATGTTGTGCATGCTTGGACCAAGCTGGCTGGCATGAGCCATTCTATGAGCTTTGCGTGGCCTTGCGGCGGCTCCGATATTGCACGCTTGGATTACCAAGTTGTCGCCACAGGGTGACGCGCATGCCACCAGCTGAAAATGGAAGCCTTCCGTAGCTATCGTACAGGTCATTGGACCGGAAGCTTCATGGTGGTGTTTTTTTTAGGTGTGGCTGTTGGTTGTTGGTGTTGGTTGACAGGCTAGAACTAGGTGTGATGCGACTGCCGGGAGGACATGGTCCGATGTGCTTCTATACCATTTCGCCAAGAGCAAGCGAGCAACACTTCAACGAGGTGGTAGGGCAGCAAAGAAAAATGGCGCCAGCAATTCATCCTCGAATTAAAAACATGACCCAGGGATCAGGGTTCCAACCGAGCCCTGCTCCAGGATCCCCATCCCATCTCATCTCGAATCTTTGGGGAGAGTCGTCAAAGTTTGGTGAAGCTTCTTTGCTGATCGACGCCGACGGGGGATCCCAGCTCTCGCATCGGCCTCGCAAAAGGGCCCGTTAGAGTCTCCATGGACCGACGTGGTGTAGACATGGGGCCTTGGAGATCGCAGATGTGGCACTGCGAAAGCGGCAGTGAAGTGCGGCGCTGCTGAGCGGCACAAGTCAAGCTATACATGTATGCATCTTTCTTTTGACGTACTCCCGATGCGCAGGTACGGCATAAACCAAGACAACTCGCTTATTCGCCCATTTACTCCAAACGCTCATTGTCGGGGTTCCTCTGTTACAGGAGCTGAGAGGTTGCAATCCTCCTCGGCGTCCGAACAGACCGGGGAGAGATCCATGCTCGCCAGCAAACAAGGTCACCCCATTTCCCACCCGGATTCCCAACAGCCAGCCCCTGCAGCCAGGAACCGGAAGATCCAGATCCATCCCCCGCGGATGAGCGATATATCACTCTCGTCTATGCACCGGGATTTGCTGTCTCGATTCCGCGTCTGTATGTGGCCAGCTGCCGCGAGTGGCTCGTCATTGTTCTCGCGACACACTTGCGTGATTGTAAATGGGGCTTGCTTTCTTCATAATTCAACAGGCCATGGATCATAGTTGTACTTGGCTCTAATCCCATCGACTCGTCTATTTCAGTCTAAAACAACTCGCCTCGTTGTCTTGGCTCGGATTCACCCGGATCATCATGATTGTCGGCCAAAACCCGCGGGCTAAAACTAAAATCTGAGCCTACTTTACAAGCGTAGACCCTCCTCACTACCCACTCCTTCGCGTCTTCATCGGACGGCTAACTCCACACTTTCATCTCAACTACGAAACCTATCTCACCTGATGCAGGGTTGGCCTTCGGCCTCGCTTAATGCATGCCCCTCCCCCACTCCCAGCTCATCCCCGGCCGGCCGCCGTGAGCCTCTCGGTCACCCACTTTGAACCGGCAAGGCCTTTAACAAATATGGCCCGTCGGGGCTTCTAGAAAGCTCCCTTGTCCTGGCAGCCGTTGGTCAAGACGCCATGCGGAGCAGGCGGCTACTGGCTAGGGTGTTTTCAGGGATTTATACCAAGGATGGTATTGCGTCCGCCACCGATGAAACGTCCCGGGGTCTCTTGAGTGTGCTCTGTAGGACGTGGAAATGGACTAGCCGGGGCGCCACGCCGACGTCCGTACAGAGGTCCATTGAGAAGGTTTCGATGCCGTCTTCCCCTGAGCCTTCCTAAGGAACTATTGCTGACGGGATACCACATCCCCAAGCACAATCCATGGATAATGCTTAAGCCAGGCCAGCGGAGATATGCCATGGAGCAATTAGTATTAAATTGGACTCTTCAATGTTACGCCAACGGCGGCCTACAGCTCGCACGACTCGTCCCAGAGGCTTGGTTCCGTTAATAACTTTTGACCAAGGTGCAGACGTCAACTTTCCTCTGTTGGTTCTGGGTTGCCGAGAATCCTGCCGTTCGCCACGGCCACAACCTGGCCACAGCCTTCATCTTATGCCCGCCGTTGTTGGCGGACCCATAGTCAACCAACGCGTCCCACTGATGTGGTAAATGAGTCCTGCCCTTCTTGTAGCCATCCCCGAGGAAGACAATGCTCCTAGCCTCATGAGTATCCATCGACATTCCATGATTGACAGTTCCCCTTACCTGTCGTGCCGTCCCATCTCACCCCGTCCTTCCCGAAGCCACAGCCGGCACCCACTTCTTTGTTGGTATAGATACATATGTATCCCACCCTCCATTGTCTCTTATTTCTGTTCTAGGCCATCCTCATCACCCAACCTGAGAAGACCATTGGACGCAGCCATTGCCCAGTCCTTCTCACGTGGTCAGCATGTCCGCCACACGGTTCCTATCACTCGCGGCTCTTGCCGGTGCGACCTTCGCACAGACAATCTCTGTCGATGGCAAGACAGTTGGTGCGTCTCCCATCTTACCCAGCACCTCCTCGGTGAATACCATTATCACTAACCTTGACCAGAGGCCGATGACTCAGTCGTTGCTCCCGCTGCGGAGCAGATCATGAGCTCTTCCAGTAACTCCACGGCAGCTCTCTTCGAGGATGAGACCATTCAGCTCACTGACTCGGTCCTCGCCAACCTTACCGACCTTGAACTGTCACACATTGACCTGTTCCAGTTTGATGACAACAGCACCCAAAGCCTTGAGAGGCGGTCGTCGTTTGGAAACTGCAAGACTGCCCCTGGAGATACCCTCTACCCTAGTTCAACTGTATGGAAGGTACTCAGCCTCTTGACCGGAGGTTCTATCCAGAAGACGGTCCCGTTTGCATCTGTATGCTATGAAGACTTTGACAACTATGACGAAGAGGAGTGCGCATACATTACGAACAACTGGTACAACGGGTCATACATCCAGACCGAGGATCCCACTGCCATCAATGCCGTTCTCTTTGAGAACCTCACTTGCGTCCCTCCCAGTCTCTTCGTTGCTGGTACCTCTTGCGAAATTGGTGGTCTTCCTCTCTACACCATCAATGCCACCTCCGTAGCCCACATTCAGCTGGCTGTCAACCTGGCCCGCAACCTGAACCTTCGTCTTGTTATCAAGAACACCGGCCACGACTTTGGTGCCAAGTCCACCGGATACGGTGCCCTGTCCATCTGGACCCACAACCTCAAGTCTACCAAATACTACGAGTCATACACCCAGGGCGACTACACCGGCCCCGCTGTCAAGGCCGGTGCTGGCGTTCAGGCCTATGAGATGTACAAGTTTGCCTACGACAATGGCATCACTCTCGTCGGTGGTGAGGGTCAGACTGTTGGTGTCATGGGTGGTTTCATCCAGGGAGGCGGCCACTCCCCCCTGTCTGCTATTTACGGTCTTGCTTGCGACCAAGTCCTTGCCTTCGAAGTCGTCACTGCCGATGGTCGCTTCATCACACTCACTGAGGAGAAGAACTCGGACCTCTTCTGGGCCATCCGCGGTGGCGGTGGTGGCACCTTTGGCGTTGTTACCTCTGTCGTCGTCAAGGCTCACCCAAAGGTCGAGGCCGTTTCTTCAGTCACCTTCTCGTTCGGTACCAGCGATAATGTCACCGAGACCAACTTCTGGGAAGCTGTCAAGGGCTACTGGAAGCGCTTCCCTGAGTGGGCCCGTGACAACAAGTGCTACGAGTACTTCATCATTGCCAACACTGGAACCGGCTATACTTTCACTATGGCTCCGTGGTTCGCTCCTGGATTGAATGCCACAGGACTCAAGGCACTCGTCGAGCCACTGTTTGCTGAGTGGGAGGAACTCGGCATCACTGTTGAACCCGTGTACAACGAGTGGGATGATTTCTACCCTGCCTGGAAGGATTCCTTTGCTCTTGAGCCCTGGGGCTCATCTACCATTCGCCAGGGCAGTCGCCTCTTCCCTCATGACAACTGGGAGAACGACACCATTATTGAAGACACCCTGAATGTTGTCAAGGAGACCATTGAGGACGGTCTCTACTTTATCGGCTTCAACACATTCACCGGGGTTGAAGGCTACCCACACACTGGAGCTAACCCTGCCTGGCGCACTGCTCTGCTCCACGGTATTGCTGCCAGTCTCTGGAGCGACACTGCCGACGTAGCCACCAAGAAGGCTGCCTCCCTGAAGCTCACCAACGACTGGCTTGCCAAGTGGGACACAATTCTCCCGGCTCCCCGCGCCTACCACAGCGAAAGCGACTATATTCAGCCTGACTTTGGCACTGCCTTCTGGGGAGAGAACTACGACATGCTCTCGCAGATCAAAGAGAGCTGGGATCCCCATGATCTCTTCTACGCCACCAACGGTGTTGGCTCGGAGAAGTGGGAGCTCCAGGAGAAGATCTGGGACCACCTGCCCAGCCAAAACAGCAAGCTTTGCCGTGCTTAATTATGTAATATCAGATTAAATTAAGATAGTACGTGTACATACTTTTCATATTCTTGTAGGTATAAATTCTGGACGGTATAATGAATTTAATGTCATCCTTTACCCATCATTCTAGGGAAACGATTGCTGAGTGCATGTTTTCAGAACAAAGGCGTTGCAAAACCGACTTGATTGTGCTTTTCTCAATCTTTCTTGACTCGTTTATTTCTTAACTATCAATCATCTCTGGCGTTTCCAGGCATTAAATATCAAACAATGTCAAGGGTGCTTCCACTTGGACATTCTAGTTGAATTCCCTGAATGTACCCAATCAAGATCAAACGAGCTTCATCATTAGGTAATGTAACTCATGAACAAGAAACAGGAATATAGATTGCAGCAATCCATGTGATTCTCAACGCTGGCCCGTCTTTGAGAGAGGTGCAGTCCCATGGCAAAAAGGTACCGGCTGACCTGGTGCGGGTCTCCACCAAACCCTCCAAAAACAGGGACCCCACACAATTGAGTAGCATCACTTCAACGGCCCGCCATCAACCATTCCAGTCAATCGATGCGGCGAAGGCATTCGATGAATGCGCAAAAAGAGAGGACCGAGCGTGGTTCGAACACGCGGCCTAGAGATCTGCAATCTCTCGCTGAGATGCTTGTTAGCGAATGTTGGTGATGTGAGGCCTCAAGCGGGAACTAACCTCTACCACTGAGCTATCGATCCTATTGTCGGATGTTCGAGACGGGTCTTAGTGCTCATTCTAAGCCTGCAGCTGTCTCGGAGCCAATTGCATAAAAAATCCAGCATCCGCAAAGGGGATGCTGTGCAGCAATTATGCCCCAGGGTCTGCCCTGGTTGACCACTAATGCCGCCCAGTAGGGGCAAACGGCAAAAGGAAAGATCATGTCGGTGGAGAGGCTCGAACTCTCGACCTTTGGATGTCCCTGACCTTTGGCCAAGTCACATTGTAATATGAGACCAACGCTCTAACCAACTGAGCCACACCGACTTGATTTGCTGATGGGATCCCAGCATCGAGGTCTGGGATCATACGGGTTGGCACCAACGGCGGCAGAGTTGATCGGTGGTCTGGGTGAGGAGGGGGTTGCTGCTGTAGCTGCAGCAGCCATATTTTAAGTCAATTAGGAGCTCGAGGGGTTGGAATACATGTGTGCAAGTTCTGAGCTTGCCGAACATTGTCGCCAACGACCAGTGAATGCGACGAAGCCGTGAACGGTACTGGAGGAAGCTGAGTAAGCTACAATACAATTGCTTATTTTCCACTCTTCATATTGGAATAAGCTTGCAATTGATGCGTCTTATGGGAAAGAGTGCTCGTGTTGACTCATAGAACGCATAAAAATACTAGTCACACAAGCAACACACCGTGTGTGAACTAGGCTCTCGTTCACGTAGTCAAGATCGGTATCGACTAGATACGGCTATTGATTTAGTATCAACTCCCGGTTCCCTAGTATACATAATGAGTTAATTGACAGCTAGAAGTAAAATACCCCGTCTACTTCACATGTCCTAAAACTGATTTGAGGAGACACTTGTAAGAGGCCTGGCAAGGGCTCTGAAAACCCTCTATAAGCTGCCGCGTGGCACAGTTCAGTGTAGCGCATTTAACTGAATTGGTTGATCTTTTTGGTTTCACAGCCAGAAGGTCTGTCGCAAGGTGTGGCATGCTACCCACCCCTTATAACACTTCTGGCAACGATTCAGTTATCGCTTGACAAATATGTTTAACCATGAGGACCCAATCAATTAATTGTCACCAAAAGCTATTAATACACATCAAATAACTATGACGGCATAAAAATCCGACCTTTGTATAAGTTCTATCTATGGTAGATCTTCTCCATCGCTCAGATGTTTGAAACTACAGGGTAGGCAGATACGATAAGCTCTTATCGCAGCTGGCTCCACCTAGTTTTCAAGTCAACAACCATCTTCGGGCGTCGCCAACCACCATCATTCCCTTTCTCATTCTTTCTTCACCACAAGTCGCAATGCCGCCTAAGCGCATGACCGCGAACCCGGTGAAGCCGGCGCGATACCGCGCCGGCAAGGCCACCGGCGTCGATTCAGATTCCGACTCTGACGCCAGCGACGCCGAAGCGTCTGGCGCGCCCCCGATCCCTCCCCCGCCAAAAGCAGCCAGCGCGGGAAAGATTTCGAGCAATCTCGGCAAAGTCGATCTTAATGCCCGACGAAAAGAGGCAGAGGCTGCAGAGGAGCGAAGGATCGCAAAGGAGAGGGCAGAGCGGATAGCCGCAGAGGAAGGGTTCGTGACAGAGGAGGAAGAAGAGAGCGAGGAAGAGGAGGATGATTCCGACGAAGAGAGCGGGTCCGAGGAGGAAAGCAGCGAAGAAGAAGCGCCGCGAAGGTTGATGATCAGACCGAAATTTATCCCTAAAAGCCAGCGAGGCAACGCAAAGAACCCGGCGCAAGAGGAAGAAGAGGCCAGACTGGCAGAGGAAGCAGCCCGGAAGAAAGCCGCCGACGACCTCGTCGAGGAGCAGATAAAGAAGGATCTGGCGGCGCGCGCAGCCGGAAAGAAGCACTGGGACGATGAGGAGAACGAGGATTCAGACGTGGACACCACCGACGGACTCGATCCCGAGGCTGAGGAGGCAGCCTGGCGCGTGCGTGAGCTGAAGCGCCTCAAGCGAGCTCGCGCTGTCATTGAAGAGCGCGAAAAGGAGCTCGCCGAGATTGAGCGCCGACGAAACCTGACAGAGGAGGAGCGCAAGGCCGAGGACGAGGACTACATTGCCAAGCAGCAGGAAGAGAAGGACGCCAAGGGCAAGATGAGCTACATGCAGCGCTACTTCCACAAGGGTGCCTTCTACCAGGAAGAAGCTGCGGCTGCAGGCCTCGACAAGCGCGACATCATGGGCTCGCGAATCGCCGACGACGTGCGCAACCGCGAGGCCCTGCCCGAATACCTCCAGCGTCGTGACATGACCAAGCTGGGTCGCAAGGGCGGCACCAAGTACAAGGACATGCGCAGCGAGGACACGGGGCGATGGGGCTCATCGTACGACAACCGCCCGAAGAGGGACAGAGAATTCGGCGGCGACGAGCGGTTCCAGCCAGACGACGACCGCTTCAAGCCCGACGAGCGCGGGGCCAAGGGCGCAAACGCCATTCCGCTGGGCGAGCGGCGCGACGACAGGAGGCGAGATGATCGCCGGGACAACAGAGATCGCGACGATGGCGGTGGCCGAGGCGGCAGAAACAGTAGAGGCGATGACGACGACGATGGGCGCCATCGGCGGAGATCATATTCGCGATCGCGCTCACGCTCACCGCGGCGCGATAGGGACCGGGACGATTATCGAAGCCGGCGCAAGCGGAGCACGTCGCGCGGAGATCGGTACGATGGCGACAAGAGACGCAAAGTAGACGCTTGAAAAGAAAAAAGGCTGCCAAAGGCCTTGTGTATAACCATTAATGATAAAAATACCCAACGCGCACATTGCCGTGCCATGAAGACTCCCTTTTTTACGTTCCTCGTTAGATTACATACAAACAGAACATTATTCTCTTGTCATGCACTTGTTTCGCTCTAATTTCTCCCTCTCTTCCAAATCTCTATATCCTTACAATCTCGACACGGGCTCGGTTGAACACTTCGTGGCTGACCATCTCGTCTCCGCTGTGGGCGGGAGGGGGATGCAAGATCATGCGCGCGTAGGTGCCTGCGCCACGGCGTTTCGAGAGGTAGCCGGGGTTGATGATGAGGACACTCTCGACGACCTAGAATCATGGTGGTTAGCTACTAGTCGTGATTTCAGGCAGCCTGCAGAAGGGGGGCATACCTTTGCGAATGGGGGCAAGAAGCTGGGAATCATCATGATATCAGGTCGCACATTCACCATCTCGCCTAGCTTGATGTAACCCAGATCCAAGGATGTGCCGGTGGCGAGGCCGTGCTCGGTACCAGTCTTGGGCAGCTTTGAACGGTCTGTGGGCGGGAACAGAGGGAAGTAGTGGCGTTGCTCGACAAGGTAACGACATAGGCGAGTCATCAGGTCGGCTTGGCCCTTGACTAGCTCCTCGCTGCGGAGCTGGGCGATGACATCTTGGGATGAGATGCCGAGAACACATTCGTTGAGAGAGACGGTCATGGGGTTGGTGACAATGCGGACGGCTTTGGGGAGACCGAGCTCCTTGCGGAGGATGCTATCCTGTGGCCACGAGACGTGCTTGTCAAGGACATCACGGACTGAGGGGACAAGGATAATGGTGATAGCAGGGTTTGTAGTGGTGAGGCGGTTGAATATAGGAGAAACGAGATATTTGAAGACTGTGTTCATGGTGGCATGATCAGGGTCGAAGTTGGCCTCCTCGGGGAGATCAAAGTCACCCGTCGCGATGAGAGGGTGATCGACATCAAGGAATGGACCAGTCAAGACCAGAGCATCGGCGTATTTGTCGGCAGCCTGGCTGCATAGCTCGTGCAGGGGCTCAAAATCGAGATTATCATCGGCCGTATATGGTCCTGAAGCAAAGAAAACACTGAGTGGTGCTGGGTCTGAGTCGGATTCCATAGCATCTGGTCCGCCGCGGAGCCTCTCGCGAACAGCCTCCAGCGTCGAGGGGGGTGACGCGGGGTTGGGGAGCAAAGGAATCTCGAGGATCTCGTCGACGACAAACTCGTTGCCTGAAGCGTTGGTTCCTCGAAAGGCCACAATTTGGCCTGGGAAAAAGCTCCAGCTTTTAATCTTGTCCATTTTAAGGGGCACTCGAAGACCCATTCCCGTTCTTCGCGATGTCTCAAGCACGAGAGATGCAGCATTGAGCTTACCCTCTGCCGCATCAGAGGCAATGCGTCCCACAGCCACGACCTCCGTGGTTCCCTGACTGGCGGCACTACCAAAAGCTGAGTCGTCTAGCTTGTGATGCTCTTGTATAATCGTCATGAAGTCATCGATTCGGTCGTCAAGAATTTCGCTCGACTCGGATAGCTTCATGGCTAGCGGCTTGTATGCCATCTTCTTTTGGTCAGAGGCGGCGGTGAGCTTGACACGAGGATCTGAGTAAGGGGCAATGGGCGCCTCGGCGGCGGCGAGGCTGCTGTTTAGAATCTCAATGACTTCCCCCGCGTTTGCTCGATCGTTAAAAGACGCAGCTCTATATCATGTCAGTATTCACGGCCAGTGTAGATCCGAAGATGGAGCACGCACGGGGTCAGATTCATGGCCTTCAGCTGGTGGTCCATTCCGTTTGCTGGCGAGCTCGGCAGAGCCTGCGGCGTTGCCATTTTCCTCTTCAGCCCGCTCGCACCGCCAGCAGCGCGACCAAGTTTCCCGCCAGCTGGTGTCGTTGGCATTAACCCATCCAGCATGCCAGACATGTTCCCGCTCTTTGCACCAGCCCTAGGAGTGGCTGCGATTCTTCGCTCCGCCTTAACTTGAACCTGGCGACTATTTTTCTCTAGGGAGTCTAGGATGGTCTGCTTAAGGTTGCGAATGACACTTAATGTGACTTCTTGGGCATCGAGATCAAGCTTGATGCAGTAAGACTCCCACTTGAAGAAGAGGTCCTCGGCCGAAAGATCGTGCAGGCGCATGATGGACTCGAGCTCGGCGAGGACATCTGGCTCCAGCGGCTTGTTTGGGGAAAAATGGGATTGAAGTTCGTCGGCCATGGTGGGCGACTTCAGGTTGTAGTGGCAGCCGAACGGATTGGTAGAAGGTGTCGCCTGTGGTTTAGTTTAGAGTAACCGTTGCGGAGGTATGTCGTGGGATAGGTTTGGTGATAGGCTTGGTGGTTGGATGGATGATGAATGGTGGGGTCTTTTTTTGGACGCGGCCAAGAAGACGCGTCGCACCGCGTAAAGTGTGCCTGAGATTTAACCAGTCGACGTGGACCAATTACCACCACTAGTCATATATTCAGGCTTGGCCAATTGAGCCAAGTAGTTTAAACGGGTGGCTATCATAATTCACACAAAACTGGTCCCATAACTCAATTATTTCAGAATGTAATATAATTTTTTTTAATTACCAGAATCAATTAACAAATGTTGGTTCGAACTCGAGGTCACTTGGCGAAACCGACCTGGTTTTATGGGGTAAGGGCTACCTCCTTGCCCTCGAGGTTAGATTCCGGACGCCACGCAAAGTTAGCTCGTATTCAAGAGAGTTCTGGCTACGTTCTGGACCCCTGCGTCTGTAAGAGGGAAATGATGCAATAACACCCACTCACGAGGGTAGTGTCAAGGAATCCACGAAGAGACATGTTGGTACAGTTTCATTGTAGAAATGGTGGAGCAGGTTGTCTCCATGACTGACCCGTGGGCAGATTATTTCCATCCTTGATAAATATGAATAGTTTTGGGTGCATCCGAGATAGGTTTATTTGGGGTTTGAGCACCGTTAGCTGTCGGTTACTTTGGGGTGTTTGGATCGAGAAGGGATTCAGATACAAGACTGATGGTGACAAGGATTGGAAATGCAAGTCGTCTCCAGGTGCGGCGACATTCGAAACGTCGGCATCCTCGGGCTGAACCCCAATCAACCATGATCAGTCTCTTAGATGACACTGTCTCATTTATTCGTGTGTGAAATGAATGACTCCTCTGCAACCTTCTGGCAAGGCAGCGCGCGCATGTACATCAATGCCTCCTGCTAAATAAAACAACGGCTCGACAATGGCAGACAATTATTTATAGATTTACCTTGTTTCGCTTGTTCTTAGGTTCCTGCCCCTTGTGTGTTACCTGTCGCCCGCGTATCGACTACCCCAGCTTGCGACCAAGGTACTTACCTATTTGGATGAGGTGCATCGGCTTGTTGCGGCATCCCCACCAACGGCAAAGACACGTCCCACTGACAGGCCGGCGCGTCTGTGACTTAGGGCCACAAGGCCACCTGTACCTAACTTTCTCGGTAAGCTAGCATCCGGCGACGGCAACCCAGCTGCCCATCCCACTTTATTAAAGTGGCAGTGTAGCTTCACTCCTACAACTCTCCCGAATCCCTTCATAGTCCACGGTGTCCTCGCAAACCGCAACCATGGACTTTCTTCAGGTACGTCGCCGTCATCGCCGCCACCATCACCATCACCATCAAATGGCCACCATCGTCGCCGTCGCATTGCTCCATTTACTGCCCCCATCTCCACCAAATCGCAATGCTCGCCCGGCTAACCTGTTCATGTAGCGCCTCGCGCGCTTCCTCGATCGTCCGCTCTTCCCATGGAAGCGCCTGATCATGGGCTTCTCAGTCGGCCAGTACCTCTTCGAAACATTCCTCACGTTCCGACAGTACCGCATCCTCCAGAAACCTACCCCGCCCGCCGTCCTCTCCAAGGAAGTCTCCCAGGAAGTCTTTGACAAGTCGCAAGCCTACGGCCGAGCCAAGGCCAAGTTCAGCATCATCAATGACCTCTGGGGTCAGATCCAAAACCTCGCATTCATCCACTTTGACGTTCTTCCCAAGCTTTGGTCCTGGTCCGGCGATCTCCTGCTCCGCTATGCTCCCGCAGGCTTTACTGGTGAAATCAGCCACTCCATCGTCTTCGTTCTCACCTTCATGTTGGTCACTAAGCTTATGAACCTGCCTTCCTCCATTTACAACACGTTCGTCCTCGAGGAAAAGTTTGGTTTCAACAAGCAGACGCCGTCATTGTTCATCTCCGACCTTGTCAAATCCCAGCTCCTGACCTGTGTGCTCGCCCCTCCCGTTCTCGCCGGTTTCCTCAAGATCATCCAGAAGACAGGCAACCAGTTCTTCTTCTACCTTTGGGCTTTCGCTGCTGGTCTCCAGGTCTTCATGATTACCATCTACCCCATTGCTATTTTGCCCCTGTTCAACAAGCTGTCTCCTCTTGAGGATGGCGAGCTGAAGTCTGGTGTCGAGGCTCTGGCCGCTAGCCTCAAGTTCCCCCTGCACGAGCTGTATGTCATTGATGGAAGCAAGCGCAGCGCCCACTCCAATGCCTATTTCTTTGGTCTCCCCTGGAAGAAGCACATTGTCATTTATGATACTCTGATTGAGAAGAGCGAAAACGAGGAAGTCATTGCCGTCCTTGGTCACGAACTCGGCCACTGGAAGCTCGGCCACACAACCAGCCTCTTTGGTATCTCTCAGGTAACACTAAACATCTCTGCCTCATGTCACTTCTCACACTAATCAATTTTGCAGGCTCACTTGTTCTACATCTTCACCCTGTTTTCAGTCTTCATCAACAACAACTCGCTGTACTCAGCATTTGGATTCCTTCAGGAGCATCCCATCATTATTGGCTTCATCCTGTTCTCTGATGTTCTTTCCCCTACTGATGTTGTCATTAAATTCCTCATGAACGTTCTCACCCGCAAGTTCGAGTTTGAGGCCGATACCTTTGCCAAGGGCCTTGGTTACCCTAAGCAGCTCGCCCGCTCCCTCCTCAAGCTCCAAATCCAGAACCTCAGCAGCATGGACGCCGACTGGATGTACGCCAGCTACCATTTCTCTCACCCCCACCTTAGCGAGCGCCTCAAGGCTCTTGGCTGGAAGGGCACTGAGGGTGTCACCGAGGGTGTCGCCGATAAGTTTGCCCAGGCTGACAAGGAGGGCGTTGCTAAGACTACCGGCCGTGACGAGCTCTAAACCACTCGCTCCCTCCTTAGTAAGCTGAGCGTGCGTTTTGGTCCCGCCAGAGGCCACCGTGTAGTGTTTAAAAAAAACAAGAAAATCAAGGGTAGTAGAAGTTAGGAAGAGAGAGTAAGCCTTTGGAGCCAAATGGTTAGACTTGAGCATAAACATATTGCCGGGATGCCGTCATAGATCTGAGGCGCTTGTGTACAATACAGAGAAGTCGTTTTGCATTTCGTCCGCACCATTGACCGGCATTGCTACCGGATTTTGTCAAGTGAATGCTTGGAGCGGCGGCATCAAGGGTGCGTCCTCGACCCTGCGATGTCCGGTTCGCCTCTATAAACTTATACACTGCTTCCTCTTTTAGGTCCCATATCTAATAAGAGGTGTAACATTTGTGAGCGAACACAGTCCGTCTATTCCTCCTCTGAATAATCCCCCGAGTCATAGGATCCCTCAGACCCAACCAGCTCGTCATCCTCTTCATCTTCCTCGTCCTCTTCGTCGCCATCGTTCTTCAGACCATAGTCGTCGTGGAAGTAGCTGAGCTCATGGCTCTCAACCTTGTATCCCATCCCCTTGAAGGCGGTTTCCATACCCTGAGAAGTATTAGCTATCATATAAAACGATAAAACGGCGAGTAGCTTTCAACTGCAACATACATCTTTCATCAAAGTTGCGCAGGTAACAACGATGTTGCTCTTACCAGGCTCGAAGCATGGCATGATCATTTCTCGCATGGCAGCGCGCATCTCGTCAATAGTAACGGCACGCACTCGGCGCAAGACCTCCTTATCCCAGTCCTTGGGAAGACCACGAACAACGCCCTGGACAAAGTTCTGCTGTGCGGCGCTGGGCATTGTTGACTGTTCGTCCGCAAACATGACGACAATCTGGCTGATGGTACCCTCGAGAAGGTGTCTGTCAATCTCGACTTCGCCATCCGCAATCTTTCGAATAGCGTCACGAGATGCGGCAATGGCCTTGAAGGCGTCTGGGGATCTGTACACGCGATATGAAAGAATGCCTGAGTTAATATCGCGCGAGAAGTAAGACCCGTAGGCATAGCCAGCGCCACGGACTGCATTCCAGAGGGGACCTTCAGGAGCCTCAAGGTAACCGATGGCGACCATGATGGCGGCCAGACGGGGGTCAGAGTAGGATTCCAGACCCTTGGCAGACGACACAGAGTACGAACTATCAAGAGTTGTCATGGGAATGATCACAGCGCCCACAGATCCAGGGCTTCGTCCTTCAGAGTTGAGCAAACTGACTGGCTTGGGAATCTGAAGCATCTCCTCTTCAGCGATGAGGGATTTGGAAAGAGTATCCCAAGTCGTCATAGGATCGGGGAGAGTGTTCAAATTGGCAGTGACGAGGAAACGCAGATTCTGGAAAGTGAAAAGAGACTTGCGGACGGTATTGAACCAAGAAACGACCTTTTCGGGCTCCTTTTCCAAGAGCTTTTTGAGGCGCTTAAGATAGACAGCCCGGACAAGAACACGCTTGGCAACAGACAGTGTCGACTTCTCCATGTGAAGAGCCACATCAACTTCGCTAGCCATGCCGCGGCCATCACGCTTGCCCTCAGGAATATCGGCTAGGGCCTTGTTGACACCAGCCTTAAGACGTTGAGGGTCAAAAATGGAATCAAACATCATGGTCCTGATCCATTCCACAGCAGCCGCGTATTTTTCAGGCTCAACCTGGAACTGGATCATGATGCCATCTGCGTCGCCAAGAGACCTAGCCGAGCTTAATGAGTAGCTAATAGTGTCTCTCTCGAGCTCCATGACAACCTGTTCAAAACCAACTCTCTCTCCGTTGCGCATAATGTGCGTGTTGAAGAAATTGTCGCTAAAGATAGGCATCAAGGGCTTCAATTCATTTGGAACCTGAGATGTGCCAATGTGGATCGTGATGTGCACAAAATTAGTCGGGACATCCTCAAACTGAATAAACAGCGGCATCTTGCCCGAAGGTGCAGCATCGATGAGTCTCTGAGCGGTACCGGATCCCAGGCCAACAGATCGGGCACGACCAGCGCGGGCAGTATCAGATTCGATGAAATGAATCGAGTCCGTACCAGGAACAGCCCAACGGTCAATGAGCGAGGCAGGAATGGGTTCGTCATTCTTCTTCTTGGCATCCTCCAGACGTTTTGCAAGCTTTTCGAGGCCCTCAGAACCAAGTTCTTCCTTTCGCTTTGCAATGCGAGCTTCTTCATCCTTCTTCATCTTGGAAGCCATCTCATGAGAGGGCTTGCCAAGGATCGAGATGTGGTGGGCATCGGCCATCCACTTGCTCAAAAAGTCACGCCATTCTTTGTCTGTCCACTTCTCAAGAGCATCATACTCGTCCAAGTTTTGTAGGTCTTTGAGTGTTGAGCCATCACGTTTTCCAAATAGGTAGTCCGTGATGATGTTAGTAGCGTAGAAGGATTCCGAGGTCTCAGCATGATACTTGACCTGACGTCTTTCACGGCGAATGCACTCTCTCATGTAGTCCATATCGAGGGGCTTTGATGCCACATCCTTGAGAAGCTCAAACATACGCTTCTCAACAAACTCAAGTTTCTCAGTAGCAACGCCAGTGGGCTGCAGCCAGATGACGGAGTTGGGGCGGGAGTCCCACCAGTAGCTGACGGAGCTCGCAAGTTCCTCCCGTTCAACCATGACGTTTTCTAAGATGGAGACAGAGGAGCCACAGAGGTAGGTGAGAAGAACATTGAGGGCAGAGGAATCAGTAGTGTTGATGCAGTTGGGGCCGAAGAAGCCAACAAGGATTTCGCCGACAGTCTCATCGTCTTCGGGAAATTCTGCGGTAACGATTTTGGACTCGGTAAGAGCAGGAGGCTGAGCAGAATCTATCCATGGCCTATCACCTTGCAATCAGTATCAATGAGCGATGCATGTCCCTTTTTTAACACTTACCGCTTGAAAGGTGTGTCAAGAGAAGGAATGTCATCCTTGATAGATTCTTCGAATTCATCCAGAATCTCGAGCAGGTTTTCTTCATTTGTCTCACCGACAATGACTAGGCAGAGGTTTCTAGGTTGATACATATCTCTATGGAACTGGCGAATGCGTTCAGGAGTCAAGACGCGAAGAGCTTCAGTCATTCCACCAGTTTCGTATCGGAAACCAACGTTCTCTGGGTACAACAAACGGCGGGCTTTGAGATCCATGATTTCGGGGCTGCGAAATTGAACAGCTTGCATCTCAGAGTAGACAACTCCAGCATCATTGCCTTCGCCATCAATGTGCCAGACCTCAGTGACAATCCCTTCATCAGTAATGGTTGGTAAAATGACGTGCTCGAGGTAGACGGGGAGGATTTGGGCAAAGCCATCCCAGCCTGCGGTCTCAAGGGTGTATGCAGTGTGGTCTGTTGCCGTCCAGGCATTGGTGTTCGAGTACGCGCGAGAAGATAGCTTATCCAGGAGACCTTTGTACTGGTAGCTCTTGGATCCCATGAAGATGAGATGTTCCAAAGTATGAGGAGCTCCAGAGTCGTCAAAGATCTCGGTGGCTAAGGTAAAGTAGCCATTCACCTTTGGGCCCTTTCTGTCGGCGACAACAACCTGCAAGCCGCTGCGCTCAGAGACATACTGAGAGATGGTACAAGGTGCATAGTCGGTTTTGAAGCTCTGGATCTTGCGAAACCGCGACTTGCCGGTCTGTGCAGACATGATGGATTCCCGAAACTTGTTTAGCTTCCAGAATGACCTAGAGCTGTGGTTAGTGGACGAAATAAGCAAGGCGATCAGCTGCCAAGCCGTTGATTCAATAAATAAAACAAAAAAGAAGACGCAAGATTAAGCGATGTGAATTTGACGGCCTCTCTAAGACCTAAGCACTCCGCCCCAAGAAAGCATGCCCATAAAGGCAATGTGGGGTCAGACAGATGGAACCAAAGCAAATGGGGGCATGAAAATGCTTTGGAGGTCAAATTGTGCTTTGGATGATAATTTTATGCGTGATAAAAAGCAGGCGATAACTAACTTGAGGCCGGGAACCGGGAGCGACTGCAGCCCGATGCCTTCTTTAAGAACGATAAGATAGGCAAGGATGCTCAGCAGGGCAACTACCACTGCAAGAGCTTGCTGCAAGAGAGAGCGAGAGGAGAGGGAAGCCATAGCGCAGAAGAAACAAATTGGTTCAACTCGAACACCCTGGCCTTAGCAGCATCTGAATCTTTCACCAAGGCGAGTGCGACCCAAGAACAAAGCTGGTGAGGGCGGGGTAGTGTATATTCTCTCAACAGATGGTGACACCCAGACACGCCAGGAAGCGCAGCCATGGCAAAAGACAGGACGAAAGGCGAACAAGGGGCAATTTAAACAATAGCAAGGCACACAGCGCGTTCCAGGCAGCAAGAGCGCGCAGATGCAGTCAGCAAGGAAACTGGCAGCCTCACTCACCTATTTTCCGAGCGTGGATGCTTGAGAGTGTGCAAAGGCGCCAATCACTTGGAACAACCAGGCAGGACTTGAAAAATTACCCCGCTATCCACAGGGCAGCCACAGGCGCAGGCACAAGTCAGCGAGGGCTGTTAGGAATCGCTCAGGCACCCTGCAGCAAGCCTACCAGAAAAGCTGCTCGCAAATACAAGGCTCCGCGAGGCAACGCTACCACCAGCGTCGGAGGTTCGTGTGTACGTGTCTGGCTGCACCCAAACGTGGATGGTCGCAGTGCGTCAGCGATCACACGCTGGAGGAGGGGATCGCCACCACGGAAGGCAAACGGGCACAAGCAAGAAGTCGAGGAGACGAGATGAGATTTTTTTCAAATTGTGAGGTATGAAGGAGTGAGAGGAGGAGAGGAAGAAATGAGCGATGACACTGAGGTACTAAGGTACGTCGGTTGGTAGGTACTTGTCGCTTTATAACCAGGTCGGTACCTCCTGCCTGCCTACCTACCATTATTACCACCTCATGTACCTCTAGAGAGGTGCATTCTGCCGCATCCTGGGCGCTCTGACCTACCACTCGGCACTGGCTCCCGTTGCGATCAACCCGCCGACCTACCAAACACCAGCAGCGCACACAGTCACGCTTCGTTTCCATCACACCAAAAGCGGACCAGCGGGGAAAGCCCTTCGACAAGCACAAGCAGGCCAAGGAGACAATAGCTTAAGCATTCTGCCTTCCGGAACAATGCCAGCCTGCAGATGGTCGTGCAGCTGATTGGCTCCTCAGCCGCGAGGTGCATCGTCGCTGGCTTCCTCAAGCTCCTATTGGCCCCCGCCCGTCCTGGTAGTGCCAGGCCCTGGACAACTGGCCTGCAGCTGGCTGCCACTTGGGGCACATCTTTTTTTTTTGGGCATTGACCAAAGTACCTAAGTACCTCCGGCCCAAGTCCTTCCTAATGGCACCGCAGCGAGGTGCATGGGTACCATTGCATTGGTACGTACCGGTCGGCGCCCATGGCTCCAAGCTCCAAGAAAGTTGACAGCTTGTGATCCACGCCACGGCTTTTCTATTGCGACGACAATCAATATCCACGCCCATTGTCCCGACACAAACACAACTTAACCGCACGGCCACCAAACTATCTAACACCGTGACCGCTTCAAGCGACGGGGAATCACGGTACCGGCAGGCGACGGACGATGCGGTCACGATCATAGCCAACCTCTCTGCCTTGGTGTGACGTCGTAACCCGATTCCAACCCACCATAGAAACCTCCATACTCTAATTCCGCCTACCGATCCTCCCTATCCCTCAACATGGCTGCAGCCACCGAATCAGCCCCGCAGCAGCTCAGCGATGCGCTCGTGGCCTTCTCAGTCGACGGCCGCTTCCCCGACGACATCTCTCAGTTCCCTCCCGTCTCCGAAACCCATCTACAACCCGCCATCGATGCCTTAGACAAGAAGAGGCAGGAGCTCAAAGTAGAATGATCCCATGTGACACTGTAATACCGATGCAACTTTCTCACACCTCTTATAGGCGGAACTCCGTACTGTCGAGCAGGAGACACATGAGGATGTCAGTACCTGGGCAAGAACTCACAAGGCCCTCCAAGAGGACATTGTCCGACTCAAGTCAATTCAAAATGAGGTTACCCGTCTTTCCGAGGCTCCAGCTAGCTCAGGCGAGGCAGTCGAGGAAGCCGAGCAAAAGATTGAATTCCTAAACCGAGAAGTCCAATATAGCCAGCAACTACGCAGTGCGTTACGGCAGATCCAAAATGTAACAAACCTGCTCAATCAAGTTGAGTCCGCCAAGAATGAACGACGCATCATCGATTCTTTGCATCTCCTTGAAAGTAAGCCCCAGTCCCGCTTCCTCTGACCCAATGACCGTCAAAGGCTAATGCAGGTTGAAGAGTCTTGGACGGCTCTTGATGAAGTTGGGGTTAGCAAGACCTGCAGGGTGATGAGGTTGCTAGATATAAGGAGTTTCGAACTCAAATCCTCTGTACACGAGGTATTTGATCATGTATGGAAAGCTCTGGTTCACATTGACATGGATTCCAAACAAATTGTCATCCATGAAAGCCTCGAGGGTAACCTTTTTGCATCATCAATCCAGCCATGGCAATACTAATTAATCACAGGAGAACAGATGAACCTCGTTGATGCCGTGGTGGGTTTAAAGGCATATAAGGAAGTGGAAGAGCGCATGGAGCAGCTGTGGCGCAATGTTGATGCCGCAGTCGTGTCTCCCAGAATGGATACTAGATCCAGCTCTCATCCCAGCGTGGAAGTACAAGGAGAGATACTGAAACTTTCAGGACAAGCCAATCAGTCAGTTGAGGAACTCCTTTCCGACTTAGAAACTATCATCGTCTTTCTTAACCAACACCTCCCCCCCGACCTTCTCCCGTCACTCAGCCAGTTCATGATGGCTGATATTATCCCCCGCCTCGTTGGGGAATGGCTTAACGCATCAGTACCATCTTCATTGAAGGATATGAACAGATTCCAGGATACAATTGATCAAGCACGAAAATTCTGCTCGATACTTGAGGGAAACGGGTACACCGGCTTCGACGAATTGGCACACTGGGTCGATAACGCACCATCGATATGGCTTGGGAAATGTCGAGAAACGACATTAGCTACAGTCAGATCTAGGTTGTTGGGTGGGATTGGAAAATCGAAGCAGGTAGAACGGGTTGAGAAACAGATGGTATCACTGTCGGAAGGCAAGAAGATTAGCAAGACGACAGGGGCAGCGGCTGCTGCAGATACCAACGATTGGGGCGATGCATGGGGTGAATCTTGGGACGAAGACAATGACAAAACCGCAGACGAACCCAAACCCGATGCGCAAACCTCGGACGACACTAGTGCCTCAAAGCCTGATGAGGACGATGGAGCAGATGCATGGGGTTGGGATGATGACGGCGAGACGGCAGAGGTGCCCGAAAACAAGGATACAGGAGGCTCGGATGATCAGAAGAACGATGCAGATGAGGACGATAGTGCCGCGGCATGGGGCTGGGGGGATGAAGACGCCACAGATGAGCCCGCTTCCAACCCAGCTCCTAAACAAAAAGCAACTAAGCCTGAAGAACAAACTCGAGAGCTTGTGCTTCGGGAGACCTACAGCATATCATCAATGCCGGAGCCGGTGCTCGAGCTGATTTATTCAATACTGGAAGACGCATCAATGCTCACCAAGGAAGATGGAGAGTACGCCCATATGGCAACTACCGCACCAGGCCTGTTCGGCTTGCCCACCTTTGTTCTAGCTCTGTTTAGAGGAATCTCCCCATACTACTATTCTCTTGCAGATGGAGGAAACATGTAGGGTCTTTCTTATCACGGCGCATCCTGTTTTGCTAACCCAGGGCAGGTTTCTTTACAACGATACCAAATACTTGGCTGAAAGACTGTCCGAGTTCTCGGGTAACTGGAAACAACGAGAGGATCTCACAACTCGAGCCCGCAACATGCTTCGCCTTGATAATGATATCAAGAGTCTTCAGCACTTTGCGAATCGTAGCTACGCTGGCGAAATGAATATCCAGAAAACAGTCCTGCGTGACTTTCTCGGCGGTTCACAAAGTCTAATGCAACAAGACGAGACTGAGGCATGTATCGAAATGGGTACAGCGCGAATTCGTGCAATGGCCGCCACCTGGGAGCCAATTCTCCCAGGTTCAGTTTGGACACAGGCTGTTGGTTCACTTGCAGACGCACTCGCAAACAAGATCATTACTGACGTTCTTGAAATGTCATCCATCGGTCAAGACGAAGCCTACAGCATTGCCAGCTCTATTTCCAAGGCTACCGAGTTGGACGACCTTTTCCCGCCGAACAA
Organism: Calonectria honghensis; assembly: GCA_013403855.1. Lineage (NCBI taxonomy): Eukaryota > Fungi > Ascomycota > Sordariomycetes > Hypocreales > Nectriaceae > Calonectria > Calonectria honghensis. Next base: position 319,812 of record VTGB01000055.1, read on the forward strand.
GGGCGAGGGAGACCACCCCAGGACGGCACAGTTCGCTCCCAGCTGGCTGCGACTCAAATACCTTAGCGAAGTGCTGCAAAGCAATCTGAACGAAGTTCGGTATATGTGGTTTGAGAGCGAGCTGAGTCTTCACTTCACTGCCAGTGAAGTCATTGACTTGATCGAAGCCAGTTTTGAATCAAATGCCCGAACAAGAGAAACCATTCGGGAGATTCAGGCGAAGCCAGCACCCTTAGCTGGATAAGGGAAAGTTATGGAAGTACGATTTTGATATTCTGCATCTGAGAGCCCTGGGATTGTGTGCTCTGGAACGATTGTCATGAAGTCTGGTTTAGATGGGTTTGCCGTAGAAGACAATAAACATGCTCTCACTTGTTGTCAGGGGGCGGTAGATTGGTCTTCTTGATACAATTATGGCTGTTAGATTCCTATCTTGTATATCAATCCAGCAGTGCTGTGACAGCTCCTGAGGATACTGCAATATTACCAAGCGGATGACGAATACCATTTTTTAACAAAAGTCTTAAGTAGCGAACTTAAATTACAACCATATGAGTATCCTGCGCCCAAAAGCAGATGATACCAGTACTGCAGCCACAGGTTGAGCAGAATCAATTGGTCCAAGTCACAACTCTGAACAACACAACGATTCTGTTATCGACTGTGGTCATGATGAAGCATAAATTCACGGCTAGTGCTATTTCCAATGTATTCGTTAGATCCTTCCTGCCTCAAGTCCTTTCTACCTGGCTCTTGCGGTTTTGTTCAGTACGACAGAATTACCATCAAAATAGGGGACGTGGGTACCAATATTTTAGACAGAGCAGAAAGCACGTTGCGATTCGGCAACTATGGTAACTTCGGCCGATTCCGTACACAGAACCATTATCTTACTCATACTATCGAGGCTCACGGCATCTCTTTTTTCTTGGTCACAGTCATCTGACCATTGCCACTTGCCACTCATCACTACATGATTACATCCCATTCCTACCCTATACTTGCCTGTACAAATATTTGAACTTGATCAACTTGGGAAGCCATGTCTTCCTTGGCTCTTTTTATGCCATCGCAATGAAAGACGGAACCCAATTTTTTATTATAGGTGTATTCTATCTGTGCATGCTGGTGACCGGTGTTGGTCAATTCCGATTAGGGTGTCGGACACAACCCGTCCATATACACTCAACCTCAACACAAATAGGATAAGAAGTTGACGGCATGTAACAACCGAAGGTTAGCTCAGTGTCGAAGGATACCACCCAATCCTAATAATTGGGCTACACTGTATCAAAGACGACATTGTCGTCAATTGTGCACATTCAACAAGTTAGATGCATCTACTCAACAAACCCGCCTCATTCACTCACCAACAGACGAATGTCCCCTTGTCCCGCAAAGGACACGCCTCTGCGGTGCACGCAGCGGACACGCCCAAAGTCCGCGGATGCAAGCAGAGCCTCATTCAGGAGGCGACCGCTGCAAGGCGACCGGAAACTGCATACTGCTGCATGCCAACGAGCTGCAGCCGCAGGGGAAAAAAGCAATGTTATAGGTGACATTGTCCTCACCGGCCCCGTCACACAGTGGCACGTACATGACAAAAAACATACCATGACGGGGTGGAAAAGAAAAGAAAAACAAACAAACCAGAAAAAACCATGGGTTGAACCAAGACGAGAAGAGACATGTCGGTGAGGGAATAAAGAATCTTACGACTGCTACCACAACGTCGCCACGTCCGAAGACGGATGCCTCATTTCATGCTTATGCGACGATGTCTCGGAGACAAGGTGAGAGTGCAGCATCAGGTCATATGTGACAGCGCCTTTTTTTCCCCTTCTTCTTTGTTTTTTTCTTTCAGCTTTGGTTTTACCACAGCTGCCATGGAATCTGCAAGTGGTGTGCCAATGCATTTAGATTGGCGACAGGGTCTCTTTTCTGAGCCATTGCCCGTCTGACGTTTCTTTTGTTCATCGCCCCGTTGCCGCTTATGATACGGTGTGTATACTTGCGGGATACTTCTACACAGTATCAACTCAATTGCTTCCCTTCGGCTTCGGTATCGGCATGGCAAAACTTAATGCTTCGTTTTCGCGTAGAGAATAGGAAAGAGAAAGGAAGGCTTTGGAGAAAGCGAGAGCAAGAGAGACATAGGCGCGCTGCGCCATCATCGACCGCAAATGGGGGCCATCTTGGCAGCACACAAAGGGGCCGCAGGCTCCCCATTGGACCATAGATACGCATGCGATGAAACATTGCATCTGCATGATGTGCTCACCACGACGGCGGCCGTGGTAGGGCGGTGCGACCATGACCAAGGCAGCAAAGGCGGCGAGGACCTGCATGCGTTCCATGACGCATCATGACCTGGCTCTGGACCGAGTTGCGAATGGCAAAGAGAGCACGCCTTGCGAGACAGCTAGTTGCGCCCGACTACGGAGCTGGGCCGGAGACGGCAACCCAGCAAGAGCAGCAGAAAAGAGGTGAGTCAAACATGCGCCGGAATGCTTTCCTCGCAGCGGCTATCACACTCGTGTGCATGAGGCCCGCCGCGCCGTACGCCAGAGCTGATCAAGCGGCTCCACGGGAGAGAGACCTGTCTTGTCTCTTGTTTCCTGCTGTCCCCGCTGCCCGCTGGGCCCTCTGGAGCGCTGGAGGAGCGCTAGCTTGTACGACTCACACGCAAGAGAAACAAGGTTGAGGCTAAATCTAATGCCCTTTCATGTGCCGGCAGAGTTAATCGACAGCCTCCGTTGACTGGCATTGATTAGTATAGCGCCATGAATCGAAAGACTTGCCGCGTACCCAGAAAAAGCACTACCGGCCTTTGCTTGTTAATACAATGCAAACGCAACTTACACACAGATGATGGGGCGCTGGAGCTGCATTACTTTGCTCCAGACAGGACCCCGTCATGGCGTCGTCGTTTCCGCGCAAGGACACCGATGCTTGGAAGCCACCGCGGAACATGGAAGCCCCCCCCTTCGCTCTGCTAGAGCCCAATGGGTTCTAGCAACAAACCTTGGCCTGGCGGGTGTTGCTGATTGACTAAACCGAATCTCCCTGAGAGTAGTCGCGTGCCATGCCAGCATCCAGTCCCTTTCTTAGTGGGCATAGCATGGCAACGCCGCCGCCAGCATAATGCAGCATAGCACTGTTAGTCGTCCATCCCCGGCCAAACGAGAGTGAACCTTAATCGTACAAGCCGGTAGATCCGCGCATCTTGAAAAAAAAATTCAGTGCGCTTCACTTGCCAATGCCGATGTCCGAAAACCCCGATGGTTGTTACGCCTCAATGCCCTCTCTCTCCACCTATCTCTCCCTCTCTGCCCCCCTTATCAAACAAGGAGCCCAATGGCCCAGCATACGGCGCAAGATCCCGCCCAGGCCCAACAGCTCATTTTGTCATCATGAGATAGATAATTGAGACGATATTGCTAGCGTCGTGCCCAGGCCCGAGATAGACAGTCCGCCTCTCACATTGATTGCTTTCCCGCCCCCCAACTGAGCCCCCTTTTCTCCAGCCAGCTCCAGCTTGGCTGCCCGAGCCGCTTCCCGCCAAAACGTACTGTAGACGAAGCAACCCTAAGCTCGCCCATGGAACATTGGAGACTTCGCGGATCCGGGTCAATGGGCACGTTCCCGCTTTGCAAGGTCCCCGTGGCCGTCTCGCACTTCCCCGACCTAGAATGCCAACTATGGAGTGCACTCTCTCCTAAGCGCTCGAGCACCCTGGATCCTGGGCCGTCAAAAAGCACCCCGTCAAACCCCTTCTATCTCCCACAGAATCGCATTCGGAACGTGGGTGGTCCTTATCCCCCCTTGGAACCCTAGAACATGGCAGACAACCTCTTCCTCGTCATCACCGTTGGCCTCCACATGCCTCCCCCCCCCCACTAGCAGCATCGTTTACCTTCTTCCCACACGCCCTCGTTGGATCAAGCTCGCGAGAGTCAAGTCCTTTGTCTCAGATTTGCAAGCGTCTGAGCTTTTCCCCCGATCCATCCAGCCTAAGGACCCTGTACCCATAGAGAATGAGCAAGACTTTCTTCTTCCGGCAAATGCTCCAAGCCGCCAACTCCACCCGGCTCGAGCCTCCGATGGCATCCGCGAGTTGATGAGTCGTCGTCCCACCCCGGGGTCCCAGGAGAAGCTGGGATATCCCCGCTTGTTTTGAATCTGCCTGACCAGGATAGCTCGACCAGGAGGGAGTAGAACAGACACGTTCCTTTGCACGGCGCACACACAGAACAGCAAAAAGAGAAACCTAGCAACATTCGCAACGCCACAATCCTCCGCCTCATCCAAAATTATCCCAGCAGGGCACAGCTGTCATCCTCTATATTCCTGCTGCTCATGGTCCACCCCCACACCCAGCGACCAAGCTCCCGGAACCGAACCCGCGGACTTTGTGTAAGCCTTCAATCAATCAATCAAAGCACCTCAAACTAGAGCCAACAATGCCTCGCTTCGCTTACACCAAGGGCACAGCCCTGCTCAATCCCTTTCAATCTCGCTGATAAAATCATCTTATCTATCCTCTGGTGGGTAACGAGAAGAAGAAGAAAGAAGACGAAAAAAAAAAAAACGTGACTAGGCGTGTATGCGAGCAAGAATCCCGAAGCCCACTTTCCGGGCTCCGTGCTGCCCCTCCGTGCCAAATTGATTTGATACGAAGGACTGGAGCTATGGGCGTTTCTAGTTGCTCGTCTACAGTGCTTCTTTTTTTGGTACGAAGAGAAGAAAGCTGGCTGCTTCATCGTTAATATCCCACAAACCAAAAAGCAAGAAAGCTGGATCAAGTCATCCACTTCCCGCGACACCGTTTCTTCCGGGCAACCCTCTCCGGCGCTTCCCCGGCAGCGGCACCCACCTCTCGCACATTGCTGTGAAACGGACATGGAAAAAGATGGACGGATACCCCGGGCGAGTACGGATGCAGGTCGGAGAGCTGTCGGTCGGCCTTTTGCAATTCAGGACGACGTCCTGGTGACCATGCGCCTCCTGGAGGTCCAGCATGACCCTATGGCAGTTGACGTGGCATGTTCTATGGCGTAGGGGGCTGTCGAGGTGGATGCCTACGCCGCCGTTTTGGGATGGAGGTCTGAAGCCTTGTAGTGGCCGAGAGTTGCGGACTGTGCTACGACCCCGGTGTATACCCGGCGATTGATCACAATTGAATAGCTTGCAGATGTGATGCTCCAACACCTCAACGCTACGTGGAGGTATCATAATCACGAGACCAGGGGGAAAGGCTGATAACATTCCCCCTCCCCGGTTGACCTTTACCGAACCTTGTATATGCGGGCGAGTTGTCATTTGCAGGCCATGTTTGGGGACAAACCTCACCTGATGGATGCCATTGACAGTTGACAAGGTAGGGGAGAAAAGGCGAAGTAAACATATCTTTCCCCTTTTCGTTTCGGCACTTTGCCGTTTGCCTGCATTTGTACCAGACTTGGTCCCATTGTGGTTCGCCAGTATGGAATACCGGCGACTTTTTTTTTTTTTGGACAACACCATCAAACCCATGTCGTAGGCTCAGCGACCAGCCCAGAGCTTGCTTCTGCGATGGCATGGCCGCCCTAGAAACCCTCATATTCGAGCACCTTCCACCCGAGATGATAGCTCAGGTTTCACCACAGCGCAGCAGCAACGCAACCACATTCAACAGCGCAGACTGCGGTCATGATTTATCGCGTTGGTGGCGTAGAAGCGAGGCAAACAAAAACAAGGGAGAGACGTCTCGGCTTGTACATCCCGGTCGTCCGCCCCTTGTGTCGTTGCAATAACCCGGTACCACCATGGTACCTTTGTCCTTCTTCGCTGTAGCCGACCGGTCCTGCTTAGAGCCAGGACCGGCAGATGGCTCCAACTCCAGAACCCCAAAAGGAACGCATGCATGGCGCAATGACAGTGGTGCAGAAACCCGCGGGTCTGGGACGGCCGGGGCGATTGCTCTAGGGCGGTACCACAGGCGCGGTGTTGGGTACTGTCCTAATCAGTTCGCGGCGGCAGTGCTGCGTCTGTGTGTGCAGCGTGCCGCCTGCGGTGAGAACGCACACCCCTCAGGTACATCTGGTACCACCATGTGCACCTTCTCGCTTTTGTCATCAGATGGCGTTTCTGTACGCAGTAGCTCCGTGTCTTGGTGTCAATCTGCGAACCATTGAACCGCATCTGGATGGAGGGAGGTGTATCCAGAGAGGAATGCAAAGTGACGAGTCAGTCTGCAAGTCGACACGTGGGGGCCGGCCCGAGCCAGACCTGACCAAGGCTGGCGCCGCCTCCGCGAAGAACGGCTCATCAACACTTCAACGTTGTCCAACCGAGCTGACCCATCACCATTCATGTCCACGCGGTCTCTCTCGCGTCCTGCAGCGCGCGCCACAACACTGCAAGACTCACACGACGCCGAGGCCGTGCTGCAGCAGAAGGTGCAGTAGGGTAAACTCGACATCGGAATAGTCCCGTTTGCATATGTCAGCATGCCGCGGTTGCCTGCAGCGCAGCTGACAGACACCCTCTGGGATATGAGTCAAAAAAGGATGTTAACCCCGGAGCTTAGACCGCGGTGAGGACGCGGTGAGACTCGCAGGGCTGAGAGAGCAAGGTTCTGCACCTTTGAACCAAAGGGGATCTGAATGCAGCATAGCCCGCGTCAAAATAGCATGGCTTGCCGTCATTCTGGAAATGAGCCAATCTGACGGTATTGTTAGAACTACCGCTATGCTTCTTCTTTTCAACGTCGCACAAGCTCGCCTCACTTTGTTCCAGAAGCTGACTAGCTTGCGAAACCCCCCTGTCAATGCGGTCGGTTGCCTTCTTTGACGGGGACCGTGAGAGCTTGCGCAAGGTCACCTTTTTTCTGCTATCGCCGATGCATACCGTGTAGATTCCCGTATTTGAAACTGTCTCTGGCACGTTTGTCGTGGTCATGGCCAGGTTGGTAATGTGGTATTGGGAGACACCCCGGACCAGACGGATCGCTCTCCGGCGACGGGGCCCTGCTGATTTCCGTCAGGGATCTGACAGTGCCGCCCAGCCTCAAAACCCAGCAGAGGAAAATGTCACAACGGCGGTGAATAGGCTTCAAGCAGCATCATTGGCGGGTGGCAGACCGTAAAACGAGGCTATAGAATCCGAGGCAGACAAACATCCCCTGACAACGGCAGAAGGATCTCCATCCAGGATTTCGTGGTGGGCCTCCACGGGCATTGACATTGAATCCTTCATCCGTTGCTGGCAATACCAAAAAAAAAAAAAAAAAGACCCGAGCCCCGTCAATTGCGGAGTGATCGACAAACACCCGGAGCGACCATGTACTCGTGCAAGAGAGGCCCAACACCGATTTTGACACCTGTCGCATGAGTCACAATATTGCTCGTCAGGGGCCTGATCGGTCTAGAGTCTGAGGGAAGGATTCTAGAAGGCTGATCTGAGCCGACAAGCCACCCGTCATCAGGCCCTCCATCCAACCAAACGCCAGCAGGTCACTGGAACATGACTCTCCGGATTTAACTTTCATTTCACCCAACAGGGCGCAGCGGCAATGACAGCAAAACATGAGACATGAAACTGGACCCCAAATGCATGCAGAGTGCGTGTGCCATCAAGGCCTTTCTTCTCGCGTTGTCCTTGTTCTTTTCTGATCGAAATGCCACCTGGAGACTGGCTACCGATGCTGACTCTGATGTTTGGCACCCTGGATCGGGTCGGCATTGTTGTCAGTTGCAACCGTCGTAAAGTAGATAGATAGTCTGTGCCCAACATGCTTGCCAAGTAAGTTTCGAAACCACCAACGTCCCCAGTCACAGGGTCCTTGGCCTGTCAGGTCCCTGTGTCAAAATAAAAAAAATAATTAAAAATCTGCCGAGCACTACCCGTGCAGAGTGTGCCTCGCGTAACAGGGGCCAGTGAGCTTCGTCATCTCTGTTTTGACCGCGCTGCGCAACGTCCTCGTATGCAGGTGATGTGAGGTTTGCGCCACGCCAGCACAACACGGTATTGCATCTCATCTCATCTCATCACCACGGCTTAGCATTCACGAGTCGATTGTTATGTCTTGCTGCGGGCGATTTTTTCAGCGCATGAGCCTTGAAATTTTATTAGAATTGAGGCAGAACGTGGAAGAGAGCTAGACGGACCTAGAAGAAAACTCATTTCTCAACCAGTGGGACGCTGCGGCCGCTAACTGAGACCGGTGCGCCAGATGGTTGACAAGGCCATTCCGGGGAGCCATTCCGAGAAATTGGTACTATTCAGCTTCTGCGTCCAAGGTACTAGAAGCTTGTTTGAATTCCATCATGTCTAGGTAGATGGCTGGGATTTCAACGGCCCTGCCTCACCATCCATCATTTCCCCACGTCAACAAGGAGCACCCCTAGCTCAGCAGCGCATCACTGAATGATGTGCAGCAGGCCCAAGCGCCCCGCTGGGAAAGGGGCGTGCTGTTTGAGGTAGAACGTCTCAGGCGCAGACCCTTTGCAATTCCACGATCAACGTCTAGTCAATACCGAGATTCATTTCAGTTCATTGCGGCTGTCGGATCCGGCTGGTCCTCCCGTGGGGCTCGATGGGACATGGGGCGGCATTGAGTCCTCGTCCAAAGGACGCACCATACCGTGCCCTGCCCCTTCCCCTTGGTCGCTGGCGAGCCTGCTCTCGGAAAGCCTGTAGCGAATCCTAGCCAAGACTAGGTTAGGTAGCGTGTTGTGGATAGATTGTCTCGCATTCCACGAATTTGGACCAGCACCCGAAGGAGTGCGTAATCAATTTGCACCCTTGAGGTGAACAGGAGGAGGGAAAAAAAGAAGAAAGCCAGGAGTAACTCGTTTTTGGCCGAGAACACTGCTTGGCAGTGTCATGCGGCTATCCCGGCCAACTAGGATTTTGGCCGTCGTTGTGTTGGCAGGATGCTCGTGCCCTTGGGAGCCGGAGCGCACTTCCGTCACATTGGTATTGTATGGAATTAAAGATTCTTTTGCGGACTCGCCAGACATGCACAAGGTGCAGCGCGCAGATGGACGCAGCTGCAAGACGACAGAACCCACTGCCCAAGAGAGGCGTGCGTAAACTCGACTCAGCCGGTGTCGTCTCAGATTTCCGGTCTGGCTTGGTACAACGCTTGGGTTTAAGCTAGCCGGGTTCCCTGTTGTTACATCATAAGGATAGCTTGCCTCGACTCACCAAGTGACCCAACACGAAGTGCCGAAGCCAAACAATACGATGCCAAAGAAACAGTGTCAGATATCACCTCGGGCCAACAATCCCAGCTTCTTAATGGAGCACCCTCTGGGTCATTTGGGACGGACCCGTGGTCGCTGTAGCGTGGCGGCATTCGACTTGTGGCATCGAAATCCCCTCAACTTTGCTTATGCAAGTAGGTCTGGCGCAGCCTATCGTCGCGGGTCCCGACGCGAGCCGGCAAGTTGATAATGTGAGCAATTGGAGCGATTATCTGCCGTGCCTGCCGGGTCGAGCGACACCCAGAAGAGGTGCAGACAGTAGATACAGTAGCCGGATGTGTGCAGGGCCCGAATAATAGTCAAGCAGCCTACCAGTAGTGGCCGACGGGTCCTCGCGCGAGGGCTGGACCCAAGAATCTGCATCTTAGATGCATGGCTCAGCAGCTGTCAGCGTCCAACCGCGTCGCACCGCAGCCCAGCTTTTCATGAGCATGAGGGGAGTGCAGCGGCAGGCGCGCAAGAGACGGGCGCTCCCGCTCTCTATCCGCTCCAATTTCCTAATCCGTATGGGCTCCGGATCCGGATGGTTATCGCTACAAGGCGTTCGGCGCGGGATGTCCATGAGCATCGCACCTCGACATGCACCAGACGCCTGGGATCCAGCCACGACTAGTTGCCCGATGGCCACCCTCGAGAGAGTTGCATGATCACCCGCCCGGTGCTGGAAGTTCTCTCCCCAGTTTTTCTGCGGGGGCTGCAGACGGGACATGACAATGGGCTCGTGCAGAGTGCCCTATGAGCTATTAAGCCGTGAGGAACTGTTGCAGTGCCACCGATCTAGGCAAGTGGTTGAGGGGAGCCGAGTGTAACGGCATCCGGCGGTTGAGCGTGCGATTAAGATTAATGTCATCGATTTGGGCTCATGAAGTTTGCATCATTATGTATCGTCTGTGCAGCAGCGCTGAAACGAGGCTTGAGTCTCGGGCACCAAATTATCACTTTTGGCCCTGCCACGAAGAAGCCTTGCTTGGGCTTCTGCCATATAAGGCGAAAAAAAAGTCTATTATATTGACAGGTAATTGAGGGCTATCGCAGGGCGGTTTGTCAAGGTGCGACCCCGCCCCAGGATCCCCGATTGCTTCTCGCTTGTGCAGGCTTAGGCTGGCCTCGGGTGCCTCGATCGCTTGTTAAGTCGCTCAATCATAAAAAAAAAAAAATGAAGCCGAGCCGTGACGGACCAATCTCACGGTTCTGCTGTGCTGTGCCACTTGCTGCTAGCATGGCATTGCATGGCTGCAGTGCATCAGCTGCCCGCCCACAATGACGCGATCGACTGCACGCAGAGATTGGACGACGACACGTTGCGTCCTAGCCTCAAGACATAATTGACTACTTGTGTGGATAAAGAGACTGATGGCTTCCCAGGATTCTAGTAGAAGGCCGTTGCAGTCTGCAGCTGCATATGCCTGGCCCTTGTGGTTGGTTGTGGTTGCGTAAAGAGGGTTGATCTTTTTTGGCGCACTGCCTGGGGGAGGCACGTGGTCGTCGCTCGTCGTATAGTCGAAATTGAGGGCGTGTTGAGTGCGAGAAAAAAAAGTCTTGGTACGGCATGGTCGGCACTTTGCCAGGACACATTTACCCTTTGCTTGTTGGCCAAAAACAGACCCAAGCCAGCCCCAAACAAGACACAATAAGAATCGGAAAGCTAGCTGGTTCTATCATGGGTTTAAGGAAGTTCTTGGCAGGCATGCGTCTCAGCTAGCCCCGACGGGGAAGGAGATGGAGACCTCGGGTACTATTCTTTTTTGACATTGTGGTGGGAGTTTTTTTTTTTTTTGTTCTCGTTGACAGGCGAGAGGGCTGAATGCGTTAGAGATCGGGCGCTACCCTGAGGGTGGATCACAGGGGGTTTTCTCTCCAGTGATAATGGATAATAGTACAGCCGCAGGGGAAGCAAATTTTGTGTAAAAGAACGCGCATTGATGACGAACGTAAGATAAGATGGAGCGGGGAGCACCCGCTGCTTCTTGGGCGCCTTGGGCTTATTGTCAGAAGCCAACCTGCATAGTCATAAGTGCAGAAGGTACAGATAGGGGGGCCAAGCCTCTAGGTAACGCTTTGGGCAATTGCCGACGGTCGCCAATTGGAAGTGAACCAAGGGAGCGATTTCAGGACGTGCTTAGGCCTGCACTAATAGGAATTCCGAATGCAGCCCCCGCTAGAGCACGAGACTGGCAGAAATCCAATCGAAGAATCATGGTGTGTGATGATGCGAATGCGACGCGACGCGCGATGCCATGCGGTACGGTGCGTTGCGATGGTTGCGTTTGATGTGCAGAAGAGCTACGCCCCATTGTCCACATTTCAACCACTCAGACCTACTCACCAACGTCGAAAAGGGTGTCGGCGGCGGCAAAAAGCCCTGAGCGCTTTTGAGTGCTATTCCATTCCAATTTGTCCATTTCGCCGCGTGACACATTTTGCTATAATCGTGCATCGTAATATTGCTAGCCAGTCTTCTCCTCGGGTACCTCTCATCCTCCTCCGGGTGTCCCGCCCGCTCTGAGGGTTTAAAAAAGCCCTACGTCACTCTGTATCGGAGTGGGGGATAATCGCGTCACCTCGTTCTTGGCCTCAGCAATCATACATCCAAGCGTGCACACGCCTCCTTGGTCTCCATTCCGAATTGCGCCCATCTTTGTGAACCCGCGGCGCTGTGGCGGGAGATCTGCCAGGGGCCGGCCTCGCTACTCCCAAGTCCCAGGCGGCCCGGCTTGGGAGATTCCAGTTGATGCTGCTGAGTGGGTGCGTATGTGAAGGTGATGAGTAAGGGGGTGGGTGGCTTGTCATCTGAACTCGCGGAGCAGCGATGTGATTCTGTCCTAGCAAGCACTGCACCAGCAGACGACGTCAGTTTACTCGTCCTTGTCCCGAAGACGCCAGTTGGACGGCCCCAGACCCATGTCTCATGGCGGGGACCCCTTGAGATCACCCTAGGGACCGGGCATTGGTACCCTTACATTGTCTCAGCCGATTGGACAGATAGAGGACGGGAACGTCATTGCCTCACCCATGTCACACACCTCCTACACAACCCGGCAAATCAGATTGTCCCTGGCGGCTAGGTCTGGTCCAGGTCGTCGGTGCATTTTGACAGTGACATTGCTTTTGTGTTTCGTTTTCACTGGGCGCTGAACTCATGCCGTCTGCCTCAATACTGGTGTCTTTGTTGTGCTCCGAGTACCGTAGTGGTCTGATCCAAGTGCACTCATTTGCCTCCAAAGGGGGGTTTTCGGCGCATCGCAAACACCGCATGTGATGTGATGATGTCGTTGTGGCCATCATTTTGCTCATCTCAATAATACCCAGTAATGTTGTTGTTTGTGCGGTCAAGATATGTGCGCCAAGCTACTCCGCTATGGAATCGGCCTAGACCACCACATGATCAAGATTATGATTACCAAAATGTCGGTGTATCTATTGACCCTGTATTTTTTGTCTTATCCCACGATACTCCGCAGTTGGGGTTGGGCATGATGAGGATAGGCGAGACAGGCTGTTGGTCTCACGATAGGGTGGGAGGAGGTCTTTTTTTTTTTTTTTTTGGTCGTCTGGTCCGTCACTGTCTGAGTGCTGAGGCTGCAATGCAGTGCTGACCCCAACGCCACAATATGGTGGGAGCGTGTCAACGCAGGGTGCACTGGGGCTGGGGAGGGGCCTTCCCTTCCGTCCCGAGCCCACCTTGAATCCAACGTTGGATCCGATTTGTGACCGTGTCGGCTATTAGGTCTTGACGCGCTGTTACCCTCCGTTTTTCCGACGAGAGGCATCCCATACCGTCCCATCGGCTCAGTTGACGTGGATCATAGGCAGCGCTGATTAACAGCAGAAATGCTGGGCAGTGGCGGGGCACTGACAAGGCTGCAGAGACGTGCTGCACCCAAGGTTCATGACATAGGCGGTCCAGGGGTGAGACTGCTGAAGGATGACGGATTTTCCAGACTGTACGGCCGAGAGGGCCATGACGACCCACAGTGGATGCGTTGCAGCTCTCCAAGGTATGCTGTGGCCACACCCCCCCATGCTCATGTGCGGTACGTACTGGGCTCTCCCACCTATGTTTGGTTCAAGCCCATGCAAGGAAGTGACGGGAGTCGGCGCAGAGGATCGACGGTGTATGATCTCATTCCGTTGTTTGGATGTCCCAGGCGTTTGTTTCAAGATGCATTGGACCCAACCATCATCACCCGTATCCTCGAATCATGTCCCGCCTGGCTGGACACTGAGAGCATGTCGCAATATGGCGTGGGCATTCAGAACCTGGGGCCCGGGACCTTTTGGAGGGGCTGTTGGCGCGACAAAGTTTTTTGACTTCCTTTCCCATGACGCTGTTCTGTTTCCAGCCGCCTGGGCCACGAACGAACGCGGTTGGCCTCTTCCCCACATGAACTTTGGCCTTGACCGTGTCTGTACCAAGACCGCCTGTGCCTGGTGCGTCTCGGCATTGGTCGCCGCGCCAAGGCCAGTGTAAGGTATGCGTAGGGAAGAAGGGCTTGGACTGGCTGAGAGTGTGCCAAAGGAAGGCAGCGGTCAACCGCATACGGCCATGGTCTCACTTTCTTCACTGGGCGCGTTGGGCTGTGCGATGTCATGTGTGAGGGTATCGCGACATTCTGCCAGATCTGTAACGGTCAAGCATGCAGTTGAGTGCTGCTGCCACGTCACTTGGTCTGTTGCCAGGCGCCCCTCTGTTTTGCTGATGGGCCTCAGCCGAGCTGCAGCCCTGGACGAGAATGACGATGTGAATCATGTCTAAATTTACCGTGGTGCATCGAACACGGCGCCTTATCCTTCAGAACCCTGCCCCCTCCTGACCAAGCAGCTGGTGCCCTTCGGGTCGTATTGTTGGCGGGCGTTGAAATGAGATGGCGGGGGGCCCAACTCTCACCACGGAATCTCTTGTCAGCCGCCAACAGGGAAGAGCTAGCTTGCTGCACGTTGACAGCCACAGGCCTGGCTAGGGCTGGGTACAAGGATTTCCTTTGATGGAGTCATGTGTCTGACCAGACCCGGGGAACAAGAGCGATGTAGCTCCCCGATAGTGGACACGGCGGATATCACCCGGACACGCCAAGGTGCAACGTGCATCTCGTCTTTGGAGGTGGGAATGGTTGGAGCATGAGCAAGCATATTGTAACATGCCGGTCCGACATTCTCGCTCTCTGATCGACTTTTGACCTAGCGGTGCACTTGCTGGATGAAGATTGCTCCTATGCGCCTGGGGTTCGCCTCGAGTACCGCGTTCAGGCCACGATGCGACTCGTTGAGCATCGCTCGCAGGCCCAAATTAGGCACGCTAGCCGCGAAGGTTTGCAGCAACAGCGTCGCGGAGGCGCCGCTTGGAGCTGTTGAGCACAGGCGGGCGCGAAAGCGTAGCGCGAAGATCAAAATAGAGATGTCTGTTGGTCGCAATGTTGGTGACGCCGGGGATGGATAGAGGAGAGGCACCAACATGGTCACACTTTCCGACCTATGGAGACGCCGGAGGGACCCTGTCGGGGGGGGGGGGGGGAAGT